>CAWUFW010003902.1:1200000-1686206 GCA_963921515.1 Calotriton arnoldi
TAAAATGTCTCTAATAGATCAGTTGGCGATTCCTCATGCATATCACATTCTACACGTAGAATGTGATATGCATGAAATCACGTTGTTTTTATCACTTGTATAGATTCAAAGAGGTTGTGTACGGTGAAACACACCCACTTGAATCAATAGGACCATGTACCAATATTTCCATTTGGTTTTTTGATCCTTTTTGTTTGTACTCTAGGTTGGCTGCTTTTCTCCGGGGAAACGTCCGACCGAGAGAAGAAGTGGTATGTAGAACCACACCACACCACACACTGTAGATAGTTTTCATTTAGTCACTAGGTCCTGAGGAATCGCCAACTGATCTATTAGAGACATTTTATAGGCGAGAAACATGTTGACCACTAAGGGGTAGAGCGTAATTTTTGTCAGATTAAAACAAAATAGGCGGCCTCCTTCTTTTTACTTTTTAATCAGGTTGTGACCTCTCCAGAATAAAAATAATTATAGAGGATTCCCTTACCTGTTTTAACCCACACACCACATCAACATCTTACCAGGCCCCTCACACCCACGGCACCTATACGGCAAGGAACAAAAGATCTCCGATAAAGAGCCCCTTTATGGGTGCCTGTCGAGCATTGCAGCGCCGGCTCGACGAGGAGCAGACCCATATGATGAAGCATGACACCTAGCTTACTGGGTGTGTGAGGGTCCTAGTTCCGAAAGGAGGTATTTCCCACCTCCCCACCACTCTGAGTACTAACCAGGTGGCCAACTTGCCACCCAGGAACACCGTACCTCTTTTGTCTTCTAGTTCTACCCAGGGCAAGTACGGTGGACCATTATCAAGCCCTCATTGTCCCCCATGTTGTTTACTAAGTACTGCACGGGATCTCCCGTGGGACTCTTCAGGTTACCAGAAGGATAATATCCTCCATTGGCCCATTTTCTGGGACTTATTATTTAGTCCCGCCCCTTCTATTTTGCCTTCCCCCAAATCCTCTGACATACCAGTCATCATGGATGACAATCCCGGACTTAGCTTTGATGATGCAATGGCTGCAGAAATTCTCAGGAATACACCATCTATCCTGGGAGGTGAAGGTTCATCAGCCTCTGGATCACCATCTGAGGACTGGACCTCCCTTACCAATATGAAAAGAGACTGGGTGAAAATAACGCTCCACGGTGCAATGATGACGGAGTACTTGAGGGCCAATATTGCACCAAACGGCCTAATAGTTAAGAACTTCCCTAGACTTTTCCTGGATGACGCTGTCTTTAAAAAGGAATGGCCCCTGGTAGCATGGACATGCACCAGGGACTTACTTATCCTCATTATTAATTCAGCAAAGAGGATAGCTGATGCCCTCCTTATTAGAATACAGGTTGCTGAAGGGGCCATAAAGACTACCATACATGGCACTGTATTTAAAACCAAATTGACAGAACTCAACCATGAGATTGCTGAGCACAAGGAATTTCTGATGAAGCAGAAGGTTAGCAAGCTTCAGAAGGATATAAGCAGATTTAACAAAGAAAAAATATACCCCTATCTGAAAGCAGACTATACCAACAGCAGAACTAGCTACTCTTCTGATGAAAATAGTGAATCCGACAGAAGAGACTCGGCTAGCAGTAACTCCAGCAATGGGAGCTGGAAGGATTCGAATCAGAGGAGAAAGAATTATCCACAAAACCCCCACTACCCTGTACAGAATTTTCAAGGGCCGCAGCCTCCTTTTTGGCCTTTCCCGATGTATCCCCAGGGCCAACCGCAATACTTCCCTGCCAGCAATCCACCTTTTTAGGCAGAGGCTGGGGCAGAGGAAGAGGGCGCAAAAGAGGAGGACAAAAACAAGTCCAGTGGCAGGACCAGGAATCGAATATGATGGAAACCAGGAGCAAAACACAGGGCAGGAGAGTCTAGTGGTTAATTTGTCACATAGACAACTGACACCTACAGAACAAACAGTACTTGAGAAAGGCCTTGGCTATGTCCCCACCCCTAAAGAGGACAGTTTTCGGGAACAATGCGAAATCCAGAACCTGTTTAGAAAAATACGCCTTAAAGCCCACTTCGATGGTACTGAGGAACCAGCCAGACTAGATTCAGGCCTTCGCAATCCCTCGACCTTCACACCTACCGTTGGCATGGTACCTGTGGAGGTAGTGACCTTTGAGAAAGCTGTCTTAAAAGAACTGAAGAACCAGGATACCAGAGTTCCTTTCCATAATCACTCTAATCAAGAACATGCAGCGATTAGATCATTGACTGAGGCCAAAAGCATTACAATAAAGCAAGCTGACAAAGGGGGCGCCACGGTCATACAATCCACTTCGGATTACAACACCGAGTGCCAACGCCAACTACGGAATAGTAAATTCTATACTCCGATAACAACAAACCCCACGACTCGATTAACGACCGAGATAACCACCATGGTCTATGAGGCAGAGATTAATGGGTGGATCAGTGGTAAAGAAGCTGATTTCTCAATTACCAAACATCTCAAAACACCCTATTTTTACACTCTGCCGAAAATACATAAGGGGCCCACCCCTGTTCCGGGCAGACCTATAGTTTCAGGAATCGGCTCACTCTTAGAGCCGCTCTCAAAATTCTGCGACCATTACCTACAACCTTTGGTCAAACAGACACCATCATACATCAGGGACACAACAGATATCCTCTGTGTTATAGGTGAAATAGAAAACACAGGCGATATTGACCTCCTGGTCACCTTGGATGTGGATATCCCACAGAGAGAGACATTGGCAGTAATAGAATCTGCACTAAGTGGGAGTGAATGGACAGCAGCAACACCCATTTCGTTCATCATGCAATGTGCCACCCTGGCCTTAACAGATAACTTTTTTGAGTTTGACAGCCAACTCTTCCACCAGTCTCAGGGTACTTCGATGGGGAGTACCTTTGCCCCCAGTGTGGCATGTTTGTATATGGCGGCGTTTGAACAAGAGACCATCCAACATGCGAGTAACCCCTTCGGAGCTAACCTGAGACTGTGGAAGAGGTACATAGATGACATCCTCATCTTTTGGCAGGGTGACATACAGAGATGCGCTGAATTTTGCGAGTGGATTAACACAAAAACCAGCACTTGAAATTCACCCACACTATATCTGCCACGAACATTGCCTTCCTAGATCTCACCATCAGATTACAAGAGGGTAGAATAACGACATCCCTATACAAAAAGCCTACCGACAGAAACAGCTTGCTACTGTACAGCAGCTATCATCCTGCTACACTGAGAAATAACCTTCCCTTCAGCCAATTTCTAAGAATTAGAAGAAATTGTAGTTCTACAGAGGACTACAAAATTGAAGCAGAGATACTGGGTGACAATCTGCTGAAGAGACAATACCCTAAGAAACAGGTTCACTCTTGCATGAAACGAGCAAGAAACAATAATCGTGAAAGCCTCCTAGAGGTACATGAGAAAGAACCCACTGACATTTTGACCTGTGTGACCATGTACACACCTAGATCCAATCTAATAAAGAAGGCAGTGAACAAACACTGGGCAATTCTGAACACGGGTACTCTGTCAATACCCAAACCAAGGTTTGCGTTTAAACGTACCAACAATTTGAAAGATATGTTGGTGCACACTAGACCCAAGAAGAGCAACATCCCTAACAAGAGGCAACTTTGGGATCTCCCACCCGTGACAGGACACTATACCCTGCGGCTCTTGTATCGTGTGCCCACAGACCAGACACACCAAACAATTGGTTCTATCAGACACATTTACATGGACGCTAATCAAACACACTAACTGTAACACCCCACGTTGTGTGTACATGCTGACCTGCCCTTGTGACAAGAGGTATGTTGGCATGATCATGAGGCCCGTTAAGGTCAGAATCACTGAGCACAAGAGCAATATTCATTGCCATAAAACTACCACCAAACTATACACCCACTTCTCTGAACTCGGACACCCCCAGAGAGTCTACGCTGGGTCATCCTAGAATCCCACCAACAAATAACACAGACTGCTTTGTACAGGATTGAACAAAGGTGGGTGTTCCGTCTTGACTTAGCAAATGACGGCATGAATGACGCCATACCCTGGAGTACCATTAATTAATCTGATATATACAACCATTATCCGCAACTTTAACGAATGAATATATCAGCTTAGGACTCCACGCTAGTCTCTCACCTCTTTACACATCTCTGCCACATGATATCGACATCAGGCTAGTCAGATATGGAGATTAGGCCATGTTAGGACGATATATCTAATAACTAACAATAGAGTACAATACTACACTCTAAGATGGCCGACATACGAATCACCCAATCGGCAGTCGCCAGCAACTTATGCACAAATTTAGCGCAGTGACGCAAGCACTTTTGCACTGCATAAATTCTTGTTCACATTGTTGATAAAACCGCGCCACTCAATGCCAAAATTGAAGCCCTTGATGCGCGTCCACATCAAGGTAATAGCCAGAACTATAGACTTTCACCACATTCAAAGATGGCCTCCATGGTTACACTGTAGATGATGTCATGCCGACACCATCACACCACACACCAGGTGCGGCTGATTTACCATGCTTAATGGCACCAGGAGAGGGTATTTAAGACAGGAACCGACAACCTGTCTTTACCTTCCTGATGCAGCGGAGCGGGTAGGTGAGCCGGACTGCTCTGAGCGGGAGCAGGTGAGTACGGATTACACGTTGAGACTATGCCTTGTCACAAGCTTTTAAGAGAGGTAAGAGGTGCTGGGAATTGCTGACAAGTTACCGCTGGTCTCTGGGAAGGGTACGCTGACTCTGATGTTCTGTAGAGCTCTGCACTAAGACATAGCTTGGGCGCTGTAGGCGCTCTTAACACATCGCACGATTGGCATAATGTCGGAGCGCATGGTGAAGGCGCCAGCAGCTATGCAGGCAGGTCTGGGGCACTTTTGAGTCTGTTGAATAACCTTGTCAATGATACCAATTTCACGACTTTGGGCTTACTTTAACCTGAACCTTGCCCACTTTCACTTTTAATGCTCTAGAGTTATGGCCTTAGCAACTAAACGTTGTGCCTACAAGCCCACACCCAACATATTTTGTTGTTTGTTTTTTTCCTTTTAATAAACAGCGACACTACGTTGAGTGTCCACATACTCCGCTGCGGTCTGATGAAGCAGCACTTGAATCCTTAAGAGGTGAGCTGATACTCACTCACCATGTTGTCCAATTACTCTAACTGGTTACACAGAGGTTTTATATTCTAAATACAAATGAAGGCACACGTAGAATGTGATATGCATGAAATCACGTTGTTTTTATCACTTGTATAGATTCAAAGAGGTTGTGTACGGTGAAACACACCCACTTGAATCAATAGGACCATGTACCAATATTTCCATTTGGTTTTTTGATCCTTTTTGTTTGTACTCTAGGTTGGCTGCTTTTCTACGGGGCAACGTCCCACCGAGAGAAGAAGTGGTATGTAGAACCACACCACACACTGTAGATAGTTTTCATTTAGTCACTAGGTCCTGAGGAATATTTTTCTAAACTGGTGTGGTGTCCTTTTGTAGTGCTTAAACTGTATTACTGTTGGTTATGTGCAAATGCTTTACACACTGCCTCTAAGATAAGCCTGACTGCTCGTGCCAAGCTACCAAGGGGTGAGCAGGGGTTATTTTAGGAGTGTAACTCCCTTATCCTGACTAGGAAGAAGGGTCCCTATTTGGACAAAGGTGCAAACCCTTGCCAACTAGAGACCCCCATTTCTAACAACCACCACCTGGCGACTATTTTGTTTTAATCTGACAAAAATTACGCTCTACCCCTTAGTGGTCAACATGTTTCTCGCCTATAAAATGTCTCTAATAGATCAGTTGGCGATTCCTCATGCATATCACATTCTACACGTAGAATGTGATATGCATGAAATCACGTTGTTTTTATCACTTGTATAGATTCAAAGAGGTTGTGTATGGTGAAACACACCCACTTGAATCAATAGGACCATGTACCAATATTTCCATTTGGTTTTTTGATCCTTTTTGTTTGTACTCTAGGTTGGCTGCTTTTCTCCGGGGCAACGTCCTACCGAGAGAAGAAGTGGTATGTAGAACCACACCACACACTGTAGATAGTTTTCATTTAGTCACTAGATCCTGAGGAATCGCCAACTGATCTATTAGAGACATTTTATAGGCGAGAAACATGTTGACCACTAAGGGGTAGAGCGTAATTTTTGTCAGATTAAAACAAAATAGGCGGCCTCCTTCTTTTACTTTTTAATCAGGTTGTGACCTCTCCAGAATAAAAATAATTATAGAGGATTCCCTTACCTGTTTTAACCCACACACCACATCTACATCTTACCAGGCCCCTCACACCCACGGCACCTATACGGCAAGGAACAAAAGATCTCCGATAAAGAGCCCCTTTATGGGTGCCCGTCGAGCATTGCAGCGCCGGCTCGACGAGGAGCAGACCCATATGATGAAGCATGACACCTAGCTTGCTGGGTGTGTGAGGGTCCTAGTTCCGAAAGGAGGTATTTCCCACCTCCCCACCACTCTGAGTACTAACCAGGTGGCCAACTTGCCACCCAGGAACACCGTACCTCTTTGTCTTCTAGTTCTACCCAGGGCAAGTACGGTGGACCTTTAACAAGCCCTCATTGTCCCCCTTGTTGTTTACTAAGAAAAAAGAATAGCCATGGAGGAAAGGAAGATGATCTTAGATCATGAGCGAAGTCTTAAAGAGCTGGAGCTAAGGAATAGAGCCAGTTCAGATGGTGGCAGCAACTCGTCAATTGGGGTAAAGTAATACGCTAAATACAAGAACTATTCTATCGCATTATATCAGAAACAGGCCTAATTCTGTGTAGAGTTGATTATTAAATAAACATGTACATATGACTCAATTCTGTTCAATCTGATACAAAATGGTATTTAATTCTTATTCTTCTTTATATTGTTACTGATTTTCTTTTTTTGGTATTGAAATCTTTTCATGATACATATACTTCATATTTTCAATTCACAATCACATATGTACATGACATATACACAGAATACATATATCACAAACAATACATTACAGTGCTGTACAAATAAAAAACTAAAAGAGGAAGTTCCTATGTTAACATCAATTTTCAGATGCTGGCGGTCAAGTAGCACACGACGCGCGTTTCGGCGTTTTAAGCCTTCTTCAGGGGAACCGTCTCAACTTTTCTACAATAAAGTGCATCATAAATATAGTAAGAACACATATAACAACATTATAGGCCTGAAAAATTGATATTTATATAAATAAGAACACTCAGTACTTCATTAATTAAACTATCTGTGCCCATAAGGACTCGGGAACCAATGATTATTACAGTCGCTATTCTCTACATGATAATATAAATATTTTACCTGAAAATTATAAAAGCCAAGATATATGCACACTGTGCAAAGAAAGAGAAAATCCAAAAAGGATAAGAAAAGAAAAAGATCAAACATTCCTTATCTAGAACAGATACCAAATAAGCCCAAATCACCCGTGAAACTAATATAATGGAATATATATAATCCTAATCAAATTCAAAAAGATACAAAAATCAAGATAAAGGAACGAAAGCAAACTAATATGGTTAATGCCTCTATATTGTGTATGAGCACCCTAAATTGACAATAAGGTAATATGCAACCCAAATATGGGTGAGCTAAAGAATTATAGGAAATAGATGTTATTATCCATAGCCTATAGTGTTGTTATATGTGTTCTTACTATATTTATGATGCACTTTATTGTAGAAAAGTTGAGACGGTTCCCCTGAAGAAGGCTTAAAATGCCGAAACGCGCGTCATATGCTACTTGACCGCCAGCATCTGAAAATTGATGTTAACATAGGAACTTCCTCTTTTAGTTTTTTATTTGTACAGCACTGTAATGTATTGTTTGTAATATATGTATTCTGTGTATATGTCATGTACATATGTGATTGTGAATTGAAAATATGAAGTATATGTATCATGAAAAGATTTAAATACCAAAAAAGAAAATCAGTAACAATATAAAGAAGAATAAAAATAAAATACCATTTTGTATCAGATTGAACAGAATTGAGTCATATGTACATGTTTATTTAATAATCAACTCTACACAGAATTAGGCCTGTTTCTGATATAATGCGATAGAATAGTTCTTGTATTTAGCGTATTACTTTACCCCAATTGTATTTTTCCCTACAAGCTAACAAGACATATTGTTTTCAGGAGGGGTCCCCTATTTACAAAACAGCAACTCGTCAAGACAGGCAGACAGAATTGTTCACATCCCTAAGAATGTAGGCAAGGAATTCAAGAAGGGGGACGGCATACAAAGGTGGTTTCAGGGTTACGAGGCAGCGATACACATGAATGGGGTCCCTGAGGAGAATTGGGGAGCAGGATTGTGGCCTCTGTTTCCAGAAGAAGCAAGGGATACTTTAGTAGCTTTGGGTAAGGGGTATCGCCTCACCTATGCTGACATGAAGGAGGCCCTTCTCACTAGATATGGTCTCACTCCGGAAAAATACAGGGATCAGTTCAGGTCCAGTAAGAAGTCTGATGCCAACACTTGGTTGGAATGTGTAGATATGTTTTGCAGGTCACTGGATGGCTGGGTGAAGGGCAGTAATGTGACAGATTTTCAGGGGCTCAACAATTTGATTGCATGGGAGCACTTGTGTAGTCTATGTTTTGCAGAT
Organism: Calotriton arnoldi; assembly: GCA_963921515.1. NCBI lineage: Eukaryota > Metazoa > Chordata > Amphibia > Caudata > Salamandridae > Calotriton > Calotriton arnoldi. Next base: position 1,208,699 of record CAWUFW010003902.1, read on the forward strand.
CTGGACCAGCACCTAGTCGATAGTAAGCTGACTGACCCCAGGAAGCTTGCTATGGAGGCGGACCGCTGGGTCCCCAAGAAAGCGTTTGGGGGAGACTGAGCCAAAGGTGGGCAGGGTCCCCAGCAGAAAAGTGGGGGGGACAAGGGTAAAACACAGAAGTTCTCTAAAGGGCCCCAAACTAACATCCAGGGTAAAGGTTCCCATCCCCCCGGAGATAAGAAGCAAGGGGTCTCTTCAAGAAAGCCTGTTGAGACCGGCCCCCGCAAGTGTTTTTCATCTGACCAGGTGGGCCACATGAAGGGGGACCCCAAGTGCCCTAAGGGGGCACAGCCACCCACCGGTAGGCAGTCCAAGGTGTTGGCTAGTGTAGCGCTTGGGGAGGAAGAGTACCCACAGGAGGGTGGGGATCCCGCAGGAATGACCCTCGTCTCACTAGGGGACAGTGAGATGGTCCCTGGAAACCAGGTGCCCCCTAACACAAAGAAATACAGCACCTGGGTGACCATCAATGGGAAAAGGGTAGAGGCTCTCAGAGATACTGGCGCCAGTGTGACCTCAGTCCGGTGTCACCTGGTCTCTGAGTCGCAGGTAGTCCCAGGGGCATTCCACCAAGTAATTGCGGTGGACAATTCAGAGCGCCAGTGTCTGGTGGCGCAGGTTCCCTTTGAGTGGGGGGGTCTCAGGTCCCTTGAGGGTGGTTGTGAGCCCTTCCATGCCTGTAGATTGTCTGCTAGGTAACGACCTGGAGATGCTTGGGTTGCCAGAGTGGGCATGCGTGTCCACTCGGTCAATGGCGGCCAGAGAGGGTGATCAAGAGGACTTGGAGCCTGAAACAGTGGCCCAAGTCCCTGCCAAGAGAAAGGGCAAGGGGCGTGGGAAACCGACCCCTGAAGTTCCCATGGCACGGAGGAGGCGGACCTTGAGGGGGACGCCCCGGTGTCTACAGGGGAGCAGGTAGCTGAACTGGGGGACATCTCTGAGCTGACCCATTGGCAGCAAGAAGGGGGCCCCACCAGGGAGGAATTCTGCAAGGAGCAGAAAGAGTGCCCTTCTCTGGAGGGTTTGCGGCGGCAGGCTGCAGACCAGGCAGCTGGTGATCAGTCCGGATCCCATTGGATCTACTGGGAGAATGGTCTCCTGTACAGCGAGCCTAAGGTCGCTGAGCCTGGGTCAGCCCGTGTGCTATTGGTTCCCCAGCGCTTCAGGACCTTCCTACTGGGTGTGGCTCATGACGTGCCTTTGGCAGGACATTTGGGGCAGGACAAGACCTTGGACAGGCTTGTCACCCACTTCTTCTGGCCCCAAATGCGAAGGCAGTCAGATGGACATTGCAGGTCTTGCCAAACTTGCCAGGCAAGTGGTAAGAGTGGGAGAAAGGTCAAAGCTCCTCTCCAACCTTTTCCAGTTGTTGGAACACCCTTTGAAAGGGTAGGGATGGACATTGTGGGGCCACTGGATCCCAAGACAGCCATGGGCAACAGGTACATCCTGGTCTTGGTGGACCATGCCACCCGGTACCCGGAGGCAATCCCTCTCAGGACAACGACGGCGCCAGTGGTGGTCCGGGCATTAATGGGGATCTTTTCCCGCATGGGGTTCCCCAGAGAGGTGGTTTCTGACAGGGGGACCAACTTCATATCCAAGTATATGACGTCCCTGTGGAAGGAGTGCGGTGTAACCTACAAGTTCACCACCCCTTACCACCCACAAGGTAACGGTCTGGTGGCGAGATTCAACCAGACCTTGAAGGGCATGATTAAGGGTCTAACAGAACCCATGAGGCGTAAGTGGGACGTCCTCTTGCCATGCCTTCTCTTTGCGTACCGGGAGGTGCCACAGAAGTCTCTTGGGTTCAGTCCCTTTGAGCTTCTGTATGGTCACCCTGTGAGAGGACCTCTGAGTTTGGTTAAGGAAGGCTGGGAGACAGCTCCCAGGAAAACTCCCCAGGATGTGTTTAGTTACATGCTGGCCTTCAGAAACCAAACTACCCGCTTCCGGAAACTCGCTCAGGCGAACCTAGAAGCAAGCCAGGAAGAAATGAAGAAGTGGTATGACCAGAATGCCACTCTGGTCGAATTTCAACCTGGACAGAAAGTGTGGGTCATGGCCCCAGTGGAACCTTGTGCCTTGCAGGACAAGTGGACTGGGCCGTTTGAGGTGGTGGAGCGCAAAAGTGATGTCACCTACCTGGTGGATTTGCGGGCTCCAAGGAACCCTTTGAGGGTCCTCCTCATGAACCGCCTCAAGCCCCACTTCGAGAGGTCCGAAGTGAGCATGCTCTTGGCGACAGATGATCGGGTGGAAGAGGAGAGTGAACCTCTCCCTGACCTCTTGTCTACCAAGGAGTACGATGGGTCAGTGGAAGGTGTGATCCTCTCCCCTACACTGACCCCAGAGCAGCAGAGCGACTGTCACCAGTTGTTGGGACAGTTTGCCCCACTGTTCTCCCTGACCCCAGGTGTTACTCACTGGTGTACCCATGACGTGGACACCGGTGACAGCCCTCCTGTGAAGCACAAGATTTACAGGTTGACTGACCGGGTCAAGGCCAGCATTAAAGAGGAGGTCTCTAAGATGTTGGCGTTAGGGGTGATCGAGCCTTCCAATAGTCCTTGGGCCAGCCCAGTGGTCTTGGTCCCAAAGGCTGCTGCACCCGGTGCCACTCCAGAACTGCGGTTTTGTGTGGACTACCGTGGGCTCAATGCCATCACCAGGACTGACGCGCACCCCATCCCCAGAGCTGATGAGCTCATTGATCGGTTGGGAGCTGCCAAGTTCCTCAGCACGTTTGATTTAACGTCTGGGTAGTGGCAGATTGCCTTAACCGATGGGGCCAAGGAGAGGTCAGCATTCTCAACCCCAGAAGGACATTACCAGTTCCAAGTGATGCCCTTTGGGTTGAAGAATGCCCCTGCCACCTTTCAGAGGTTGGTCAACCAGGTGTTGGCTGGACTGGAGGATTTCAGTGCTGCATACCTGGATGACATCGCAGTGTTCAGTTCCAGCTGGGAAGAACACTTGCAGCACCTCAGGGAAGTGTTGAAGGTGCTGCAGAGGGCAGGCCTCACGATCAAGGCCAGTAAGTGCCAGTTCGGGCAGGGTTCTGTGGTGTACTTGGGACACCAGGTAGGAAGCGGCAAGGTGGCGCCCCTACAGCCCAAGATTGACACCATTCTGGCTTTGGGAGCCCCCCAAGACCCAGACAGAGGTGAGAGCCTTCCTAGGTCTCACCGGGTACTACAGGAGGTTTGTTAAGGGCTATGGCACCATCGTTGCCCCCTTGACAGAGCTGACTTCCAGGAAGCAGCCCAAGAAGGTGATCTGGACTGAGTCCTGCCAGAAGGCTTTTGATGCCCTGAAGGCCGCCATGTGCAAGGCCCCCGTGCTCAAGGCACCCGACTTCTCCAAGGAATTTATCGTGCAGACTGACGCTTCAGAGCATGGTGTGGGAGCGGTGCTCTAACAACTGAACGAAGAGGGCCTAGACCAGCCTGTGGTCTTCCTTAGCAGGAGACTACTCCCCCGGGAACAGAGGTGGAGTGCCATAGAAAGGGAAGCTTTTGCTGTGGTCTGGGCACTGAAGAAGCTGAGGCCCTACCTGTTTGGGACTCACTTCCGGGTTCAGACAGACCACAGGCCCCTCAGATGCAAATGAGGGGTGAGGATCCAAAACTGCAGAGGTGGTCCATCTCCCTACAGGGAATGGACTTTACGGTGGAACACCGCCCTGGCACAGAACAGATGGTCTGTCCAGGTTCTTCCGCCTTAGTGAAGAGAACTCCCAGGAGGTTGGGTAGTTCTCCCTACTTTCTGCTGGAGGGGACATGTGTTAGACTTGGCATCTTTTGGCGTGTTTCCCCTGAGTTTTTGCTTTCTGACCTCCCGGTTTTGACTCCGTTTGTGCTGGCTTAGTGTTTCTGCGCACTTTTCTCACTGCTGATCAGTGGTAAAGTGCAAGTGCTCCTGTGGTAAAATGTGTTATGGATTGGTGTTTCCATGATTGGCCTATTTAATTTATGTGTCAGTCCCTAGTAAAGTGCACTGCGTGTGCCAGGGCCTGTAAATCAAATGCTGTTGGTGGGCTGCAGCACTGGATTGTGCCAGCCACACAAACAGCCCGTAAATGTGACTCTGGCCTGCCATTGCAGAGCCTGTGCGCAGTCTGGTACTACCATGTCGACTTGGCAAGTGCACCCACTTGCCAGGCCCTAACCTTCCCTTTTCTTACATGTCAGCCACCTCTAAGGTAGGCCCAAGGTACCCCTGTGGGCAGGGTGTAGTGTATGTGAAAGGTAGGACATGCCCTGGTGTGTGTGGCATGTCCTAATAGTGAATTACTGCCAATTTCGTTTTTCACTATTGCAAGGCTACCTGTTCCCCATAGGACAGAATGCGAAGTTTGTTTATAACATCTTATAAACATAACTGGCCCTGGGAACTACGTAGGAAAATAAAGTTTAGTATGCGTGAACTCAGAATCTAAAGATGCATCTTTTAGTGAAGGTGATTTTTACATTCTGTGTTTGAAAATACCACTTTTAGAAAGTAGGTATTTTCTTGCTCAGTCATCCCGTGTGCCTCTGCTGAGATGTGGATTGCCTGTCTGGGTTTTGGATGACAGAAGGCTGGGGAGCAGGAGTGGCTCCAGATAGTCTAGGTGGGTCAGGAAAGGGCTGAATAGACCTGGGCTGCAATTGGGGAAGGGGGAGGAAATTTCCTTGCACCTCAAAGGGCCTGGTCTGCCTCTGACAATGCCGTCTCCACCTCCTGCCAGGAAGTCATACCAGAGAAGGCAGAACTGGTTCTGGCTGGTCACTGTAACTAGAAGACAACAGGGGGGGACTATGGGCCAATTAAACAGGTCCAGCATACGGGCCCACGGAACCACAACAAGAAGGAGTATGCTGTTCCTAAAGAGTCCTACAGGTCAATGGGTGTAAAGAGAGCATATGGGTGCTCATGAAGATCGGAGAAAATCTTTTCTCCTTTCAGAAAGAGACCCTCACACATCCAGCCAGCTAGGTGTCTTGCTTCATCACTGGGTCTGCTCCTTATCGGGTCGGCGCTGCAATACCCGATCGGCACCCGTAGTGGGGCTTTCTTGGCGGAGATCTTTTTCTTAGCCGTTAGGTGCGGTGCGTGTAAGGGCCCTAGTGAGTGTAGATGTGTAGATGTGTAATGTGTGCAATATAAAACAGGATTTAGTGATCCACCCAAAACTATTTTAATGACTGTGGTCACTATCCTGATTAAAAACCAAAAAGAGGCGCACACGCCTGCTCAAAGATTGCAGGGTTGTGTGCTAAAACTCAGGCCAACATGTTTCTTGCCTAGTGTCAAATTAACGGCAAATCTTCAATACCTATTATTGATCATTCTACACTTTATGGTTGGTGGTCTGTTAATTACACAGATAAGTGACCACCCATACAGCACCCAATAAAGTGGTACCTGTCGATCAACAACAATGCCTGTAGGAGAGAAAGAGTCATAATGATTAGTACATCGTTCTACTATGGTCTGCAGTTCAACCTAAATGCAAAAGTCCAGGATATGACCATGCTTTTGTGACACTGCAAAACAAACGTGAAAGATAAGCATGCTTCACATAAGAGTGTATGTGATCATGCACTCGGCGATTTTAAGAAAAAGATTAAAAACAGAAGTAGCAAAGAAAATGCAGATATTCAAGGCACACTAGCACACTCACCCAACTTGGGTCAGCTCTATGCATCAAAGTGTCACGGCAGGTGAAAACACTGCAAGGTTCAGTGTCCTATATATTTGTGGTGATTAAAAAGGAGAGAAGGGGGAGGAAGGGAAGAGGGGAGGGGGAGAAAGGGGAAGGAGGGGGAGGAGGAGAGGAAGGGGAAGGGGAAGGGGAAAGGGGAAATTTTATAGCATGAGATTAATGGTTGAAGCTAACCTCATGACAGTATTTCAATGAAGGTAATTAATGAAAGTGGGGTGGAGATTACCAACCAGGGACCACACAAGGAGTGTGTCCCATAGTGATTCCAATGGCTATTACTCCGAGTATACAGTGCATCCTGCCCGTTGGTAGCAGGCGGAGAGCCGGTGGTATGTCGTACCGCGCACTCCTACTAACACCTCCAACCCAGTGGTCTGGAGTAATACACTGAAGCGTACCGCTGGCACCCTCCGGTAGCGCTACCAACCAAGTAGAGCAACAGATACAATGAAAGTTTTAATAAAAGTTTTGCGCAAGAAGAATGAGCGCGATGGTCGAGGACCAGTGCCGTACTGTGCCGCCAATCTCTCCTTTGTTGGTCACAGTGGTTAAACTCACTCGGGCGGTCTCCTCAATTACAGCACCCACACTGAGAAGAAGGAGGGTGCGGGACACAACAAGGCCGGTCCCGCTATGCAGTCACTCCTTACATGGCGACAAAAATATTTTTGATGGTGATCAAAGTAAAAACGCTCAGATCTCACAAAGCTGGTCCCGCTAACTGGTCACTCATAACATGGCATGAGTACCGGGGTTTTTGGGCATAGTCGAAGAGTGTGATATTTGTGCTCTTTTGCTTTGACCACCAACAGAAAAAAACTTTTGTCGCCATGTTATGAGTGACCAGTTAGCGGGACCAGCTTTGTGAGATCTGAGCGTTTTTACTTTGATCACTAACAAAAATATTTTTGTCGCCATGTAAGGAGTGACCGCATAGCGGGACCGGCCTTGTTGTGTCCCGCACCCTCCTTCTTCTCAGTGTGGGTGCTGTAATTGAGGAGACCGCCCGAGTGAGTTTAACCACTGTGACCAACAAAGGAGAGATTGGCGGCACAGTACGGCACTGGTCCTCGACCATCGCGCTCATTCTTCTTGCGCAAAACTTTTATTAAAACTTTCATTGTATCTGTTGCTCTACTTGGTTGGTAGCGCTACCGGAGGGTGCCAGCGGTACGTTTCAGTGTATTACTCCAGACCACTGGGTTGGAGGTGTTAGTAGGAGCGCGCGGTACGACATACCACCGGCTCTCCGCCTGCTACCAACGGGCAGGATGCACTGTATACTCGGAGTAATAGCCATTGGAATCACTATGGGACACACTCCTTGTGTGGTCCCTGGTTGGTAATCTCCACCCCACTTTCATTAATTACCTTCATTGAAATACTGTCATGAGGTTAGCTTCAACCATTAATCTCATGCTATAAAATCCCCCTTCCCCTTCCCCTTCTTCCCCTTCCTCTCCTCCTCCCCTCCTTCCCCTTTCTGCCCCCCCTCCCCTCTTCCCTTCCTCCCCTCCCTCTTCTCTCCTTTTTAATCACCACAAATATATAGGACACTGAACCTTGCAGTGTTTTCACCTGCCGTGACACTTTGATGCATAGAGCTGACCCAAGTTGGGTTAGTGTGCCTTGAATATCTGCATTTTCTTTGCTACTTCTGTTTTTAATCTTTTTCTTAAAATCGCCGAGTGCATGATCACATACACTCTTATGTGAAGCATGCTTATCTTTCACGTTTGTTTTGCAGTGTCACAATAGCATGGTCATATCCTGGACTTTGCATTTAGGTTGAACTGCAGACCATAGTAGAACGATGTACTAATCATTATGACTCTTTCTCTCCTACAGGCATTGTTGTTGATCGACAGGTACCACTTTATTGGGTGCTGTATGGGTGGTCACTTATCTGTGTAATTAACAGACCACCAACCATAAAGTGTAGAATGATCAATAATAGGTCTTGAAGAATTGCCGTTAATTTGACACTAGGCAAGAAACATGTTGGCCTGAGTTTTAGCACACAACCCTGCAATCTTTGAGCAGGCATGTGCGCCTCTTTTTGGTTTTTAATCAGGATAGTGTCCACAGTCATTAAAATAGTTTTGGGTGGATCACTAATTCCTGTTTTATATTGCACACATTACACATCTACACATCTACACTCACTAGGGCCCTTACACGCACCGCACTAACGGCTAAGAAAAAGATCTCCGCCAAGAAGGCCCCACTACGGTGCCGATCGGGTATTGCAGCGCCGACCCGATAAGGAGCAGACCCAGTGATGAAGCAAGACACCTAGCTGGCTGGGTGTGTAGGGTCTCTTTCTGAAAGGAGAAAAGATTTTCTCCGATCTTCATGAGCACCCATATGCTCTCTTTACACCCATTGACCTGTAGGACTCTTTAGGAACAGCATACTCCTTCTTGTTGTGGTCACTGTAACTCTCTGCCTAAAAGATCAAAGGATTTTGGGATATAAATATTGGGGCCCAGACCCCTGAACTTTAGAACTCTTTTGGACCAAGAAGACTACCAAGAAGAAGAGCTGGAGAAGCTGTGAGGAGGGACTACCACTTTGCTGTGTGCTTTGCTGTGTTGGCCTGCAGTGGCTGCTTCTGTCTTGGGCAGTGAAAGGACTGGACTGAACTTTCTGCAATCTACTTTTGTGAGTTTCTCCAAGGGCTTGAGGTAGAGCTTGCCCCCTGTTCAAGAAGTCTCAGCCACCGAGCCGCTGCTCGCACCCCAACCTGTGGGCACTGCACTCCGCACCACCTCACTTCAAGATGACGCCTTGGTATCCCAGACGACGCCGCTCCACACCAAAATAGACGCCGCTGCTTGCACGGTGGTTCGAGGGCACCGCTCATAAAGTTACAAGACGCACCTCCCTCATCCCGCACCGCAGCCTTGGCCTACCGACGCCGGCGCCATCGACTCCAGTTCGTCAGCCGACGACAGCGCTTCAGCAACGACGACGCCGCTGCTTGCACCGCGACCTGCCAGCACTGCGACGAGCACCGCATTCACTTCGCACCGCGACCCTGGTCTCACCGACGACACCATCTGACGCCGCCACCGAGCCGCTGTTCGCACCACGACCTGAGGGCACCGCACGCCGCACCGCTGCACTTTGCACTGCAGCACCCAACGCCTGCCGACGCCAGCGCTCCTGACTTCAACAGAGAGGAGTTCGATCTGCAACGCATGTGACTTCGAGGGCCCCGACGACTCCTGCACGGACCTCCGGAACCGACGCCTGTGGACGCCGTGCTTTCGGAAGCTCAATGAGAGGTCGACGACGCCCTGCATTTCTAAAAGGTACTGTTTGCTGGTCTTCCCGACACCGTAGCTGGCCCGCGACGCCGCGGTCAGCCAGAACTGTTTGGATTTGTTTGCTCACGACGCCGTGATAGCCCCGGATGGAGCTATCGACATCAAGGAACTGTTTTTCAAGCATATTTTGCTAACTGAAGATTTTTAAGTACTGTATTGTGGATTTTTATCGTTTTTGGTCTTGTCTTAAGTATATAAAAATATTGGATATTTTTCTAAACTGGTGTGGTGTCCTTTTGTAGTGCTTAAACTGCATTACTGTTGGTTATGTGCAAATGCTTTACACACTGCCTCTAAGATTAGCCTGACTGCTCGTGCCAAGCTACCAAGGGGGTGAGCAGGGGTTATTTTAGGAGTGTAACTCCCTTATCCTGACTAGGAAGAAGGGTCCCTATTTGGACAAAGGTGCAAACCCTTGCCAACTAGAGACCCCCATTTCTAACAACCACCACCGGGTACACCTTCGGGGAAGAGGGAGGCTGTTGGGGCCACCCCACTTGTCACTTGTGGAAAGTCACTTGGTGGATATTGGATCCCCAAACAATTGAGACCCAGCCCTCCACATGCACCATCAGCCACTGAGCCTACCCCCAGCATTTCTCTGCCTCCCCGTGCAACTACTCCACCAGGTCCAGCCAGCCCTCAGACTAGCACATCCACGGATCCCTCTACCTCAGCCAGTTCTCTCTCTCCCAGGTCCAGTCCTCCGACTGGGCCAGACAATCATCCCCCTCCCAGTTCCACTTCTCCACAATGTTGAAGCCAAGTCCCCCTTCCCACCCCATTCCTCCTTGAGCGGTACCTGGACTGCCCATTTGATGCACCTATCCTGGTGAGATTCCCATGGCAGTGGACTGTGTTGCAAGTTTGTTGTGCAAGTTTTAATGCACACATGTGCGGACTCGTAATTTGTACTGGCCTTTGCCCTTGATGTTTTGCACTTTTGATGCAGATATGGAGTTTATGTAATAAAAAATTATTTATGTTGTGATCTTTGTCGCTGGACTTGCTAATGATGCAGTACAATGTATGTGTACATGTTCATCTGTTCCATGCTCTGAATGCCACATTCACATTGGCATGCACTTTCTTTGCTTTTGCAGAGGTTCCAAGAGGTTACAGCAACTAATGTGCTTATTGACTCTAGGGCATTATGGGTCCATGATGCTTGTCTGTGATGGTCAACTCTTGTCCTCTTCTTTGTTTTGTTGGGGCTCTACTTTTGTACACGTCATATTTGGATGCTCTACATCAACAGCAGCTATTTCTATTTACATGATGACTTCAGGGGAGGACAGGGTCCATCATATCTGTGGGTTCTATGTTGATGTGTACACACCAGTGTGGGTGTGTAATCATCTTGGGTAGGTATGGCTTCATAGTCACATGGGTACATTAGAATGTGTGCACTTGAGTACTCATACAGTGTGATTGTCCTGTCATTAGCTGAAGTATTGATGTGTATGTATCGTTGAGTATGACCCTTTCACACATGTATGATCCAGTTGATGAGTGCCTGTTTGACATGATCAGACACCTGCTGGAGGTTTGGGGCACATGTAGGAGTTGTTTACAGAGCAATGTGCAGTGTGTTGGTGTGACCTTGCAGTCCTAGGGTACACCTACTTGTTGTCCACATCATTTGTGAGTATGCAGAGTGTGTCACTGCGATGTCTGTGTTGTGAGTTTTGGGATCAACCATGGCTCTTGCTTACCTGTGTTCTCACTGTGCTGACTGGCTCTGGCAAACAAACCTTATATGTGACTTTTCACACACATTGATGCCACTTTACACTTTATGTACTCCACTATGTGGTATTCAGAGTCATATCAGCCCCAAGAAGACTATTTGATGCCTACACATTGTGAGTTACTCCTCTATGTGTTTTTGCTATGTACACTCCTCACCTGCACAATACTACTGTATACACCACTTCAGTCAAATATGTTCCACCCCATGCCTTGCCAGTGTTTGACCCTCCCCACCACTTCATAGTGTGACACTATACTGTGGGAGGATGATCTGTGTCCAGAACCATTGGGCCCCTCAGCACATTTTCACAATTTGTTATGTGCTATCTTCTTCTACTTGATTGCAGTCATGGTTGCTCATATTGCTCTCCTATTACTCCGCATGACTCACTGATGATTCTTAAATCCTTGAAATCAGGCTCTCCGTCTGACCCTTGCCTGGCCAGGCTGTTAGCTTCAGTCGCAGAGGTTGTTAACCCGGAGGTTAATAGTCTTGTCAACATGTCCTTACAGACCGCTACAGTTCCTTTAGTTTGGAAGCAGGCCAAACTCCTACCTTTTTGAAAAAACCGTCCTTGGATCCATATTTACCAGCTAGCTTTTGCCCTATTTCTCTCCTTCCTGCTGTGGCGAAAGTTTGTGAGAAAGCTGTTAATAAACAGCTCACCAACTATGTTGAAGGTTCGGGCCTGCTTCACTCAGTTCAATCAGGCTTCAGAGCCTCATATAGTACGGAGACGGCCCTTGTTGAAATTTCCGAAGCTATCCAGGAGTGTTTGGATGCTGGTGGCAGGGCAGCTCTGATTTTGTTAGATCTCTCTGCGACATTCGACACCGTGCCTCATTCTCTGCTACTGGCCCGCCTCATGGATATTGGCATTTGTGGGTCTGCGTAGAACTGGTTAAAATCATTCCTTGAGGACAGAACACAGCAAGTTTGGCTTTCACCGTCTTCGTCGGCTCCTCAAAGTGTGACAACAGGAGTGCCTCAGGGCTCTACTTTGAGCCCCCTCCTTTTCAATATATATGTCACCCCGCTCATTCAGCTGGCGGAGGGGTTGGGTGCTAAGATCATCGCTTATGCTGATGATACCCAGCTCCTCTTCACCTGGTAAAAAAATGATTTATCCACTTCTTGAGCGAAGACATGCCTTACGGCTGTCTTTCAATGGCTCCTCTCCGCGCAGCTCAAGTGTAACGAGGACAAATCCGAGATCCTGTTATTTGGGACTTTCCCCCCCCCCCCCCAGTTTAGGGAATCACTCTGGCCGGCTGATTATCCTTTGCTCAATTCTGCGGGCCAACCAACTAAAAACCTCGGAATTTGGTTCGACGAAAACCTCCAGTTTTCCACACAGATAAAAAAGCTAGCTGGACAGTGCTTTGGCACCCTTAAAGCACTTAGGAAATTTCTTCCCCTCCTTCCTAAAGCAGCCAAGGAAATAGTCACTCGTGCCTTAATCTTTTCACGTATTGATTACGTGAATGCCCTATATGTTGGTTTGCCAGGGTATCTGTTGAAGAGGCTGCAGATAGTTCAGAATGCTGCAGCCAGGTCGCTCCTCAATATTCCAGGGAGATCTAGTATAAAGCAACATCTGCACGATCTCCACTTGCTTCCGGTGGCTGAGCGAGTCAAATTTAAGGCTCTGACTTTGGCTCACTCAGCCCTGTATGAACTTGGCCCTGTATACCTAAGGAAGTGCTTCAAGATCTATGCTCCCATGAGACAGCTGTGCTCAGCGACACAGCTTTTGGCGATTATTCCGCGCTTTTGCCTTACGAGAATTGGTGGCAGCTCCCTGGCATATAAGGCAGCGGTGGCCTGGAATTCTCTTCCCCTGGACCTTCGTGGGATCCAGGACCCGAAACTCTTCAGGAAACGGTTGAAAACGCTGCTTTTTATCTAATGATCCGTTAATCTCTGCTCATTATGTTTCGCGCCGGGACACTCTTGAGTAGCTGTGCGCGTTATAAATTTTAATAACATAACAGTACAGATAAGTTTCCAGCACAGTCCTCTAGTCAGGTTCCATGCATATGTGTTTGCCTGAGTTATGCAGCAGTAGGTGATAGCTAAAGTGTGTAGGTGTTTCCTGAGGTACTGCTACCCATCCTGAGTGTGAAGTGATCTGTGTGCTGTGATGATTTGTGATGTTAAAGTTCATGGTGGTGAAATCAGATATGTGTGATACTGGTTTTGGTGGTGTTCACACACTGCTTACTGTGTCTGCACTGCTGTCAGTGGATGTTGCATTGTCCTTGCCAGGTGTGAGTCCCCCTGATATCCAGCTGAGATTACTATGTAATGTGTTTTGATGTGCATATGTTATGAATTTGTTGTTGAGGGATGCAGTCTTTGTCCTGTGTTGGCTCTTTCTACTGACAGGTCCATGTGTGTGTAATGTTTTTTTAGCATGACATTGTGTGTGAGGAGTTTGTGTATTTGAATGCACAGATGTGTGTTGAATTTGTACTGTGCATTTTTTGTGTGCATGTCACATGCAGCAATGTGGAGTCTTGTTTATTAGCTTGTTTTGTGTGCACAATTGTGCTATGGCCTCCTATATTTGAACAGTCACTTGTCAGGATTGTGCATGTGAATGCTTGTGCAACACACTGACACCATGCTCACTTTGTAACCGGTGGAGTGTCTATGGCTGTCTTGGCAGATTTGTCTGGATGCACACAGTTTGTGGTTATATTTGTAATTTGTTCATGTATTTTTGGATTAGTTTGGATTATGCTGTCTGTGCAGTTGGCCAGAGGAGAAATGTTATCTGTTCCAGGGTGGTCTGGGATCACATTGGCTATCCACTCTTTTCCTGCACATGGCCATGCTTGTTGGACTTCTTTTGGTGTGGTTTGTGATACATGTATTTGGCAATTGTTTTTAGGTCAGCATTGGATCAGACATCCCTGAGTGGACCTCAGACATTTTTAGATACACACTAGGGTGTAGCATTGGGTAGCAGGGAACTCATAGGACCGTATTTTCACCTTTATCAGAGCTTGTCCCAGGCGTATAGCTGTGAAGGTGGAAGATGGGTAGATGAGGGGTATGTGTGAAGGTCATAGTTGAGTTTGACAGTCAGGGAATGTCACCGTGAGCCATGAGTGTTGTGCTGGTGGCATACACATGTCATATTAGTTGATACAGAAGAGGGGCTGGTCACTGTATGGCTTATGACAGTTTATCTCATTCAGGTCCAATACATTACTAGCATTGCTGTATCACAGGGATACTGCACAGATGTTACTTTCATGCAATTTTGATCTCTGTGCCACCCATGTATTATTTGATGTCCTAAGTGTAGTGTCATATGTGGTACCTCTTGAATTCCATGTACATATGGTACCAGCTATTTCTCCATGTTTTCCTGCACTGTGCCCTCCACTTTAGAATAGTTTACTTGTTATCATACAGTGCTGCTGACTTATGGTTTGTGTATGAGGCAGAGTAAGAGTGTGTGAGCTGTATCAAGGACTTAACATGCAGACTGACCATTTCCAAGATTGTTAATCTGCACAGTAGTGACTCTTCATTTCTTCAATTACTCACTTTTATTGACATGAGTGGAAGGCAGGTGTGAGGAAGAGGAGGGTTGTCATGAGTCTCAGGTCAGAGTTTACTGCTGTCAAGATGGACTCTTCCTGACACTTTGGCATTCATTCAATACTTTATAGTTGGTGCTACTTTTGTTGAGGTGGAGTTATGGTGTGGAGATGTTCTGTGAAGTGGAAGTATAGTCAGTGTTGTTGATGTACAGTATATACTCACATAGTGTCATTTAGTGCAGTAGTACACAAGTGAGTAAAATGCACACTGGTGCTTACTTTGAGTTTGCTGTTTGAGTCAGAAAATGTGTACAGTGTTGCATGGTATGGGCTGTCATTATGTGGTATGGTCTGCCTTTGTATGTGATGAGCCTACCATTGTCTGCTTGGGTTGTGTGCTGAACTGTGCTTATGTGGCAGTGGTGTCTCAAATCATATGTCATCTACCCTGGCTCTCTGACTCATGCAACACCACTGTGATATACACATGCGCAACCTGGTTGCTCTGCCCTCCTCTGTTCCACATTGTATGTGGACTGAGCCTTATTTGGCTGCAATGATGACTATTGTCCTTTTGAAGGGACTCCTGACTCATCCCTCACTCCTGTTGCTATACAATTGCTGATGATCCCGATGAGATGTCTCTATAGACAGTGTGCCTGCACATGACTTCTTGCTGCAGATATGTTGTGGTGCCTCTTTTTGAAGATTTATGGGGTGGAGGTTATAATGAGGATCTTGCTTGCCTGGGACAATGTGCATGCACTCCTACAACATTTTGGGCTCGGGGTCGTATGCGGGGATATGTTGTGAACTTACCTGTGATGTTGACCACGACGGCGTCTTATCTGCTGGTAGTGGATCAGGTACAGCAGCGGCAGGGCTTGTAGAGCAGGATCCATGACGGCCAGGAACTTGTAGAGGTGTCTCAGGCTCGAGTTTCTATCTCCGCAGTTGTGCTTCCGCCATCTCCGATGAGCTGGTTTTTCCGCCGCGTTCTGATGGGCTGTTTGACGCATCGTGATCTGATCGGCGGTCGGGATGTCATTCCGAACGACAGGCTTTCTCTATTGGCTCCCTCCGGCACCGTTGCGGAACGATATTTCTGGCGGATCCGGAAACACCGCGACGGACGGAAAAAGGGCTATCTTTGCCCATTGTAATATGGCGGTCGCGAGAACCACCGCAGGAGTAACTAAATGGACATTTTCTGCCACCGCCAGCACTGTGGAGGTGCCTACATCCGCCATCATAATCAGCCCCATAGTTATAATTATTAATTAAAAAAAAGAGTAGAATTATGTTGTTTTAATGTTTTGAAGTTTTAAATGTTTATGGTGTTTAGCATTGTTGTTTTTTTATAGTATAGATTTAGCTATCATGTCTAAGTATTCTAGACCTTTGGTGTTTGTAAATAGTCTAGTTTTATGTTGCAGATATTCATACATAGTTTTAGTTTGTATACTTAGTTTAGGGCCGATTTTTGTTAGGGATTGCTCTAGTCTGAGCTCTTGATAGCTTTGTTCTTTTTTAATAGCTTCTATAAGTTTATGTAGGGTCAGTTGTCCTCTTCCCATAGCAGCTTCTAAGGCATTGTGCCATACTTCCCCTGCATTGTTTGTTTTTGCTTTTTGAGCTAGAGTACTATCATATACGTTCCACCAAGGTATTTGTAATTTGGGTTGCCTACAGTGCCCTGATCTATGTAACCTTCCCACCCAAGTATCTTCGAAGTAGTGTAGGAAGGGAGTTAATTTTATTTCATTTACCTGATAGAAGGGGGTTTCAAGAAGTAGGTTGTAATGGTTTGCTACTTCAGTTGTTGGTACACAGGCCAGGGCTTTTATTTTTTAATGTGGTAGGCGAAGTTGCTATTGGTGACATAATCTAAACTTAAAGTAGATTTTTGTAGGTGCCTCCAGATACTTTGGTTAAAGTGGTAGTAGCGACCTTGTATTGAAGTGTGTGGGTATAATTTTAAAATTGATTGAATCATTGATTGTTCAAAATCAATTATGATTTTTTGCGGAAAGTAGTTGTTGGTGTATTGTTTTACTATTGTTAGGAGCTCTATGTATGTAGTGTTCTGTTTATTAGGGAGTAGTGCATATAGGAAGGGCACGTAGTATTTTCATATTCTCCGTGTATTGTGTATAATTGATAGAAAGGCTTGGGGCAAACTTTGAATGTGCCATCCATCATCCACGTGTCGCAGTTTTGGTAAGTTGGTATTTGTTGCAAAGATGAGAATTCGTTTTTCATTACTTTTGTTATCATGGAGAAGGAGCTTTTCATCTTTGTGAGTGATGGTATATTCAGCTAATATTTATATTTCAGCAAAAGTTTGAGGGGTAGGTGGTGTTTGAGCTGTAGCTCTTTTATTTCAGGAAATTAGTCTCTTCAGAGTCTGGATAGACTGTAGTTGTCCTGTAACATGCGCAGGTACCCTAGTTAACACGTTTTTAAGTATTTGGGTACTTGTTTGTTATGAGCTGGTACTTGCTTCTCTTATTGTCTCAAGAGCATCTCTAACTTCAATTTCAGTTACATTTGGGGGATGGTTATGTTCTTTGACATTTACTACATTGGTTTCTATTGTAGTGGCTCTACCATAACAAGAGTTAGAGTAATATTTACTGCATTTCCAATGTGCTTTGTTTCCACTCATTTTCTCTTGGGTATAAGTGCATCCCATGTAGCAGAGAAGTAGTTTCACTTTTTGTGAAGTAATGAATTTTGCTCCCTCTGCCATTTCTTGGTTAATCTGTGAATATATGTATATATATTTATTAATTATACTATTTTGAACAATAAACATTGTGTATAATTAATATGTTTGCAAGAACTATTTTGATTTTATTTTCTTGATGGATTTTCTTTCTGTTGTTGATGTTTATCCACTTGTTTTTTTCTGTTGGTATAAGAGCAAAATGTTATTTTTATTAAAGTGTTAAATTTTATTGTGTTATTATATTTATTTAGCTTCTTTTTTCATTTAGTTGATTAAAAAAATACTATTTTTTGTTGATGTTTTTTTCGTTGATTTTGTTGTAGGTTGTAATTTGTAGAAGCTGGCAAGAGAAAAATATTTATTAGTTATATTTGCTTTTTAATTTATTTTAATTTTGTTAATTAGTTTGTTGTATTTGTTGGTTAATTTATTTACTTACTTAATTTTATCTTTTTCTGTAATGTTGGTTTTGTTTCTGTTTTCAAAGTTAATTCTTGCTTTGTTGCTTTAGTGTGGACTTTTATTGAAGTGTATTCTGTGAAATATAAAATAGAAGGTTATAGTTTTAGTTTGTTTGTTTCGCTTTTTTAGTCTATTTATTTTATTGGAGGAATCAAAATACTTACTGAATGCTGCTGGTGAAGTTTCTTTTGTTGATGTTGTTTTTTGTTGAATTTTGTAGAAGCTGTTAAGAGAAAAGTATTTGTTAGTAATAATTTGTTTTTTTATTAACTTTATCTTTTTTTACTATTTAGGTCTAATTGTTGGTTATTTTATATACTTACTTTGTATTATAAATTTCTATTATTTTGATTTTGGTTTTCTTTTCAAACGTAATGTTTGTTTTGGGTGGAGTTGTGAATTATAACTGTGAAAATTAAAACATTACGTTGTAATTTTAGATTATTTCATTATTTATATTATTAAGTGTTTATTTTTATTTATTTGTAATTAAATAAATATACTTACTCTTTTTAGTTGATGGAGTGTCCTTAGTAGATGTTCTGGTTTTGTCGATTTTTGTAGAGGCTGTTAAAAATAAAAGAACATTTGTTAGCTATGTTTTGTTATTTTATTCAGTTTAGTTCTTTTAAAGAATTTACGTTAGTTGTTGTTGAAGTCATATACTTACTTTGTGTTATATTTTATTGTTGTTGTGTATGTAAATCTTTGTGCTGAAATTTCTAGATGCAATTTTAGTGATGGTTAATCTGTTATATATAAAGGAAATTATATTATAATATTTTACAAGTTATTTTAATTTATTTCGTTATCAAGTTTTGTGCTTACCTATATTGCGGGATGTTTGGAATAGTTTTTTGTGTAGTTGTCTTTCGCTTTGTCTTTTCTCTCTCAAACGTTCGTTCTTCCTCCGTGGTCGTCCGTTATACGGTAAATTTTATGTTAATTATTTGATTGTTTTTATAGTGTTTGATTAATTAGTTAGAGTTTTCTATTGGTTTGTGTTTGTGTGTTTTAAATTTAATGGTTGAGATAGCTTTTTTGAATTTTTTAGCTGTTACCTTGTAATTTATTTGATGTTTATTATGTTTATTTATTGTTTGTTTTATTTTGTTTATTGTTATTTAATTTTATATGTAGATAATGTATTTATATAACATTGTTTGTTTATTAATTTTTTTTTGTATATTTAATTTATTTGTTTAAAATAATGTGGTTAATTCATAATTTATTGTATTGTTTATTTATATTAATTGGTATGTGTTATTTTATTTTATTATCGAAAATAGTCTTTTTTTATGTTTAAATTTTATTTTCGATATCGTAAAAATGTATTTTATCGATGTTTGTGTTGTCGATATTGTTTGAATCGATATTTTTGATGTGTTTCATTTTATTTTAATGTTATCAATAATTTAGTGTTCTTTATTTTTGTAGTTGATATTTTTGTCAAGATTTTTTTAAACGATATTTTGTTTTCTATATTAGTGTTATTCCTATTTTGTGTATTGTGTGTCGATATTTTTGTTTACGATATTGTTCAGTCGATAATTCTGTAGTTCGATGTTATGAGAGTCGATGTTGTATCAGTGATCCGTCTTATGTATCGTGCCCCTGTCAGTTTGAATTTCGGCTACCCAGTTTCTTTCTCTGTCCCTTTTCTCCAACCACGCAATGAGCTTGCTGGCCTTATCCCCTACGTCATACAGTCGTCTTTGTGTGACTATAATGTGTTGACGAGCTGCGTCCTCCCCTAGGTCCCTGAGTTCCTTCTGTTTGAGGCGTATCCTGTGTCTCCGCTCCGGGTCATCTAACTCGCTATCCTGCACAGCTCGCTCCATAATGTTGATGTCCTTTTCTATATCTTCACATCTAGAGTGACGCTCTTTCCTCCTTCCCCCTGTTTCTGCCTGTATATACCCCCTCGCTACCACTTTATACGCTTCCCACAACATGCTGTTAGAGGCAACCGACCCCACGTTGTCATCTAAGTATTGCTGGGTTGGCTCTCTTAACTTTTCCTGTAGCTCATTATCTTTAAAGTGCCATGGGGCAATGCGTGGCGGGAGGGTGTAATCCCTATTTGGGCCCTGAAGCTGTATCTCAACCGGTGCATGGTCAGAGATGCCTCTCGCCTTGTGTTGTGCCCCTCTAAAGTGCCCCACGTGAGCGCATTGTGTAAAGAAGTAATCCAGCCTTGACCCACTACTGTGCGCTGCGGAGATGTGTGTGTAATGTCGACTGGTCAGGTTATGAATCCTCCATAAGTTGGAGAGGCCCAGCGCCTCCACAAATGCTCGTAGTGGTTCCCTCCTTCCTACGCGGTCATCACCGTTCTGTCCATCTCGTGTGACATTACCGCATTCATATCCCTGCCTAGTATGAGCACCCCGGGGGGCATCTCTAGTATCGTTTTGCTTATCTCCGGAAAGGTCCCCACATGTAGCTTTGGAGGAATGTATACAGAGCAGAGGTTTAGGCTGCGTCCCTCCCATGTCTCTGCCAGAGCCACAAACCTACCCAGCAGATCCCTCCAAATTTGGTTCGGCAGTTCGTAGTGGTTCCCTCCCTCCCGCGCGGTCGTCACTGTTCTGTCCATCTCGTGTGACATTACCGCATTCATATCCCTGCCTAGTATGAGCACCCCAGGGGTCATCTCTAGTATTGTTTTGCTTATCTCCGGAAAGGTCCCCACATATAGCTTTGGAGGAATGTATACAGAGCAGAGGTTTAGGCTGCGTCCCTCCCATGTCCCTGCCCGAGCCACAAACTTACCCAGCAGATCCCTCCAAATTTGGTTAGGCAGTAATGCTACAGAGTTTTTGGCCAGTATCGCCACCCCCCTGGACCCAGATGTAAAGCCTGCGTGCACCAAGTAAGGTGTACCCAAACCTATTTAGTGCCAGATAGTGATTGCCCCGTAGGTGTGTCTCCTGGAGAAATACTAGGTCTGGGGAATGCCTGCGAATATATTGTAGGACTACGGTCCACTTTATCTTGTCCCCCAGTCCATTGACATTCCATATTATTTTCAATGGAGTTGCAGATTGTGGAGCCATAACTGCAGTCTGAAGATGGATGTCTGGACTCCCGTCCCCACCCCTTTCCCTATCCCCCCATCCCCTAGCTGTTCCCGGACATAGCCTGCCTGTGGTACTGATTCAATGAATGGATCATGCAAAACATATGATAAACATAACGTTGAACTACTAAAACAGATGCCCCATATGTAACCCCCCTTCCCTGCCACCCTGCACTGTACGTCTACAAATACCCACATCCCCAATTTGCAGAGCGCCTGTCGCCCAAATGAAATCATTAAACTATAACCTGGGGTAGGCCGGCGCTGCCTCTCATAAACCCGCAGCAGCCCTCTCACCCTCTTATAGCCAGACATAAGGTATTGTAAGCATTCTTGACATGTTCCCCGATCCGTTATTTTCCTCGCCCATAGCGGGAGTCTCTGTTTCGTACATCAACCTGAGGTTACGCTGTCTTCTCACCCTTCAGGCATAATACCTGAATCTTACCTTTGTTGTTGTGAAGGGTGACCCATCTCCCCCCTATCCCCCACAGCTCGTCCAGATTAGTCTGGGGGATCCACCACCAGGTGGGAGCCCCCCTCAGCATGATCCATATATAGTCAGAACGGGGGAGTGTCACCTCGGTCTCCACCTCGCCAGCCATGCCTCTGCTGCCGCTTGATCTTGCGTCCTTTCTCCAGCCATTCCCAGACCTCGTTGGTAAAGTACCATGACTTGCCACTATCTATCATCCTCAACTTGGCCAGGTACAGCATCATGTATTTAAGGCCTTGGTTTTGCAGTGTTCTTTATACCTCGTCGAAGTTGAGTCGTTGTCGCTGGACCATGAGGGTGAAGTCCGGGAAGAAGCGGATTGTTGCATTTTCATATGATAGATTGCCCTTGGTTCTGGCTGCCTGCAGGATAGCGTCATGGTCCCTAAAATTGAGGATCAGTGCAATGATGGTCCGTGGTGGGGCCCCTGGTTTTGGCAGTGGCACAGGAGCTTGGTGCGCCCTTTCCACCGCAAAGAAGTTCGACAGCCGTTTTGGTTAGAGGTGTTACAGTATGAGGGCATCTAAGAATAGGTCAACAGTGGGGCCCTCCCCCCCTCTGGCACTCCACCACCCTAATGTTGTTCCTGCGGGCCCGCCCCTCTTGATCCATCAGCTTTGGCGCCATTATCTTTTGGTGGTGCGTAAGTTGTTGTATTTTTTCTTCCATTCGCTTGGTGACCGTTTGTAGCTCATTAATGTTCGTTTCGGCCACTGCGAACTTCTCAGAGGTCTTATTAGCGTCTGCTCGTAGGAGATTCACTTCGATGATGACCTTGTCCAATTTGGACTCCAGAGTAGGACCAAGCTCCTGGATGGCCACCATAATTGCCGCCAAAGAGGGCTCCGCCGCCTCCAGAACCTCCAGAGCCGCCGCACCGTCAGCCATTGTCACTCTGGGCACCGCATATTTGTCTAACTTGTTGGACTGCGGTGGAGGGGCGCCCTTGGGCCGCATTGTGTTCCCTGCTGCAGGAGGGGGGGGATATTCAAGGCTCCCTCACGCTCCAAACTGTAGCTATCTTGTGGCCCTCAGTACTCCATCCGGATCCGCAGTGTCTGAGCCCCCCCTCCACCAGGGTGGCCCGATGGTCCGCTGACTCTAGTTTCGAGCTTGCTGCGGTCTGTGCTGCCAGGCTCCCGCACCGGTGCCCAGGCACCCAGCAGCCGGCTCAGAGGTCCTCCGTACCCCACAAAGAGGGCCTCCTTCTGCAGCCCCTAGGCCCGGCCGCACCGTGTCTCCAGCAGGCCCGATGACCTGGGCCTCTGAGGGTACCATCCGCAGCACCACTCCAGCCTCGGACCTCGGCAGCGGTCCACTTATCACCTCAATCGATCCCTGCCCCTCAGTCGGATAGCTGCCGGATTTGGGAAGGCCGCCGCGGAACTCCCCTACTATGCAGCCATCTTGGCAAACGCCAGGCCACGCCCCCTGTGTGATATTTTTTATATTTCCTGAAGTATTAGGGCTTAAGTCCAGAAATATAAATATATTCCTTTTTTGATTTTTTGGGGGTTATGGGTTTTTATGTTCAACCTAGAAAAATAGTACATTGCCGAAGCATATTTTACAGATCACAGGAAGGTGCTGTATCAAAACGGAAAGTTGGCAGGCTACAATCTGTGTAGAAACCTTGTCTAGAAATCTTTTCCGAAAAAAAGAAGCATTTCAAGAGCATGACTCAGAACTACTGCAAGGGGTAGGGAGCATCGGTCTCCATTGCTCAGTATGTGGGGCGGGGTGAGGTGCTAAGGGAATACAAAACAGAATCTATATTTCACAGGGTTGACGCTTGTTTAAAAAATGCAATATTAACGTCAGCATTGAAAACGTCACCAACCATAGACTCCTAATGGTCCTGAAATAGAAGAACAATACCAGAATAGCCAAATACGCTGACAAAACACACATGATGATCCTGTAATAGACAAAATGTTCCAGAATCAGAACGGTCATGTGATTTCATAAAATGGCTGCCACAACCAGGGCAAACGCACACCCCTTCCCACCACGGGTCAGTACTGCAGGGAACCTCAGTGATTTTTTAAGTACTTTGTGATGCTCAACAAAAATCAGGCAATCTTCCTGATGCCGCCTCAACTCATGGAAGCTTTAAACACTGTGGATCATGAGAAACGGTTGAACACTGTGGGTGAGATGTGTCCTAGTGACTAGTGCTTCTGATGTTGGCACGTGGGGGCCCAGGTTCGAATCTTGGCTTTGGCGCTTGATTCAACAACATGTGATTCTTGGCAAGTCACTTAGGGGCCGATTCCGATCTCGGTCGGAGGCGCACCCAATACCATTCGGTCGGGAAAAAAGCCATGCGAAAGCCTGTTTCCCGACCGATCCGTACAGTACACCGAACGAGCAAGTACGATGAGCACAACAGCAAAAAATCCGGCCGAGCCGTACTCACCCAAACCAGGTCCTGTTCTCCGACCGAGGCGAATCCGGAAACGCCGAATCGAGTCGCACGGAAGGAAAAATGCAGCCCCGTCCGGCCGGACAAGTACGATGCGCTTTCCGTACGCGCCGAACCCGTCGCTACGCACGGCACGTCAAAGCATCCGGGAGAGGCGCACATAAGCTCCGATTCGCGCCACAACACGATCCACGGCTACGAGGCGAACACGCCAGCGACGAGGACGAGGCGAAGCGACGAGGACGAGGCGAAGCGACGAGGACGACGCGAAGCAACGAGAAGGACGAACGACACGAACCAACCATGAATCCCTTCGTCCCGATCATACCAATATTCTACATTTACTACCGGAACAGGCACGGACGCGTACGGCGCAGAAGGTAAGCCAGACACCAACCACAAAACACATACAACACGTACACGACACATCACACACACACACGGGGATGCTGAATATACTTACACCAGCAACAGCAGCACCATAGGGGCGGGATGCCCATCACCAATGCCACATATGCACACAGGGGCCTGAATGCGCACCACCACCCCTACCCAGGGGTGGCATGATGCCTACCACCACTACCACCCTCACCCAGGGGTGGCATGATGCCCACCACCACAACCACCCTCACCCAGGGGGGCAGGATGCCTACCACTACTACCACCCTCACCCAGGGGGCAGGATGCCTACCACTACTACCACCCTCACCCAGGGGGGCAGGATGCCTACCACTACTACCACCCTTAGCCAGGGGGCAGGATGCCCACCACTACTACCACCCTCACCCAGGGGGGCTGGATGCCTACCACCACCCTTAGCCAGGGGGCAGGATGCCTACCACTACTACCACCCTTACACAGGGGGGAAGGATGCCTACCACTACTACCACCATCACCCAGGGGGCAGGATGCCTACCACTACCACCACCCTTATCCAGGGGGGGCAGGATGCCTACCACTACTACCACCCTCACCCAGGGGGGGCAGGATGCCTACCACCACTACCACCCTTACCCAGGGGGGGCAGGATGCCTACCACTACTACCACCCTTACCCAGGGGGGCAGGATGCCTACCACTACTACCACCCTCACCCAGGGGGGCAGGATGCCTACCACTACTACCACCCTTAGCCAGGGGGGCAGGATGCCCACCACTACTACCACCCTCACCCAGGGGGCAGGATGCCTACCACTACTACCACCCTCACCCAGGGGGCAGGATGCCTACCACTACTACCACCCTTACCCAGGGGGGCAGGATGCCTACCACTACTACCACCATCACCCAGGGGGGCAGGATGCCTACCACTACTACCACCCTTACCCAGGGGGGCAGGATGCCTACCACTACTACCACCCTCACCCAGGGGGGCAGGATGCCTACCACTACTACCACCCTTAGCCAGGGGGGCAGGATGCCCACCACTACTACCACCCTCACCCAGGGGGAAGGATGCCTACCACTACTACCACCCTTAGCCAGGGGGGCAGGATGCCCACCACTACTACCACCCTCACCCAGGGGGCAGGATGCCTACCACTACTACCACCCTTACCCAGGGGGGCAGGATGCCTACCACTACTACCACCCTCACCCAGGGGGCAGGATGCCTACCACTACTACCACCCTCACCCAGGGGGGCAGGATGCCTACCACTACTACCACCATCACCCAGGGGGGCAGGATGCCTACCACTACTACCACCATCACCCAGGGGGCAGGATGCCTACCACTACTACCACCCTTAGCCAGGGGGCAGGATGCCCACCACTACTACCACCCTCACCCAGGGGGGCAGGATGCCTACCACTACTACCACCCTTACACAGGGGGGCAGGATGCCTACCACTACTACCACCATCACCCAGGGGGCAGGATGCCTACCACTACTACCACCCTTACCCAGGGGGGCAGGATGCCTACCACTACTACCACCCTTACCCAGGGGGGCAGGATGCCCACCACTACTACCACCCTCACCCAGGGGGGCAGGATGCCTACCACTACTACCACCCTTAGCCAGGGGGGCAGGATGCCCACCACTACTACCACCCTCACCCAGGGGGGCAGGATGCCTACCACTACTACCACCCTTACCCAGGGGGCAGGATGCCTACCACTACTACCACCCTCACCCAGGGGGGCAGGATGCCTACCACTACTACCACCCTCACCCAGGGGGGCAGGATGCCTACCACTACTACCACCCTCACCCAGGGGGGCAGGATGCCTACCACTACTACCACCCTTAGCCAGGGGGCAGGATGCCCACCACTACTACCACCCTCACCCAGGGGGGCTGGATGCCTACCACCACCCTTAGCCAGGGGGCAGGATGCCTACCACTACTACCACCCTTACACAGGGGGGCAGGATGCCTACCACTACTACCACCATCACCCAGGGGGCAGGATGCCTACCACTACTACCACCCTTACCCAGGGGGGCAGGATGCCTACCACTACTACCACCCTCACCCAGGGGGGCAGGATGCCTACCACTACTACCACCCTTAGCCAGGGGGGCAGGATGCCCACCACTACTACCACCCTCACCCAGGGGGGCAGGATGTCTACCACTACTACCACCCTTAGCCAGGGGGGGCAGGATGTCCACCACTACTACCACCCTCACCCAGGGGGGGCTGGATGCCTACCACTACTACCACCCTTACCCAGGGGGGCAGGATGCCTACCACTACTACCACCCTCACCCAGGGGGGCAGAATGCCTACCACTACTACCACCCTCACCCAGGGGGGCAGGATGCCTACCACTACTACCACCATCACCCAGGGGGGCAGGATGCCTACCACTACTACCACCATCACCCAGGGGGGCAGGATGCCTACCACTACTACCACCCTTAGCCAGGGGGGCAGGATGCCCACCACTACTACCACCCTCACCCAGGGGGCAGGATGCCTACCACTACTACCACCCTTACCCAGGGGGGCAGGATGCCTACCACTACTACCACCCTCACCCAGGGGGGCAGGATGCCTACCACTACTACCACCCTCACCCAGGGGGCAGGATGCCTACCACTACTACAACCCTCACCCAGGGGGGCAGGATGCCTACCACTACTACCACCCTCACCCAGGGGGGCTGGATGCCTACCACCACCCTTAGCCAGGGGGCAGGATGCCTACCACTACTACCACCCCCACTCATAGGATGGACAATGCATGACACAACCAGCACACCACAAACTAGGGAATGCAAGAAGAAGACATCCCCCCAACACCATGACAAGCGTGTGTAGACTGTGTCAAATGCCTACAACACCGAACATGACTTTGAACATACAATGTGACCCCCTAGCACATGTGCCACACATATATGTGTGTGGCACCCACAATGCAAGCAGGCCATGACCATTGTGGCAATGGGGTCCAAACCCCCATCATCACAGTGACCAAAATGTAAGTGTGGGGTCCATAGCTGAAGCACATTTTGAACATTGTGGCAATGGGGTCCAAACCCCCATCATCACAGTGACCAAAATGTAAGTGTGGGGTCCATAGCAGAATCACATTTTGAACATTGTGGCAATGGGGTCCAAACCCCCATCATCACAGTGACCAAAATGTAAGTGTGGGGTCCATAGCAGAAGCACATTTTGAACATTGTGGCAATGGGGTCCAAACCCCCATCATCACAGTGACCAAAAGGTAAGTGTGGGGTCCATAGCTGAAGCACATTTTGAACATTGTGGCAATGGGGTCCAAACCCCCATCATCACAGTGACCAAAAGGTAAGTGTGGGGTCCATAGCTGAAGCACATTTTGAACATTGTGGCAATGGGGTCCAAACCCCCATCATCACAGTGACCAAAATGTAAGTGTGGGGTCCATAGCAGAAGCACATTTTGAACATTGTGGCAATGGGGTCCAAACCCCCATCATCACAGTGACCAAAAGGTAAGTGTGGGGTCCATAGCAGAAGCACATTTTGAACATTGTGGCAATGGGGTCCAAACCCCCATCATCACAGTGACCAAAAGGTAAGTGTGGGGTCCATAGCTGAAGCACATTTTGAACATTGTGGCAATGGGGTCCAAACCCCATCATCACAGTGACCAAAAGGCAAGTGTTGACAAAGTAAGAGGTGCAACTGCCAAACTACATGGATGATTCCTGGTCACAGAACAACAAACACATCAGTGGCAAAGTAGTGTATGTGTCCCATTGCAACATAAATTGGGGGAGCCAAATCCTGCAGTGCAAATAAAACATAACTTTGGCCATGTGCAGACAAACAACACCCATGGGGGCTGACACCGTCAACAATCATCAATGACACAATGACAGAAGTGACCATCCGAATGCAGACCCACATATTTGCACCAATGGGCACACACATGCAGATACCCTGTGGAGACTGCAGATGTGAGGCGAACAGATACCATACCATGGCAGCAATGGGACACACAATCAACAATTAGCAACAAATGAGGGCTCCCGTCCCATCAGCCTGGTCATGGAAGTGTCAACGGAATCATCAGCACAGATCCAACACACTTGTATAGCAATGTTGCACTGACAACACAGATGAGTCCTTCCCCATTGATGCCCAAACCTGCATGTTCACTGGAGATGGCCACACGGTCAGGGAAGTAGACGAATAGAACAATGGCAGGCACAACAGATGTGCAGGGGTGGAAGCCACAGATGTGAAGTTGCCAATCTAAGTAGGAAATCTCATTGCCAAATACTGAACACATGACACCCTCAGATGCTGCTATGGATGACATGGATACACCACAGGATAGGACACATAACCCCTGGACCACATGGGTTCCTGCACAGTAACACTTCATTATCATGAGACCAAATATCACCATCACTGCAGCAAGGGCATTGTTAGCATCATCAACATCATGTACATCAGAAGCAAAAGCACTAGAGAACAGAACGTTGCTTTATTCAGCATATGTGGCATTAAAAGTAGAAGTCCGGTAGAACATAAACAAAGGCCAATGGCCAGTCCATCAACAAAGTCACAAGTGGGTGACAGTGGCAGATGCCACCCTACACATGCCTGCACAAAACCAGGGACAATCCACTAGGAGGGTCAACCGGGGGGGGGTAGGCCAGGCACCGCAGGGACAGGATCAGGGCTCACCAGGAGGAAGCAGGGAAGGGGTGGTGGGTGCTGGAGAGCCACTGACAACTGCAGTGGAGGTGTCTGACATGGAGTGTGCCGGCACAACTGGGGGGCATGGCTCAGATGTTGTGGGTGCCGGCACGACTGCAGTGGACCCTGCAGATGGAGTGGACAGGTCCGCCACTGCAGTGCCCAAGTCAGACAGGGTGGTAGTGGACTCCACTGCAGTGCCTACCACCAGGGGAGGAGAATGGGGAACAGGCAAGGTGGGCTGGACAGAGGGGGAGGACACCCTCACCACATCAGTGGCACAGACAAGCGCAGCGGGGGGGTGGTGCCGGGAGAGCAAGTGGCAGGGGGAGAAGGCCGGAGCCTCTTGGGGATGGTATATCTGTGGGTGGGGGAACCTGGGGCAGGGTGTGGCGGGGGCACCTGTGGAGTGGGGGCCTGAGGGATGGAGGAAGGTGAACTGGTGCTTGAGCTGCAGGGCGGCGGCGGGGTCTTGCTCTTACCACTCCGGGGGACTTGCGGGTGGGGGCCTCAGTCTGTCTGCGCCTGGGGGAGGGTGTCCGGGGGCGAGGGGCACTCTGCTCCGTGTGGGGGGCTTCCTCTTCCCCCTGGATGCTGGGGCAGCTGGATCGGAGGGGAAGAGGCCGAGGTCACTGAGGAAGAGGCGCTGGGTCTTTGGGGTTGCAGGTGAGGCAAGGGAGGCAAGGGAGGGTGCTTTGGAGGGAGAGGCAACTGAGGACTGCGCAGTGCCCGTGGATGCGTGTGTGTGTACCAGGGCCCCATCCCCTGTGAGTCTGGTTTCAGTCCCCTGACTGTGCGTGCGTGTGCGTTTAGTTTGTGGCGTGTGTGTCTGTGTGCTGGATGTGTGTGTGCTGGTGTGTGCCTGTGCCGGTGTGTGTGTGCTTGGGACGGGCAAGGTGCTGGGGAGTGTGGATGGAGCAGAGGCAGGAGGGGTGAGGGACTGTCTGAGGAGGGACACTGCTGCCGTCAGGGAGGAGTCCATGGACCTGTTGCCCCTCTGTAGGTCAGACATGCCCGATGAGATGCCCTCCATGAACGACACCAGCTGAGTCAACAGAGCGGTGTGCGCATGGAGGACACTCAGCATGGCTGTCTGCCCTACATGGAGCTGGCGAAGGAGGTACACAGACTCCTCACTCAGGGCAGCAGGGGACACAGGGGCAGGGGGTGCGGTGCCTGGGCCAAAGGAGACACGCTCCCGAACATGGGAGCCTCCACGGACCTGGGGAATGGGAGCCGATGGGAGGGCGGTGGTGGTGCTGGTGGTGGCGGGGACAGCAACACTAGCTGGGGTGTGGTGGCTGCTGATACCCGCCTCCACAAGGGAGTCATCCTCCGAGTTGCTCTGGTCCTCAGCTGAGGTGGATGGTGCTGAGGATTCCTCGGTGTGGCTCCCCTCGCCCTCCGTGCCACTGGGTCCCTCCGACCACTCCTCGGCTGCTGACCCAGTCTGGCTCTCTGGCTCCTCCTGGTCCGTGGAGCTGTCCCCTTCCGTGGCCGTGGATGTATCTGCAAACAATGGGGAAACAGACAGACATCAGTCACCTGCACCAAACGCACACACCACTGTGAGCACAGCACATCACAGAGCAAGCCCTGGCATCATTAGTTGTACATTGCTAAAAGTGCCCTAACTGAACAGGAGAAGCCAATTGTCAGTCTGATGCCAAGCATGGCACTCACATCCCACATGGCCTTGCACCCATCTGTCTGGTGTCTGTTGGATTGCAACACCCCAGTGTGGACACATGCACCAAGTACACAGTAGTTGGACAGTGCAGAGGACACGGTGTGGACACATCACAGCTCTTGCCACTGAGTCAGTACAGGTTTCCGGATGAAAGGGATGCCCAGAGTCAAATAGGAAATGCATGTGATGCATACCAGCGACAGACACCATGATGCACCCATGTCCTGATAGCCAGCGCCACTATGGTGTGCATGTAGCACATGTCACTCCCCTGCAGGACCACAAATAAGTTGACACATGCCATGGCAGAGGCATGACTGTTAAGTCATACATCACTGTCTCAGTGATGTATGACTTGGCAGCCAGACAACAACACTATGCACTGTGTCACAATAGTAGGTCATGGGGAATGCAAGTCCTGGAGCTGCACAAGTGCACATGTACATCCCCCACACAACACATCATCTCAACCCTCATCTGTCCAGGTCACACCTATTGGACATATGGGAGACCTGTGACACTACCCTCTGAACCTGAGCCCCTCACAATTTCCTGTGAATGGGGAACAGCTGCCTGAACATCACATTCGATTACCCCAGTCTGCACGGGCAGCTGATCAAACACCTATGTGACACACAAGTATCGTCTCCTATGGTCACATCTCCAGGGGCATGCTGAGCCCCTACCAAGAAACACCACAGCAGTCCTGGCAACTAATCCACAGCACACTGACACAGAGGCAGACACCGGAGGGGTCAAATCACTGTGCACAATGTGTCAGCTGATACACGGGAGTGGGAGTACAGAGTGCATTGCATGGCCTGGAGTAGGCATGACTGTCCTGCTCCACATGAATGAGGGATGTGCCCTGGACAGTGGATAGCTGGCTATGTATGTGTGACACACGTAATCTGCACACTCCTGGGGCACAAACATTGTTCCCACCCGCTGCATGGGCGTGTGCCACATACCCCAGGCACATGTGGTGGCTCAGCTCAGCAAGTGGACCACATATCAAAGCAACACGCAGATCACATGTCCAAACCCAGGCGTTGTGTGAACAATGGACCCACCCATGATGCCCACAACAGAGTCAGGGAAACAGATGCTGTCCCCCACCTTTAGTGAAGCAAACTGCAAGGACACAGTCCCAAGTGACACAATTCCCTGACTGTAAGGGCCACACCTGGGTATCAGATGAGCAGTGGGCAGTGCACAATAGAGGGACATGGCTCCTGGACAACATGACTGCTGCACTGTGGCAGTTGAACCAGGCCAGAGGAGGGCACAAAGCATGTAATACAGAGTTCACAGTGCAGTCTTTGACTCACCCCCTCCTTGCTGCTGTCTGGCCTTCAGCTGCCCATCCAGGTCTGGAAAGACCACCGCCAGGATCTGGAGCATGTGGGGGGTCAGGGTCCGTGTTCCGCCCCTCCTGCGAGGAGGCGACAGCTTCAGCTGGACCCGTGCAATCCTCCGGGTCCAGCCCCGAAGGTCCTGCCACCTCTTCTGGCAGTTGCGGATCCGGCGCTTGTAGACCCCCACGGACCGGACAGCCCGGACGATGTCCTTCCAGATTTGCTGCTTCCGATGGGCATTAACCTGTCAGGATGACAAAGTGAAAAGGCCATTACCACACATGCAACATATCCGTGCATGACACAGTCGTATATACATGTCTCAAACACAGGGGCACATGATGTACACAGGCAGTGCAAAGCTGACCATGGACAGTTTGCCAGACGTCACTACATGGTATCATTGCATGGGAAGTAAAACCATGTTCAAATGCACTGTCACTGCACCATACCTGTCCAGTGCAAGTCACTACACACTATGGGGGTGACAACTACTCAGTGAGCCTGCTAGCCAGTGGCGTGCAGACTCTCAGCCTTGCTAGTCACACAAAATGCACATTCAGAAAGGCAGTGCACAGAACACTCACCTGCTCCCCTGGTGTCCCATACAGCTTGCTGTACTGTGGAAGTAGGCTGTCCAGCAGGGCCTGGTTCTCTTCAAGGCTGAAGGCTGGGGCTCTCTCCACAGTACGTGCCATTGCAGGGTCCAGAGGGGCAGAGACAGCAGCAGTGCAGTGGCAGATGTCGTCTTGGAGCATGTAGTGCAGGCAAGTGGGCTCTCAGGGGAACAGCCAGCAATATATATGTGCTGGAGAGGCAGATACTGTCCCTTGTGTCCAAAGTGATAGGTCCAAGTCGTTTGCATCTTCTGAATCTGGCCAATCCATGGAATAGCAGCACCAAAACACGCCCACAGCATCCTTCAAATCTTCAACTTCATGACATACATAATTTTGCAACATTGTTGTGGGTGACCAACTGATTTTCCAGCAACCGACTCGTTCGAAATTCGAAAACGCGTCCGTTGCCAGGCAAGCCCATTGTCAATGGGTGCGCACCGATCGGTCCATTGCGGTACAACGCGCACAGGGGTACAACGCGTACCCGCACACATTGAAAGCAATGGGCCGGCCGGAGGCACCGATCGGTCCATTGCAGTTCAACGCGCACAGGGGTACAACGCGTACCCGCACACATTGAAAGCAATGGGCCGGCCGGAGGCACCGATCGGTCCATTGCTGTTCAACGCGCACAGGGGTACAACGCGTACCCGCACACATTGAAAGCAATGGGCAGGCCGGAGGCACCGATCGGTCCATTGCTGTTCAACGCATCACTGTACATGTGACTGGCATATGTCAGCATGCCTGTCTCAGATGGACATATGCCAGCCACAGATAGCTCCCAGGGAGTGAGGGGCACACCTACATCACGACAGCCTGTCCAAACCTTATCATAAGGCATGTAAGGCTGCATTTCCTATTGTGTGTATGTTGGTGTACATGTTGTCCTGTGGGTGTCACCTGTGGGCAGCCACCCCCAGGCTGTGCACGTGTTCATGGGGACAGGATCATGGGTGTTACGTGTACGTGACCACTGTGATGTGCAACTGTTCATATCTGTGCATGTGCCATGGTCACATTTCACAGTGGTGTATGTGTATGTCATGTCACATACCCCGTGAGTCCCATGTGGGACGGTATGTTTGAGCCAGGGTATCCCAGTGGCACAATAGTGATGGTCCTCCACAGTCTTTGTGCATGTAGTGTTTACAATGTCTCTGATTTCATGTGCACAATGGGAGACAGTCTCCACATCCACGTTGTGTGTGCATGGACTCTGATGTTGTACGTGTGTGTCACAGACGTCCATGTCTGTCCTGCCGTGGCAAGTGGGGCCACTACCTGTGGGGTTCATGGTTGTTTTGCTGTGGTGTATACATGATACTCCATGTAATGCCAGTGTCCATGTGGCATTACAGGGTCCCTGGGAATGTACCTGTCGTTGAGCTTTGGTGCCTGGGGCCCATCTGTCCTCACATGTCACTGTGGGGGTTATTGTGACACGGCAGCAGGAGATGGGAACTGTGACACGGCCTCATGATATCCAATGGGCCAACCTGGGACAAATTGATGCCACCTGTAGGACCGTGTTGACAGATGTTGGCCATGTATGTACCATACATGTCCTTCCGGTACTGCACACTTCATGTAGTTGTGCCTCATAATGATGTATGTTGGGATCTTGAGTGTGTTCAATGCCGCATATGTGGGGTGACTGACAATCTTGCTTACTTCTCCTCTGCACTGCAGGGCTCCTGCTGTCCATCGGCCATTCCCAGACCTGGCAACGATGGTGGAACGGGACAGCATCCGACGGTACCGCTTCACCAGGCAGCTGATTGAGGATTTGGCAGTGCAGTTGTCCCCACATTTGCAGCCTGGCCGGCCGTATCCTACAGCGCTGACCCCCAAGGTGAAGGTGATGGCAGCCCTACACTTCTTTGCCACTGGTACCTTCCAACATACTGTGGCGACTGCTGGTGGGATGTCACAGACCATGTTCAGCCGTGTGCTCCGCGATGTTTTGGCGGCAATGTTGCTCTTCCTGAACCGGTACATCTATTTCCCTAGACTGCGACGACTCACTGACGTGAAGAGTGACTTTCATGCCCTGGGGAGGATGCCGCATGTCATTGGCTCCATTGATGGGACACATGTGGCTTTGGTACCACCACAGGCCCAGGAGCAGGCCTACAGGAACCGCAAGCACTACCACTCGGTCAATGCACTGGTGGTGTGTCTTGCAGACATGACCATCACACACGTGTGTGCCCGTTTCCCTGGTTCAGCACACGATGCCTTTGTGATGAGGAGTAGTCGCATCCCCAGGATGATGGCACAGATGCAGAACCAGCGTGCCTGGCTTGTCGGTGTGTACTGACTTTGTGCCATTGTGTGTGATCTGATCTGTAGTATTCCGCCCACTTTTCCAAGTCAGCTAATGTGCACTTGTCTGTCCATAGGTGACTCGGGATACCCCAACATGCCGTGGTTGCTGACACCCCTCAGGAACCCTGTGACACCTGCCCAGGTGCGCTACAATGAGGCACATGGTCGGACCAGGAGAGTGATTGAGCGGACCTTTGGTCTCCTGAAGAGCCGCTTCCGCTGCCTGGACAAGACCGGAGGGTCCCTCCCATATGCCCCTGCGAAAGTGTGCAAGATTATCATCGTCTGCTGCATGCTCCACAACCTGGCAGTGCGGAAGGAGTTGCCTCTCATCCAGGATGACAATGACCAACATCCGCCACCTGTGGAGGATCCTGGCCTGGACCATGATGCCAGTGACGATGATGATGATGATGGTGATGGTGATGTCCGCACACAGCTCATCACCAACTTCTTTAGCTGAATGTGATTATCCTGAGGTGTCATGTCAATGATGTGAGTTGGCATGATGTGTGGGTGGTGCTCTGGTGCTGTTGGAGTGTGTCCATGGGCTACTTGACTGGATGTGTGTTGCAATGTGTGGTGACAGGTGGGCTGTACTCCCCAACAGTGTTGACATGCTAACTTGGTTCTGGGTGGGTATCTTGTAACATGTATTGTGCATGAGTTTTGCTGTTCTGTCCTGTACTCCATTGCTTTTGACTGTGTGTCATTTCTGTCCTTCACAGGGTACTTTCAGATTCGTTTGGTCAACTGTGTCCACCGACGACGTGATTGCACATCCAGGCTGGTAGCTGTTGTGTCCCTACAGGTGATGTGCGCCACACCCATGGACTTCCTTCCGTCTACAGTTGTTGACTGTGTGCCCACTGCCAGGTGGGGTTACCTTGCATCTGTAGTGGTTACGGCATGTTGCAACTGTGTAATAAACCTGTGCTTCACTTTGTGATGTGCGTTGTCTGTGGTCACACATTTGACTGCCATTTGCTTACTGCACCTGTGGGCTACTTGACTACAACTGGGAATGGGTGTGGTGTCTGTGCATTGCACCGTCTTCCCTGGCGACATCAGTGTAGGCAATGAGTCAGATGGCCTAGGTGTGTATGTGTCGTGTAGCCCTGGTGGTGTGTCTCCCTCATGTGTGTCACGTTGCCTGTACTCACATGCCTGTGTTGTCCTTGCTGTTGCTGTTCGCATACACAGTGTAATTTTGCAGTTCATCATCCCCATAACAGCACACATGTTGGAATCACGACAGAGGCAAGTATGGTGTATTAGTGTGTTTATTGTGATACATTTGTGTTAATAGTGCATAGGATGGGTTGTGCTGTACATGAATCTTGCAATCCCAAGTTCCTAGGTGAATAGAAAGTCCGGGTAGACAGGATCCCCAGTATCGGGGCCACAGTTGTCTGACACATTGGTCCAACTTGTACTCCCCATGCAATGTGTGGGAGTAGTGTTGCCGTCAACAGGGTGAACAGTCTGTGCACAAAGGCGAACATCCAGAACAGGTTCAGGCTTCCTGGGAGTTGCGCTTGGCCATCGGCCTCTCACTTTTCCCTCCTCGGACGACCCCTCTTCTTGGGGGGGGCCCTCAAGTGCAGGCTGCTGCGGTGCAGGGGACTCTCCGCCAGAGTCCTCCTCCCTCCCTGTGGCAGTTGCAGTTTGTTCGGCACCAGATGTTGTTGGCACACAGGGAGGTGTGGACTGGTTGCTGTTCATCTGGCGGAGGCATTGTAAAATGTCCCTGTGCACCGCCGTCATCTCATGCAGTGCATCCCACTTGGACTCCACGCGCGACATGTGTGAGTCCACACGGGACATGTGTGACTCCACGTGGGACATGTGGGAGTCCAAGCGGGCATGATGGGCAGCCTGCTGCTGTTTAATGTCTCTGAGGAGCCCCACTACCTGGCTGAGCTCTCCGGTGCTGGACTGGTACGCATCAGCTATGCGTACCAGTTGTGGGTCGTCATGCACACCAGCAACGTCTGCAAGCAGCGACCTCTGTCTCCCACCCCTCCCACCACCCCTGCTGACATGTGCAGTGTGTGCAGTGGCACGCACAGATAACCCTGGTCCACCTTGGGGGTTGGTGGTGGTGGTGGTGTCCATGGCCCCAGGTTGGTCCAGGGTCACTGTGCTGGTGTTGCTCCTTATTCTGTCCATGTCGGCAGGGATGGTATTCGTGGTGACAGTCGTTGTAGGGGTGGGTGCAGGGGTGCAGCTGGTGATCCTGCTGGTGCTGCAGCTGGTGGTCCTGCTGGTGCTGCATGTTGACTTGCACCGGATGTGCCAGGTTGTTCTTCATTGTCCGAGGAGGACAGAGGCTGTACGACGCCAGTGAGCTCGGCATCCTCTTGAGCCTGGGACTGGGACTCCTCAGCGTCTGCTGCTGTGTCCCCATCATCACCTGTTTTTGGGAGACACAAACAATGTATGTCATGTTTCTGCAGGCATCAATGGTTGACACACATGACAGTTGTGACTGTGCCTCTGGGTGCGGGCCTGTACATTGCATTGTCCTAAGTCGTCACAGTCAGGGGTTGATATTGGTGTGGCACATTGTCCTGCATTATTTGGGCATTTCTATGTATTTTCTGGGGTGTGAACATGGTCTGCATTGGTTGTGTTTGGTTGACAGCCAGCCCTCCTTCCCACCCACCCAGCCAGTCAGTTATCCCACCATGGAACGTGCTTGCGTTGCAGGGAGTGTAAGTTGTCTCTCAGGATGTCAGTCAGTGGTGTCCTGCTGTTGGTTGGTGCACAGTTGGCAGCAGGGCCTTGTGCTCCCCACAGCAGTAGCCAGTGTCAGCCATCTTGTGAGTCCTTCTCCACTCCCTGTGATGTGAGCATGGTTCATGGTGGTGTTGATGGGCCAGTTGTGAGGCTGAGCAATGTCTGTGACTGCGACTCCCATCATGCTATTGCCTCCACCCCCTTCCCAGCATGCCCATGCTTCCTTCCTTTTGAATCTGCTTCCCTGTGGGGTGGGCTGGCTGTGCTGACAGGATGGCTGGGAGTGTTGTCCTGGCAGTTGTTTGGCTAAGAGTCCCAAGAGTGTCCCTGTGCTTCACACAACATAACCCAGGGTGGTGGTTCTTTGTGGGATCTTGTGTTAGGATGGGGGGCATTGCATTCTACCAGGTGGGTACTGTGGAGTTTGTGTTGGGGTGTGTGTGAGGGGAGGTGCTTGTGACTATGGTTAGTGCTGCAAGTCCTCCTTCCCACCCAGCCAGCCAGTCAGTTATCCCACCATGGACTGTGCTTGCATTGCAGGGAGTGGAAGTTGTCTCTCAGGATGTCAGTCAGTGGTGTCCTGCTGTTTGTTGGTGCACATTTGCCAGCAGGGCCTTGTGCTCCCCACAGCAGTAGCCAGTGTCAGCCATCTTGTGAGTCCTTCTCCACTCCCTGTTATGTGAGCATGGTTCAGGGTGGTGTTGATGGGACAGTTGTGGGGGTGAGCTATGTCTGTGACTACGACTCCCATCATGCCATTGCCTCCACCCCACTTCCCAGCATTCCCATACTTACTTGCTTTTGTGTGGAGTTCAGTGTGTGTGGGTGTGAGAGCAATGGCAAGATGGCTGACAGTGGTGTCCTGCTGTTGATTGGTGTGCAGTACCCAGCATGCCCTTGTGCTCCCCACGACACAGCAACAGTGTCAGACATCTTTGATGGGCCTTTCCACTCTCTGTGGGATGTGCATGCGTGAGTGTGAGCTTGCTGGGCCATGTAGTGGGGGATGTAGAGCTGTGACTGCGACTCCCATCATGCTATTGCCTCCAACCCCCTTCCCAGCATGCCCATGCTTCCTTCCTTTTGACTCTGCTTCCCTGTGGGGTAGGCTGCCTGTGCTGACAGGATGGCTGGGAGTGTTGTCCTGGCAGTTGTTTGGCTAAAAGTCCCAAGAGTGTCCCTGTGCTTCACACAACATAACCCAGGGTGGTGGTTCTTTGTGGGATCTTGTGTTAGGATGGGGGGCATTGCATTCTACCAGGTGGGTTCTGTGGAGTTTGTGTTGGGGGGTGTGTGAGGGGCGGTGCTTGTGACTATGGTCAGTGCTGCAAGTCCCCCTTCCCACCCAGCTAGCCAGATTTCCCACCATGGAACGTGCTTGCATTGCAGGGAGTGGAAGTTGTCTCTCAGGATGTCAGTCAGTGGTGTCCTGCTGTTTGTTGGTGCACAGTTGCCAGCAGGGCCTTGTGCTTCCCACAGCAGTAGCCAGTGTCAGCCATCTTGTGAGTCCTTCTCCACTCCCTGTGATGTGCGCATGGTTCATGGTGGTGTTGATGGGACAGTTGTGGGGGGGCAATTTGTGTGACTGCGACTCCCATGATGCTATTGGCTACACTGACTTGGCCAGCATACACAGAATTCCTTCCTTTGAGTGGTCTTCACTGTGTGTTGGTGTTGTTGTGGTGGCTACATGTGTGGATGTGTTTGTTAGTTCTATTTGTGCCACTGCCTAGCTGTAGTTGTGGTTGTGTTTGTACATGTGTTGGCACAGTTGGATGTGACTTTTTTGATGGCATGTGTTGTGTTTATCTGACTGACATACACATTTTGGGATGATTCTGTTCTGGTTGCTGTGTAATTGCTATGAGTGCATGGTTTGACTCTCCCCTTGACAGTGATGTGTGTGTGTTTTGTGGCAGTATATTGTGTACATTTGTTGTGTACTCACCAGGCTCTGGGATGTCCTCTAGTCCATATACGCTCACTGGCGGAAGGATGGCCCGCACCTTCTCCTCCCAGGGCCTGAGGTATATTGGCTTGGCAGGAGGGCCACTGCCGGTGTGTTGGCTGTTGATGTAGTCTTGCTTCAGCAGTTTCCGTACCCTCCTGCGCACGTCATACCACCTGTTCTGGATGTCGGTCTTTGTGCGCCGACATGGTGATTGGGCGTTCACCCTGTTGATGATCCTCTCCCACATCTTGGTTTTCTGCGACATGGGGGTCTGTTGGACCAATGTGCCAAACAGCTGTGGCTCTACCCTGAGGATCTCGTCTACCAGGACTTCCAATTCACAATCTAGGAACTTGTGATTCTTCTTGGGGGGCATGGTGATGGGTGGTGATGGTGAGTGATGTGTGTGTTGGTGTGCAGGTGAGGGTGTGTGAGTGTGTGTTTTGCTGGGTGTATGTGAGGTAGGTATTTGTTGGTGTGCTGATGGTGTGTGGCTTGTGTGAGGGATGAGCTGTGGGTGTGTGGTTGCTTTCTCTTGGGTGCTGGCAGTGGAATGGCATTTGCAAAGGCTCATGGTAGTGATTTGTGTCCTTTATATAGGTGGAGTTGTGGGTGTGTCTTTGTTCTCTGTCCCCACCCCCCAGTATTTATTGGCTTGGTAATTGCTTGTTTGGACTTTTTTTGGGTGATTTTTCCTTTGTGCTGTTTGTGTATGTTGGAAACGTTCTTGTGACCGAGTCGGACCCTGCATTGGTCTCGTACGGTGTTCTCCGTTTCGTTCACGCTGTGTTTGTGCAGTTTTCTATGCTGCATACGCGTCGGTCGCTGTGTATTGTGTTGCTTCGGCTCGGTTTTGTATGCGTGTCGGCCGTACGGCTTGTCCTCCGTCCGACTCGCTTGTGGTTTTCGCGCCTTGCATCGTACTTTGCGGTTTGGAGTTAGCGTGTACGTTTCGGTCGGATTTGTTCCGGGTGCGTGTCGGTCGGTTGGATTCGCGTGTTTTCCGGCCGGATTGCTGTTTTCCGTGCGGCTCGGTCGGTCGACTTGGTTTCGGTACGTGTCGGTCGGATTTTTCGCGCCTTGCATCGTACTTGGCGTGTCGTGCGCCACGGGTACGTGTCGGTCGGTATTTTTTCCGGATCCGAGTCGGTCGGTGCTTTTTCCGGCCCGAATCGGAATCGACCCCTTAATCTTTGTGAAATGTATTTTGGAATCCTCACTTAATATACACGATCTTGCGAATCATCTTTTAACACCCATGGAATGTA
The DNA here is from genome assembly GCA_963921515.1 of Calotriton arnoldi. Taxonomy (NCBI): domain Eukaryota; kingdom Metazoa; phylum Chordata; class Amphibia; order Caudata; family Salamandridae; genus Calotriton; species Calotriton arnoldi. The sequence goes on from CAWUFW010003902.1 coordinate 1,249,392, forward strand.
ACACACTCCTGTGGCTTCTTCAATAGGTTATATATATATATCACAAACCTTATATATGCAACCTGGTGCCACGATCCACTGTGATGTTAATAATTTTAATTTGATTGTCTACAGCAGGCAACTCACTTGAGAAAGACGGCAGGCACTACAAGTACCAGCAGGCCACTGTGAGGGCCACGCCCACTGAGGCGGGGTGTTTGGAATTTAAAAAGATGCCGCCAAAAGTGCTCTGCTTTTTCTTTCAAGTCCAATACCCCTGAGGAAGTGATACACGAAACGCGTTGGGAATGGACTTTGCACTTTGAGGACAGGGTTGTGCTCACGCTGTTGCTCCCATCAATAAACAGATTTGGCGAATATTTACCTGCGGTGTGGCGTCTTCTACAGCAGGCAACTTTGAGAGTTGGATGTATAGCGGCTTGCCTGAGCCGCGGAAGACGACCCGATGCTGTTCCAGCATTCCTGCGAATCCGTCAACCGGCGGATTTGCTTATGGCACGGGTGCCGTTTTTGAAGGGATATAAGCTGTGGCAGTGAACTGCAACCTGGTGCCACGATCCACTGTGATGTTAATAATTTTAATTTGATTGTCTACAGCAGGCAACTCACTTGAGAAAGACGGCAGGCACTACAAGTACCAGCAGGCCACTGTGAGGGCCACGCCCACTGAGGCGGGGTGTTTGGAATTTAAAAAGATGCCGCCAAAAGTGCTCTGCTGTTTTCTTTCAAGTCCAATACCCCTGAGGAAGTGATACACGAAACGCGTTGGGAATGGACTTTGCACTTTGAGGACAGGGTTGTGCTCACGCTGTTGCTCCCATCAATAAACAGATTTGGCGAATATTTACCTGCGGTGTGGCGTCTTCTACAGCAGGCAACTTTGAGAGTTGGATGTATAGCGGCTTGCCTGAGCCGCGGAAGACGACCCGATGCTGTTCCAGCATTCCTGCGAATCCGTCAACCGGCGGATTTGCTTATGGCACGGGTGCCGTTTTTGAAGGGATATAAGCTGTGGCAGTGAACTGCAACCTGGTGCCACGATCCACTGTGATGTTAATAATTTTAATTTGACTGTCTACAGCAGGCAACTCACTTGAGAAAGACGGCAGGCACTACAAGTACCAGCAGGCCACTGTGAGGGCCACGCCCACTGAGGCGGGGTGTTTGGAATTTAAAAAGATGCCGCCAAAAGTGCTCTGCTGTTTTCTTTCAAGTCCAATACCCCTGAGGAAGTGATACACGAAACGCGTTGGGAATGGACTTTGCACTTTGAGGACAGGGTTGTGCTCACGCTGTTGCTCCCATCAATAAACAGATTTGGCGAATATTTACCTGCGGTGTGGCGTCTTCTACAGCAGGCAACTTTGAGAGTTGGATATATATATATATATATATATATATGTATATATATATATATATATATATATGTCTATATATATATATATATATATATATATATATATATATATATATATATAGGGGGTTGGGCGTGCGCCAAGTGAAGAAGTCCAAGGAATCAGTACGTAGTTTTCAGATAAGTCTTTATTTGTAATCAGTTAATTAATTCAAAATTGGTGGTTTTACGATCAGCCAACGTGTTTCGTTCTCGGGTGAGAACTTCGTCAGGGCTGAAATTGACATAAACATACATTTAAAAGACGAAATTTACTACAAAACAGAAGGAAGAGACGAAGAAAGAAGAAGAAATGAAAGAAGATAGGGGATTCCCCATGTCGGAGCGCAAGAATGTATAGTAACAACACAATTTTAAAATTAATTTTTTTTTAAAAAGATACAACAAATAGAAAGAACAATTTGTTAAGCATTTTACAGTATCCTCTATGTTGAAAGTATTAAAAGAACTGATCAAATGTAAACAGTGGACCAGACAATGTTCAGAAAAATAATCAGTATAAAATCTATGAAATTTGCGTGTTCCAAAATCCTATGCAATTAAAAAGCAGAAGTTTTTATAGATGATTCCTGAATGGCAAGTCTAGGATACGTTTTTAATGCCTAGTTACATTAACCACATTTTAAAAGGTGTCAACAGGAAGTTCTATAATGTGACTTAAGAGAAGGGAAACAGAATGTATGTTGTGACAGACAAAACATTAATTTTGCTAGCTAACAAGTATAAGAAGAATAGGTATAGGAAAAGGGAAAGAGAAATGTGGGTTAGGGGGGAGTAATACAAGGAGGCTGTGCATCTCATTGAAATCTAAGATGACTGATGGTGACAGGATTAATAAAGTATGAAAACCGGATATGCAATATGGTCTCACCTCAGTGGATGTGTGTCCTTATGGTGAGATAAAATATATTGAGAATTATTGCCACTCCTAAGGTAGACAAGAAGGAGCTTATGCTCCTGGGCAACGCCCCCTCAGTCAACTCTGCCTCTCTCTGCCTAATTGCCTCGGACCTGCCCCAGCTCCGAAAGACCAGATAAAAAGTCTCGGCATCTGGATGGACCGCTCCCTCACCTTTAACCATCAAGCAGTTAAACTTGCGGCCACCTGCTTTGGACTACTCAGGATGCTGCGTAAGATCCTTCCCCTTCTCCCCTTCCCAGATCATGGTCCAGGCTTTAATCCTCTCCCGCCTGGACTATGGTAACGTCCTCTATCTGGGAGCCCCCCAATATACCATCAACAAGCTTCAGACCATCCAAAATTGCGCCGCTCGCCTGCTTCTACAGCTCCCCCGCCGACAGTCCGCCAAACCTGCCCTTGTGTCCTTGCACTGGCTGCCAATATGAGAAAGGATTCAGTTCAAAGCCATGTGCGTGGCCCACAAAGCCTACTGGAAGGAGGGTCCAGCCATAGTCCAATCCTTGATTACCCCCCATCAGTCTAGAAGAAACCTTCGCTTATCTACCGCCTTTCTGTCTTCACCCCCCAAAATCTCTAGAGCCAGATGTGGTGGACGGTCCTTCGCTCACAACGCTGCCATACTCTGGAATGCCCTCCCACTTCAAGTTCGCAGTCAGCCCAATTTGCAGGCTTTCCGAAAATTTCTAAAAACATACCTTTTCAGGAATGGTGTCTAACTGTGCCTGCTTGGTCTTTTGCTGTTTCCGTCCGTAGCGCTGGGAGGCCTCAGGGTAGCCATCGCGCTTTCATTCATTAATTCATTCATGTTCCCAGCGAAGCTCAGAGTTGAAAATGAGGATCGCACATTTTTTTTCTTTCAGGGGACGCAAACAAGTGGCTGGATACCAGGGGGCCGGGAGGACAATGCCTGGCCTCGTCTACGGGCTCCACTGGAAATTCGACAATGAAAAATGCGACACAGGAGCGCCGGCAGCCCAAGCATCTACAACATACAGAACAGACAATGGGTACGGGCCGAATTACGGTCCTTCCGGATGGAACATTGCAGGCCTCTGACACAGAGACAGTGCCGGAATCCATCGACGTAACGCAAGATCCTGAGTCTGACACTGGAGATCGGGATAGCGGACATGTATGAACCTGGATAATTAAGACCTCGAGAAACAGAGACACAGATAAGTGACTATTGAGTAATTCCATATGGGTGTGGAACTCTCTCGGTACATAATCCATGTTATTTTTGGGCAAGACGTCTGTGAACACTAAGATGAAAATACTCTAAGTAGGGGCAAGCGGGCGGCTGTGGGGCAGCGACTCCCCCACCAGAGTTCGAGCCCACCTGGGACGCTTGAGAGTAATCTCACACCCTGGTGAAGCCAGTTCTCTAGCACAGCACTTAACATCAAACAGCTAAACTAAGTGAGGCCGGGGTAGTCCCCAGACCTCGGATATTAATGCTACAAACTCACAGTTACCTATGGGGTGTATGGGGGGAATGGGGCAGTATGTGCTGCTTGTTGTGCTAGTTATATATCGCACAGTGGAACTCACACAACTGCCCAAGGGGAGGTGGGGAACACGGTTTTGTTACGTTACATATGTTATATCGGTTACAGGGGAAACTTCAAGGTTGTGGGGAAAACACGCTTATCCAACGCAGAAGGTCGGAACGGAGGACAGTTATCCACAGGGGAGGGTCAGGAGAGAGGAGCATGGGGAAGACGATAATCATGTCTGCACAAGTTTTGAAAATACTTAATTGGAATATCCGTGGGATGGCAGGCCTGGAAAAACGCCGCAGAGTGCATGCATTTTTAAAACGATACAAAGTAGCAATAGCTGGATTACAGGAGACGCATATATGGGGGAACACCATTGCAAGCATACGGAAAAGATGGAGAGGGCAGTTATATGCCACTTCCTATTCAGGCTCTGCGCGGGGGCTTGAGTGTGGGTGGCACCCGGAGTCCCTTTTCAGCACCTTTACCATGTCCTAGACCCTGAGGGAAGGTATGTAATTTTACACTGGAAATGGGAGGGCAGGGAGATATGTATTATTAACGTTTATGCCCCCAATACAGATTGTCCCGATTTCTTCCCGTCTATCCTAAAAGCAGCAATGCCATACATAGGAGCGGAGATTATCCTCTTCGGAGATTTTAATTGTGTCTTTGATGCGGCGTTAGATAGGGAACCCCCCAGGGATAACACTAAGCCACGCATGACAAGTTCACTGAAAGACCTACTACGGGGCATGCACCTTAGAGACGAATGGAGAGCTAGGAATCCCTGGCAGAGAGTGTTCTCTTGCTATACCCCGTCGGCCAATACCTTCAGTCGAATCGATCACTGCTGTCTTACACCGGGCCTTTCCGCTAACACAGAGGGAGTCTCTTACTTGCCTCGTTATCTCTCTGACCATGCACCGCTGTTGCTCACACTGAAGAGCCAGCTGGGCCGACCGCCCATTCCGTTATGGCGACTCAGGGTCGAGGCACTCTCGGACCCACCATATGCAAACACAATATCAGAGGCCTTACAACACTATTTCAGGGAAAATTAGGGATCAACGGCCACTAGATCCACGGAATGGGAAGCCATGAAGGTGGTTATCAGGGGGTATGTATGAGGACTACGTATGGGGTGAAACAGCAATTGAGCAAGGATATCACAACATTAGAAAGCCAACTAAAAAGATTGGAAGGTACCATACACACGATGCCGAACCATGTGACTGAATGGGTACGGGGCCGAGGAGAGCTACTTGAGGCCTGGGCTAGGTTAGAAAAATTCACATATACTGCCTATAGACAGAGACTACACATGGAGGGGGACAGGTCTGGGGCGCTTCTTGCAAGACTGATCAGAACTAAAAAGGAGCATACACCTATCCTGCAGCTTCAAAATAGTGAGGGAGACACATTGCACACACAGAAAGCAATACTAAATGAATTCGCAGCCCACTTAGAGCGTACATGTACGACCAGTCACCGAACCGAACCACACACACTGCGGGAGTTCCTGGCTGGTGTGGTGCTTCCCACCCTAGAAGAGACGGAAGCGAAGGCGTTGGGGGCGCTAATTTCCAGGGAGGAAATACTTGCGTCAATTAAAAAGCGAAAGGCGGAAAAGTGCCCCGGGGGAGATGGACTCCCAGGGAGTTCTATCAAAAATTTGCTCCACAGTTGGCAAGTTATCTACTAGACGTCTACAATGAGGCCCTTATCCGCAGAGTGTTGCCTAAAACTATGTTGGAGGCGACGGTGTCCATGAACCCCAAGCCGGACAGAGATCCCCTCCTCCCGACCTCCTATAGACCGATTTCTCTCCTAAATATAGATGCAAAAATACTAAGTGGGGTTCTGGCAGCCCGTCTCTTGCCCTATATGTCTCGGCTGATCCACCCGGACCAAGCTGGTTTTATACCAGGACGGAATACTACACACAACTTGCGCAGACTGACACAGGTGTGGCATGCGCTGACCCTAGAAAAGGAGGATTGGGCACTAAGCCTGCTGGACATACAGCAGGCCTTTGATTCAGTAGAATGGGACTATATGTGGGTGGTGCTTGAGGGTATGGGACTGAGAGAACAATACATAAAAGGGACAAAGATATTATACACTGGACCGGCAGCAAGAGTACGCCTCAAAGACCAGGTCTACACTACAGAGAGGTACCCGTCAGGGATGCCCCCTGTCTCCGCTCCTGTTCGCCCATCGCAATGGAGCCTCTGGCGATTACCCCGAGACACAAAATGGGGGGCTGTGGGATCCGTCTGGAGAACACTAATCATGCGGTGTCTATGTACGCCGACGATACACTGGTGTACATGCGCCATCCTGAAGAAGCAGTACCGGCGCTTGTCACGGAGCTGAGGAGTTTCGGGGAGCTGTCCGGACTGCACCTTAACCCAGGGAAATCCAAGCTCTTCCCTATGGGAAACCTGGTTGGGAAACATGAAGCCGAGTTGCCTAAGGTAGAAATGAAATGGGTTTGTGATGAAGTGCGATACCTGGGGATTAAGTTAGTACACACACATACAGCTTACCTGGAGAACAACATAGGAAGGAGTGTAGAGGGCATCAGAAGATCGATTGCCTTCTGGAAAGAGCTGCCATTGTCACTGATGGGTAGAGTACCGTTAACAAAAATGGTCATCTTACCACGCTGTCTGAATGCCCTTCAGAACTCCCTATATAGAATTCCGCATGAGTATTTCTTAAAGCTGGAGCGTTTGATGGTAGAGCTCCTATGGGGATCCAAAAGGAAACAAATAAAACTAAGCACCCTGCAGAGAAAATGGTAGCGGGGGGGCTGGAGGTCCCTAGTTTGGACTTATATTATATGGCTACGCAGCTCCAACACGCGGTGCACTGGTTGGACGAGCATAATAATTGGGAGAAGCAACTACTAGCGGGTACCCTCCGGGGGGGTCGCCTTGCCGGAACTTCTCCTGATGGGTTCTGGAGTGCCTGAATTCTTCCCATACATTATCAGGCATGTTGCTGCGACCTGGGAAAGTGCAGTAAAGAAGGTAATCAAGAGAGCGCCCGATGCCCCAGATGCACCATTATGGAGCGTACAGCCCTTCAAACGGATAGGACAAACAATGGCAATTAATAAATGGATAGAGGGAGGCTGCCACATGATGGGGGACTTATACACCGCCCAACGGTTCATGACAAGAGAAGAGACAGAGAACACATTTGAACTAGGCAGGGGGCAATATTTACAATATGCGGAGATCTCCGCAGTAGCCCGTGACTTATGGCCGGCATTTCCGCAGGAGCCACCCGTTGCGACAGTCCTACAGGCGTTATCCACCATGGCAGGAGTGCGTAGACTAGTTTCACACATATATAGAGCGCTTGTCGAGGACTCTTCCACCAATCCCCTACCGATTCACGGAAAGTGGGACGCTGTAATGAACGAGCCCTTAACACCGGTAGAATGGAATAAGATACATGAGGGGGTCAAGCAGATCAGTTCCAACACCAGGTTTAAGCTCATACAGTACAACATCGTGTATCAAACATACCTGAACCCACGAGTCCTACATAAAATATATCCAGACCGTCTAAATCATTGTCCTAGATGTAGGTTTGCGGACGCACATTTTGTACACATGGTGTGGGATTGCTTAGAGCTTGCACCTTATTGGAGAAAAGTACTAGAAAGCTTGCAGAATGCCACAGGATGGAAGATATCGTTTAGCATTAGAACGGTACTCCTGGGACTTCTCCTCACGCCCAAGAACAAAAAACTCAGCAGAAAATTTCTTAAATTGGGGTTGGTGTTGGCAAAAAGAAGAATAGCAATCAAGTGGCTGAGTCCAGATCCCCCCGCAGTTGCAAGCTGGGTTAAAGACGTGCATGAGTGGGCGGCGGCGGAACTTATTCGTATGAAAAAAGTTAGAAGGGATGACAAGCTTGAGGAAGATGTGAGGGCATGGTATCTCATGATGACAGATCTACTTAAAAAGGACAACCTCCCGACGGGGGAGGCAGGAGTAGTTCAGTCGGGACAAAGAGAAAACGTAGTAGAGGCAGAGCTGGGGGACCCTCCAGTACCTGAGGATAATATAAAACTATGAAACATACAAAAGTGGTGTCATCCAATGTTCCCACGATAGTACGACATAACACGACCTTGTGGGGGGAGGGAGGGGGATAAGGTAATTGTTAATTTTTGTACATAATTGAAAATTGTTATATACACAAGTATATTGTAACTGCCTCGGAGGAGATTTGACATCCAAATATGTGATTCGTACAGTTTGTATCACCGCAAGGGCGGCGATGACTGAGAATGTCCTTGTACTACATTTGGCTGAAAATGTATTGTTCCTATGCAAAATACCAATAAAAAAGTTGTTTTTTTAAAAACAGTCTGCTGCACTTGCACTACGGACCTGGCTCTTTGTATAAGCACCTTCGTGAACTCAACCTTACACACCTTCCCAAGCACCTGGATACCCTCTCGGGTGATTAGTGAGCTAGACAAATCAATAGAGCATATAAAATAACAAAGTGGTTCTATATGAAGGAGTCGGACTGATTTTCGGAGGTGGAAGGTAGGAACGCATATCTTGTGGACACCTCAAGTGGTTTCACTTGAAAAACTGGTGCATCTTCAGGTGAGTTTCTTCATCATTAAATTCATAAAACTGCATACATCTCAGGCATAAACTCAGAGCCTCAGGCAGCCTGAAAAATACTGACAAGTCCAGCTCACTCAGCTTTGTACTGAGCAAGGGTATGAAAATATCACCTTCAACAAGCTTCTTTTCGGGACTCACACCCAGAATATGGAGCAGCATCCTTCAAGAAGTCACTGTTCTCTTCCTTCATAAATAAACTGAGGGAGCACCTCCTTAAAAGAATATATTAAAGTATAATCTGCGCACTCAGCCCACGAGTTTGCGAACCTAGATTCTTTTCTACCCCTTCTGCCTTCCTGCCTACCTCTACCGCTCCCTTTTCAATAATCATTAACCCACAACACTATATGGCGGGAAACAACCATTACATCGCATGTGTTTCAACGCATGCGATTACAACCTGGTCGTTACAACGACCACATTGTTACATCGCAATACATTACAACGCAAGTCGTTACATCGACTTGCTGTAGGGGGCGCGCTAACCTAAGGAATAGTATAATTTACTATTCCAACACCTTCCCTACTGTTGCGCACACTGGAGTTGGAATAGTAAATTATACTATTCCTAAGTCCAGCGCGCCCCCTCCAGCAAGTTGATGTAACGGCTTGCGTTGTAATGTACTGGGATGTAACAACGCGGTCGTTGTAACGATCGCGTTGTAATCGCATGCGTTAAAACGCATGCGATGTAAGGGGCTATATTCCTATATGACGGGAGGTATTGCCCCATATTCCATCAAAAGGGTATGACATCTGAGCACTATTGTACCATCTAGTTGGGTAATTTTCTTGGTTTGATTTCTTAGGCAGCACTTAGTCTCCTCGTTTTGGGGCCCTTGCTGCTTTACACGTGCGAATTGCATTGAATTAAAAAAGACACTCTCCCCTCGTTCCTTCCAGCCCTCCTTTCCAATCATCAATACTCCCACTCTGCCTAGCACCTATCTCTGAGAAGTGCCCTTTACCTCCACAGAAATCTTCAACTTCCCTGATCTCCATGGCAACCAAGACTAGGTGATGCTATTGGGGGCAAACATCCACCTCTTGTAACGGCATGAATGGAACAGTGGACCAAATCAGTGAGTTTTTCCAATATATCTTTCCTCTACTTTATATTCTCCTGTACACTTTAAAATCCAATAATTGAGGCTGGCCTGCCTTGTGCATTGATGGAGTCATTACAGTAGCGCGTCACTTACACTGTTTGCTTTTCTGGAAATCTGTTACCAGATGCTTTGAAGTTAAGAGGTGAGAATAGAGAAACCATACTTTCAAGAGGCACTGCTAGGTTTGCCCTTCTCCTGACAGGGCAGACAGTGCTCATACACGTAGGGGCAGAAGATATTATACATGGAGACAAAATAGAAGGCCCGCCTTGCCTTGTCCCGGCGATGATGAGGAGGAACCGAGAGGAAGTAGAGCCATACTTGCCAGCTTCTCTCGTTGTTTGGGCGCCATGCCAGGAAACATAAACGTCCTAGGTGATGACTTATTGCTATAAACAAACGGTGGTCTCCTTCAGTAGTGCTACATGGATTTGCTCTGCAATGCCCCTACTTCCTGCTCAAATGCCTTGCTGCAGGCTGATTAAGCTCTCCCGATTGATCAGGCGTCAGATGCTACTGATTGGTGGACCAAACATGTTGAGGCATCCTTGAAGAGGACAGGTAACCAGTGCTTAATTTGAGGGGGCGGATCCCGGTGTTCAGCGCCGGCACTTAATTGTCAACACTGGCACTTATGACAGTCTGCCACATGGTGGCGCTCTTTGTCTAATTTAGAGACAAGTGCCACAACAGTTGTTTATCAAGTCAAAATACAATACAATTGACTAATACCTGCCACCCAAGCAATTCCTATAGCTTTGGGGGCCTGGAATAGTCCAAATTGTCACCCTTAAAGGAGCGTGATGGTTGAGGTTGTGTTGGAACTCTCATTGGCAGCTCTGGCAGGGTCAATTGGGGCTGTAAGCTGCAGTGGCCTCCTGATGATAGCCCTGGCACTTATTTAGTTAAATATTAAGAACTGCAGGTAACTGCTATCTCTATGCCTCTCTGCCCTTAGTAAAGATGTTTCAGACACGCGTAGCAGGACTCCAGCAGGGATACGACTGTGCTGATTTAATTTTAAAGATGGAAATGCAGGAAAGTTTATGCCAGATAGGTGTTGTGAGTGAGATTCATGTGGCAGCGGTTGCAGAGGTTGCAGGTGACGGGGCACCAGCACTCTTTTTCCAGACTGGGGCTTATTTTTAATTATCAGGCTTTGACCCAGAATAAGAGAAAGAAAGGCAGCAAAGGGGGAGAGGCAGAGGAAGAGGAAAAAGGAACAAAAGTGACAAAGGGAGAAAGCAGGGATCAAACAGAGTCTGCAAGAGTGAGTTAAAGGGCAGGAAGCTTATGTTGGTGAGGAAAAAGGAATGAGGTGAAATACAGAATTGGTATTCAGCAATCCTGACATTAGGCAGCGATGCCAGTGTGCTTCTGAGAAAAATATGGGTCCAGCCATTTATTCTTTTACAAATTAAGCAGCATGGCACTAATTGTCACAGTCTCTTCGAAGAGAGTGCATGTAGCAAATCTGCATTTTCTGCATGGTCAGCACAGATTTTCACCTTTTTCTGCACCCTGTATTTGTTGGCTTTAGGACCCTGCCCATTGTATCACTGTTAAACAGCAGTAAATTACCTGTTCTTCCCCCCTAAAACATGTACTGTACATTGGAACTCCCTATTTGGCCTATTTTACGTCCCTATAAATCCATTGTAAATGGCATGAAAAGTTAAATTTTACGTGAGGACTGCAGATTATATTTACACTACCCACATATTTGATAGAAATAAATTTCTGCCAGGAGCACCACTGTTCTCTGGCTAGACTGCAGTTTAAATGCCCTGCACTGACACATGGCAAGTAAACTGCCTTTGTCATTTTAGAAAACTTATTTTATGTATTCATAAGTCACCCTTAAAGTGTGCCTTATAGGCGCATAGGGCAGGGTGCTGAGATACAAAAATAGAGCACACTACATATTGGGGTTAGTGTACCCTCACAGTAAAATAAAAGCTGCATGGAACTGTCTCTTTTTGCAAAATCATCCCCAATGTTTTGGACTAATGCTGCCGGTGTTTCGACTCTGAAAGTGCACTGAGGCCTGCTAACCAGACCTCAGTGCCAGTGCCTTGACCCTTAAACAAGTATGTTTGATTGGCCTATACCCAATTGGCATAAGCTAACTTACTGCTTACTCCCTAGTATATGATATCAGGGGTACTCAGGGCCTGTAAATTAAAGTGTACCCTCAGAGACTACACCACTTGTTGGGCCACCCTGAGTTGGGCAAGATAAAACCTGTCTGCCAGCCTGCCACTGCAGACTGGTAGAGCAGTTTAAAACTTCTAACCCGACTTTTCCAATTCAAACAATGCCCAAACCTCCCTTTTTAATATGCATAAGACACCCTTACAACGCGCCTATCAAGCACATTGAAAAGCAGAACATGCATTTAACATGTTCTAACACTAGAAACTCGCAATTGTCATTTTTACTGTGAGTGAGGCAGTAGCCCCATTGGCAAATACAGGTTTAAATGCTGACAACTCTGCTGTGCTATCTTCAGAGCGGGACTACTAAAGTTGCTACTTCAGGGTATCAAACAACTAGTTACATTAAGCCTGACTTGATGCCCAAGTCCAAATTAATGTAACCTATTGCTACATGCAACTTTTAGAAAGTTTCCACTCTGTTTCCCAAGTTTTCCAGTGGCCATTTGCAGATGCTGGCCACAAGACAGTCGTCTGCCCGCCTGGTAATAAATGAGGCCTGCCGTTGGAGGAGGATTTACCTCCTCCTGGAAGGAAGCCACACAGGGTGTTAGCCCAAAAGGCAAGCTTCAAAGGGGAAGCCACCTTTGAAGGGCAAATGGTGACCACAATCAAGAGGGGCTGCTCCTTTGTCTGGGTGTACAAGTTGGCATCGGGGACAAAGGCGGGGAAACACTGGCCAATCCATTTTTTCCATGGGCGTGCAGCCTCCAGGTAGCTACACCTCTAGGGTGGGCTATCGCGCTCCATATACCAAGAGAAGGGTTCAGCCATTTTGGGAGTGGGCAGAAAAGTGCACTCTGGGACAGCTTGATGCCACACTTCACAGGAAGTTGTCATTAGGTGGGTGGAAACCAAGTAGCCCATTTGTTTGTGACTGTAAACTCTCTTAAGGGCACTTTCTGGGCTTAAGAGGGGCACCCTGTCCCAGAACTCAGACCTCGCTTAGACTGGGGAAGAGGGCTGCAGAAGTACCGCCCTGCTGACTTTGGACTTGTCAAAGAAGAGGCTGCACTGAAGTTGAACTGCACCTCCTGCTCTTTGGGCTAGCAAAGATAGGACTGTGCTCTTAGTGTCCTAATCGTGGAGAAGTTGTCCCAGAGCCCAGCAAGAAGCTGAGGCTCCAAGAGTCATCATATATAACTTTATTCGGTCATTTGTACAAAACACCATCAAAGTGTACAAAAATAAAACATAAATATATGTACAATTAAAAATAGTATTAAACCATTCAAACACAAGTACAAATGACATCCCAAAACAGGTTAAAAAGACAAGGGTACGTGAATACATAAATACAAACGACCTGGTCAGCTAAAGGTGATTGCTAAAGCAGCCACCAGACATTTGAGATGCTAAACCATGCATACCAAGCTTGATATTTAAAAAACATGTACAGCATAAGAAGGGAAAGGGTTGAAAGATCGTATCGTTACTATAATAAGAATTTTTTGCGGATCAGCCAGAAAGAAAATAAATAAAAACAAGCATTGGCATAGCCAATAGGTCTCGCTTTTGGGACCTTATAAGTATTTAGTTATGCAGCACAATATCCTTGGTGCAACAACATCAACTGTTGCATAGCTAAACACTTATAAGGTCCTAAAGGCGAGACCTATTGGCTATGGCTATTGGCTATGCATGAAGGATACAGTGGCATATCTATGGGGTTAGTAATCAAGTAGCTAGAAGTGCAAAATTTAGAATTCACCACTACCTAACTGTATTTACCTTTTTGTTTGTATGCCAGCTAAAATAGTTACATTTTGCTGTCATAACCTTGGTCTGTGCTCTAAATTGGAAGTTCAAGAGACGTTTTCAGTGTGCCCCGTGGTTTGGGATGTGGTGGTGAAAAGGATTGCGGGTGCAAAGCTCTGTTTGGTCTGAGATTTGATAAGGATATTAAATGTGTGCTTACCTTTTTAGCTATTTTGATATGAAGATTAAAGATATCCCAACAGTGGAAGAGCCCTATACAGCCGGATGTCAAATTGTAGGCACAGTTAGTACTCGACATCTGCAATTTCCAAATGCAAAGACATTTGGTGAAACCTAAGAGGAGATTTAGAGAAGTTTGGGGATATAAACAAATGCATCCGTTAGTTGAGGGGAGGTGAACACTTAACGGGGTAATGGAGTGGGAATGAGGACGAACTATTATTATTTTGTACCGCGTCTACCTTGTTCTGTCTTTTCTTTTCTTCCCTTCCTAAATATTTTTATTTTTAAATCAGAGGAGATGCTGAAAAGAATGACAGAGGGAATAATGAAGAGAGTTGTTTCTGAAAAGAAAGATATAAATATTGCTTGAAAGAAAGACGAGGGACATTGGTAAAATAAGTCGGAGAGTGCTGATAAATAATTCGGAGAGTGCTGTTAAATGCATAGAGAATGTGAAAAAGGAGACTTGTATCTGGAATGAAGAAAGGAGGAAGTGCTGAAAGTAAAAACTTCTCGATTACTCACTGCCTCCTACTTGTCAGTGAGCAGTGTAGGTTTGTACATGACATCATGTTTGCCTAGTTTCCAGGCTCTGTATAATAGCCAATGATATATTGTTGTTTAAAATGAAGCAAAATGTATTCCAGGGTGGTGCTGACTCTTGCTGTTGTGGTGCTAATTGGTGCTGTGGAGCGATAGAGAGAAAATGTGTAGATAGAATAAAGGGTGTAGCGAGAGAGGAGATAGAAAAAAATTGAGAGGGTGGAGAGAGAGAAAGAGAGAGTAAGGGTGCCCATAGGTGCAGTGGGAGAGGTGTGTGCGGATTAACTGCTTAACTGCTTCGAACGTTCCGCGCCAGTGCGGAACGTTCTATTAAGCGGGCGGGGCCACGTCGGCCAACGGACGTGCGCAGCACTACCAAGGTAGTGCTCGCGACGGCCGTTGGCCGACAGAAGCACTTAAGGGGTTAATGCAGAATTGGTGTTGATTGATGCTCTGCTGGTGATGAATGAGGCTTTAGTGGTGCTGACTGATGCTGTGGTGGTGCTGAGTGATGCTCTAGTGGTATTGAGTGATGCAGTGGTGGTATGAATGATGCTGTGTTGGTGCTGAATGACATCGTTGTGCAGCTTAAGGGGCATATCATAGGTGCAGTGTTAGAGATGTGTGCGTATTCATTCTGTATTGGTGCTGAATGATGGTGCTGAATCAAGCGAGGGTGGTGCTGACTCTTGCTGGTGTGGTGCTGCCGAACGATAGATAGAAAATGTGTAGATAGAATAAAGGGTGTAGTGAGAGACGAGAGAGAAAAAAACAGAGAGGGTGGAGAGAGAGAAAGAGAGAGTAAGGGAGTCCATAGGTGCAGTGGGAGAGGTGTGTGCGGATTAATGCATAATTAGTGCTGAGTGATGCTCTGCTGGTGATCAATGAGGCTGTAGTGGTGCAGACTGATGCTGTGGTGGTGCTGTTTGATGCTGTGGTGTGCTGAATGATGCTCTAGTGGTATTGAGTGATGCAGTGGTGGTATGAATGATACTGTGTTGGTGCTGAATGACATCTGTGTGCAGCTTAAGGGGCATATCATAGGTGCAGTGGTAGAGATGTGTGCGTATTCATTCAGTATTGGTGCTGGTTGATGCTGTTCTGGTGCAGAATCAAGCGAGGGTGGTGTTGACTCTTGCTGGTATGGTGCTGATTGGTGCTGTGGAGTGAGAGAGAGAAAATGTGTACATAGAATAAAGGGTGTAGCAAGAGAGGAGTGATAACAAAGAGAGGGTGGAGAGAGAGAAAGTGAGAAAGGGTGGAGAGAGAGAAAAACGGTGTAGTGTAAGAGGATAGAGGAAGAAATAAAGTAGGGTGGATAGAGAGAAATAGTGTGAAAGTGTGTACAGAAAAGAAAGGGTGTAGCGAGAAAGTAAAGAGGCAAATTCAGAGAGGGTTTAAAATGGCCTCATGTTTCCCTAGTTCCCAGGCTCTGTATAATACCCAATGATATGTTGTCGTTTCAAATGAAGCAAACTATATTCCAGGGTGGTGCTGACTCTTGCTGTTGTGGTGCTGATTGGTGCTGTGTAGCGATAGAGAGAAAATGTGTAGATAGAATAAAGGGTGTAGCGAGAGAGGAGAGAGAAAAAATAGAGAGGGTGGAGAGAGAGAAAGTGAGAAAGGGTGTACAGAGAGAAAAACGGTGTAGGGAAAGAGGATAGAGGAAGAAATAAAATAGGGTGGATAGAGAGAAAGAGTGTGAAAGGGTGTACAGCAAAGAAAGGGTGTAGCGAGAAAGTAACGAGGCAAATTCAGAGAGGGTTTAAAATTTGAACTAAAGTGTACATATTTAAAAAGTTAGAGCGGGATACAGAGAGAGAAAGAAGTGGAATGGGAGGGAATTCAGGGTTTTGAAAGCAAATCAGATAAAGGGGTGAGAGAGAAAGAAAGCCTCCTAAATAGTAAAAGAGGAGAGTTATTTAAGTATAGCGAGAATTAGAGAGGGAAGAGAGAGAAGGAGAGAGACAATAAGGTAGTGGAGTGTGTGATGTTTTAAATCAGTGACAGAATAACGCTGCATGCAGCTTAAGGGGCATATCATCGGTGCAGTGGTAGAGATGTGTGCGTATTCATTCAGTATTGGTGCTAACTGATGCTGTTCTGGTGCAGAATCAAGCGAGGGTGGTGTTGACTCTTGCTGGTATGGTGCTGATTGGTGCTGTGGAGTGAGAGAGAGAAAATGTGTACATAGTATAAAGGGTGTAGCAAGAGAGGAGAGAGAAAAAAAAAGAGGGTGGAGAGAGAGAAAGTGAGAAAGGCTGTACAGAGAGAAAAACGGTGTAGTGTAAGAGTATATAGGAAGAAATAAAGTAGGGTGAATAGAGAGAAATAGTGTGAAAGTGTGTACAGAAAAGAAAGGGTGTAGCGAGAAAGTAAAGAGGCAAATTCAGAGAGTGTTTAAAATGGCATCATGTTTACCTAGTTCCCAGGCTCTGTATAATACCCAATGATATATTGTCGTTTTAAATGAAGCAAAATGTATTCCAGGGTGGTGCTGACTCTTGCTGTTGTGGTGCTGATTGGTGCTGTGTAGTGAGAGAGAGAAAAGGCAGCTTTGTCTCCAGCTGACACATGGTGAAACAAAAACCCGGTAATGTTTGTTTAAGAACGAAACCATGTGTAGGCTGGAGACAAAGCTGCCTTTTGTGAAAAAAAACGTCATGCCACAGAATTCACTTTAGACGATGCAATATACATTGAAAAATGCACGTGCTCGATATATTTTGAAACAACAACCCGGTAATGTTTGTTTAAGAACGAAACCACTTAAACAAACATTACCGGGTTGTTGTTTCAAAATATATAGAGCGCGTGCATTTTTCAATTTAGATTGCATCGTCTAAAGTGAATTCTGTGGCATGACGTACTTTTTCACGAAAGGCAGTTTTGTCTCCAACTGGCACATGGTGAAACAACAACCCGGTAATGTTTGTTTAAGAACGAAACCATGTGTAAGCTGGAGACAAGGCTGACTTTCGGGAAAAATTACGTCATGCCACAGAATTCTGTCCAGGAGTTGCAATGTAAGAAATTGTGTGACTTGTGGCCAAGACTGTCTTTAGGGAAATCAAACATAGTTTCAATTTTTTAGACAATAAAGTCTACCCTGAAGCTAACAAGAAAGAAAGGGGAGAAGGGAGGGGGTAGTGATAGCAGAGAGGAAGGAGCTGGAGAAGCAGGATTCACGCGCTGCCATGGGAGAAGGGAGGGGGTACGAAGAGCAGACAACAAGGGGGTTGAGGAGCATAATTCACGCGCAGGAAGGGTTAATTAGCCAGGATTCACGCGCTGCCATAAAGCTTACAAGGAGGGAGGGGGTAGTGAGAGCAGAGAGAGAGAGGGGGGTGGAGGAGCATTGTAAGGCTTAATGAGCAATTACAAAAGCCAGATGGCAGCTTTGCATGCACATTCACGCGCGCGTAACCGCAAGCTTTAGGCCACAAGCAAAAGCTTGTGGTCGCATTTCTGAAACTCACTCACTAAATGTCTCGGCAGACCAGCGCATGCGCTGGCTCAGGCGAGACCTAAAAACGGCTAAGAGCAAAGACTATTGGCCCTGATGTGTCAGTTTTTAAAATCCTAAACGCAGACTGGTGCTGCCTAGCACCCAGATTGAGGCATAAAGGTCTGATCCATCTCCTGCGTAACTGCCGATACTTTGGACAGAAAAACAGAATGTGTTCTTCTGTTTCAACAACTTCACGGCAAGCAGGACAGATGTCTAAAACTAGGCCGATCGCCTCTTTCCCCGGAAATTTCAATAGCAGATTACCATATCTAAACCTAATATACAAGCTTTTGGCAAAGGGGGGTGAAATCAAGTCAAGAAAAGATTCAAACAGAAAGCGTGATTTAATATTTAAAAAGTTGGATGTTAGCTGTCCGCTTGTTTGATTACTTATATAATGCTCCCCTACTACCCTCCAATACGTTGCTTTAAGGGTCAAGATGTCACGTTTAGTGGCCCTTTCTGGGTACTCCCACAGGCCCATTAGGTTCAATAGTTTACACCATCTGGCGATATGTCTGAACCAAGGTAATAGTTTAGCCCCGTTAAGTGCTAGGACCTCCCGAAGAGAGTTGCGATATTCAATTAGTTGTGGAGTGGTCCATAGGTGTAGCCAATAGGTCAGTGGTCTCAGGGCTGCCAGGTCGCCTATTCTCTTTAACCCAAGATCACAAAAAAGTGGGATGAGAGGTGTTGTAACAGGTAGCGAGATGAGAGCCCTTGCAAAATTATTCTCACAGATAGTTAATTTACTTACATTAGTAAATACCCATATCTCTGCTCCATAAAGAGCACCACTTTGGGCTTTTGCCCGATAAATTTCAAGGGCCGGTGAGAGAGGTTGAGTATACGATTGTTTTAAAAATCTAAATACTGATTTAGATCTTTGGCCTAGTATTAAAAAGCTCTTCCTTAATTGATGTTCCCAGCTAAGCGTCTCATTCAAACCTATGCCTAGGTAGTCAAAACTTTTTACCCGCTCCAGGGGTTCTTGCAAAATCTTAACATCTCGTATGCCACCCCGTACTTTTCCGAACACCATAAATTTTGTTTTTGAAGTATTCAGTTCCAATTTCCTCTCTTTGCAAAAACTCAGGAATTTATCCAATAGTACCTGTAGGCCCATGGGCGTTGTAGATATTAATAAGGAATCGTCTGCAAAGAGGAAGATGGGGACTTTTGCGTCATTCATTGAAGGGGCATCATTCTTACAACCCATTAAACAACTGACCACATCATTAATGAATAGGGAAAACAGTGTGGGGGCGAGAACACACCCTTGGCGCACCCCACGTTGAATCGAAATCCTCTCTGTCAATTCCACATTTTTCCCCCACCTAATCTGAGCATAATTATCCTTGTGCAATCTGGCAATCATAGACACCAAATTTTCCGGGGCACCTTGATCAAGCATGGTCTTCCACAACAAATTGTGCGGAACCAAATCGAACGCGGCTCGCAGGTCCACAAACGCTACATAGAGCCGATGTTTCCTAAGTTGCACGTACTTCCATGCTATCAGGGAAAACCTGAAAGCCTGGTCGCACGTGCTAATTTTAGCTCGGAAGCCCGCTTGGGCAGGAGACAAAACCATATTAGCGTCCATCCATTCTTGGAGTTTGTCTAGAACTTGCCTGGCAAAGATCTTCTGTAGATTATCTATTAAACTAATGGGTCTGTAATTGGAGGGGACAGCTGGATCACCTTTTTTAAAAATAGTTATTACCTCTGCTCCCCTCCAAGAATCAGGAATGTCCCCACCAGCCAGTATACAGTTGGACAGAAGGTTTATGTATGGTCCCCATATCGTGGGTTCTGATTTATACAGATCCCCCGGTATCATATCGGGACCGGGGGCTTTGCCTGCTTTTAGTTTACCAATTGCAGACACAGTGTCCTCTAGGCTAAAAGCTAACGAAGGATTATTTGTGGTCTCATCAGAAACAGTATTGACTATGGTTGGAGTAGCCAGATCAATGTATGGGTCCATAATGACCTTATCATCAGAATATAAACTCGAAAAATGATCCACCCAGACTTCCTGTTGGATATGATGGTTATTGGAAGTAAGGTTCTCCACATTGCCCTTAGATACAATAAGCCAAAACATACGACTATCTCTGGCTTGGGCTGCTAGGACCAAATCATTCCAGTTCGTGTCAGCGTATTCACGCTTGGCTTTGCTGAGTGCTACTCTACAAATGTTACGAGCAGAAATTATATCCAATCTGGAGCGCTCTCTAACTGCTAATTGTAGTTCCTTCTTCGCTCTCTTGCAGTCGTCGTTAAACCAGCTTCGATCCCTTACGCTGGAAGGCCTTCCTACACGACTATATTTTGAGAAGACTGATTGTAGGGCTTTAAAAAGTTCTTCATGTGTGGTAATAACATACGGGACATTAGGCAGATCCATACTCCCCTTGTGGCTACACATATTAGTAAATGAGGCCACTAGGAACTTGTATATTTTAGCGTGGAGATCCTGGTC
The DNA here is from genome assembly GCA_963921515.1 of Calotriton arnoldi. Taxonomy (NCBI): domain Eukaryota; kingdom Metazoa; phylum Chordata; class Amphibia; order Caudata; family Salamandridae; genus Calotriton; species Calotriton arnoldi. The sequence continues at coordinate 1,269,699 of CAWUFW010003902.1, forward strand.
TGCTTGAATTTTAGGCCATGTGACTCTTCTGCGGTTGTTAGTTGGGCATGGTTCTATTGATTTGGAAATATAACAATGAACATCCCTATCCAAGTCCTTGCCCTTCAGTTTAAGAAGCAAAGAATTATGGTCACTATCTATCCTAGGTTCAATGATCATATCTTCCACTAATGACCATATTCTAACATCGGCAAAGATATAATCTATGATGCTTGTGTAGGCACCCCTTTCGTCCTATGTCAGATGGAGTTCTTCCATTACAGGCCCTCAGACTCCTACCAGCAGTAAGGGAAGCAATCTGTAATGAAACATTTGAGAAGCGTTGGCCGTGTTTACCACCTACCATATTGGGGATACCCCAAATCTCATCCTCCTCTTCGAGTGAAGCACTTAATAGAGTGGAGGGCTCGAACGTGGCATTAAAATCCCCAGTGAGTATAATTTTAGAGTTCGCTTGGAAAGCCTCCACTAGATCATCTAATAATGAAACTACTAAGGATTCGCTATTAAAAGATTCTGACCTGGCATAAACATTTAACACGGTTAGGACTAGGCCAGACGGAAATGTAAGCTGGATGCCCATGATATCAGGTGAGTTTATTGAAAGTTGCTTATACCTACAGGCTACGGTGTTTTTAACCAGTATTAACAATCCGCCACTGGCCCTACCTGACATTTTAGGTGGGAGGGCATCCACACAATATGAGGTGTAACCATTAATAAACACCTTATCTACGGCCCACGTTTCTTGGAATACACAGATATCAATATTTCCCAAAGCAGTAAACCATTCAGGATCTTGAAGTTTAAAGTGTATCCCTGCTAGGTTCCAGGATAGTAAGGTTAAACAGTCGTTGGTCCTGTTTCCACCAACGGGAGCGCCCTCAGAAACATCTGCAGCACCATCGACTGTATTAGCAGTTCCCTCCTCGGTATTAACAATTCTCTCCTCAGTGACCATATTTAGAAAATTACCGACTACTTGGCCAGTATAGGGGTGAACATCCTGTGACTTGTAAGTTAGAGCACTATCGGCGCTCGGGGAATCTAAAGGTAACACATTGATGGGTGTGTCCAAGGTATTCAAAGGCTCCAAATGTGGGCTACCAATGTTATGTTTCGCAGTTAAGACCCATATCGCCTCCTTGAAATAACTAATCCCCAAATCTTCCACTCTAAAATTGGGTTGGACTTCCTTCAAAATACCCTTTGCCGTACCTACATTCTCGAGTCTTCCACTATCCAAAAGGATCAGAGGGGTCAGTCAATCGTTTTCGTCTAAAGGGTTGAAAACATCAAACTGATTGTTGACGGGAATTGTATATCTAGCGTACCTCTGCCCCCCCATTAGGGACTCCCCGAATGGTGCCTGTGTCGCACGGTAATGTTTGTAAAAATATCCAAGGGGCAAAACACTGATCCCTGTATGTGCCAACGACCAATTGCCTGCCCTTTCTAAAATCGCATGTACTAAGTCAGGTGATCCGAAGGAGACTACGACGCAGTCACCTTCTCGAGGCTTGATTGAATTCCCCACCCAGCCAACCCGTCTCGCCATTTTGAAGTTGGAGAAAAGAAAGTTTCCTAGCCTTGTCCTCCTATTTAATTCATAAAGACATTTGTTTTTCAAGCTAAACCAATGTTCCGGTGCTCCCGGGGGCAATTTGGGGACATTAGCTAGTACTATCGTGTAAGGTAAGGCTTCCGGGGGCAGGTCGAGTACATCATTTCCTGTCTGTTCTCTCCCTGATTTACTATTAGCGCCCATATTCCTTTGGAACTGTATTTCCTCGGTGCGTACATGTTTGTGCTTGTTAGGGAGAGATGTTTTTGAGGTATTTTGGCACTGTTCTTGTGTGCTTGAAATGTGGACTAGGTCTTTGTCTATGACCCTCGATAATGATGCCCCCGCACAAGTGGTGTCTTTACTCATAGGAGTGATCGCAGGGAGAGCGGCAACAAGACCTAACCCAATGTTAGTGGATTCACTATTAGGACTACGATTCGACCCGGTATGCTGAATAGACTTAGAGCAGGTGGATTTAGCCTGAGTTGGCTGAGAAGAGTAAGTATACTCGACGGTTGGCTGCTTTTGCAAATCTGGGGAAATTATACGTGTTAGTTTATCAATTTCCATTTCCAATTTAGACAACTTTTGCATCAGTGGATTCAATAAAACTGATACGATGTCACCCAATTTAGACCAGAACCCTTCATTTACATCGGGTAACAGGGAGGGTAAAAGTAATCGAGGAGACGCGATATTAACTGCTAAATTTCCAGCTATATCCTCCGTTTCCTCAACAGCCTCTCTTACTGCGCCTCTGCGCCCTTTTTTAGATAATGGGTATAATTGTTTGCTAGGACCAGGCCCTTTCCGTTTCTTGGACTAGGGTAAACAACTGCCCCCTTGTGTAGACTTACTTATTTGGCTCCTAGTATGCACTTTGGATCTAACGACCATATCGCTTGTAAGTGGGGCAGCACTTAGCACAGGAGCCTGGGCAGGCGAGGTAATGATTGTTAACGGTAAGGGGGACTTGGCAGAAGAGCCGGGAATAAGATGGTCACCCGTGTTTGTACAATCAGAAGTATCGTGTTGTAGGCGAGGGGGATGGGGTTCAAAAGAGAGCCTACGCTCGGTAAGGGCAATTTTGTGGATAAGGACTGTCTCAGCCCTCTGGAGAAAGGCATCAAGAGTCCCTACCATCCCTTGACCTGCTAGCGATTTCTTCTTGGCTAATTCCCTCTGCGCCATAATACCGTGGAGAATTTATTAATTTAATTTTTGTTTTATCTTTTTATATTACACGCAATACAATAAGATAATACTCCTAAACCTTGAGCCGCAGGCTCCCAAACACGAGACTAGGTCGGGGTACTAGCTTCCACAACAAGGGCCTGTGAGAGGTAGTAGATCAGTTCTGCCCAGAGTACAAACCAAGTGGTGTGGCCCAGCCCGGCCTCCTTCGTCCTCTGATGGGCTCAGACGGGCCCGCCCTTGGTCTGGCCTTCGTCCGGGCGTCGACCCGCGTCGCGGGTGTAGAGGCAGAGCTTTATGCGCGATGACCACGCCTCCCCCTCACTCGCGGCAGCTGCAGTGTTGATGGTGCACCCTGGGGGTTGTAGTCCTCTCCCAGGGTGATGAGGCAGCACACGACCCGACCGGCAGCACAAGAGCGTCCCCACACAGCAGGCCACCAGCAGGGCAGCAAATCCGGCAAGGAGCGCACTCCCAACAACAGGGATCAGGGCACAGCAAAGGACGGTCTGGAAAAATCACCCTTGCCGCGGGGGGAGAGGCAGCGCTTTATGAGCGATGACCATGCCTCCCCCTCACTCGCGGCAGCTGCAGTGTTGATGGTGCACCCTGGGGGTTGTAGTCCTCTCCCAGGGTGATGAGGCAGCACACGACCCGACCGGCAGCACAAGAGCGTCCCCACACAGCAGGCCACCAGCAGGGCAGCAAATCCGGCAAGGAGCGCACTCCCAACAACAGGGATCAGGGCACAGCAAAGGACGGTCCAGAAAAATCATCCAAGAGTCAGTTGGCTGTCTTCCTGTTTGCAGCACAGGACCACAAAAGCTGAGGAAGCTTGCCTGGGTGAGCTGGTAGTCCAGATTACCAGATCGTCGCTGCTCTTCTCAGCACAGCCTGGAAGCCCGAAACCCAACACTCAAAAGTTGCACTCAAGTCTGCAGGACCTGAGCAAGTTGTCAGAATGAATTTTATTGTCAAAAGAAGAGAAACGCTGTCTTTGTTGAACCGGGCGACCAGTAGTTCAGTGGTGACTGGACTTTTGCTGAACTTGAGAAGACTTCGAGAGACATCGACTTCTGTGCCCACAGTTACCTCATCAAGACTGTGGACAAAGGAGTAGCCCTAGAAAAACTCCCAGCGACCTAACAGCATTTTCAGGACCCTTTGAGTATCTTCAGCATCCTGTATCCTTTGCATCATGACCACTACATAAAAGTTAATGGTACCTAACGACCAATGCTGGAACTGGACTGGAAACTGCTTCTTGCAGCAGTAACCATTCCTTTGGACCTTGTTGGTCCCATTGACTGGCTCCAAGCTGCACTTTCAAGTAACCGCATACATCCTTGATGTAACTTTTTGTTGAAAATATTTCTAAGTGTCAAATTTGTTGAATTTGCCAATGCTTGTTCGTGGTTGAATGAAAAGTCTTGATTTATTGTGTCTTTAAAAATCTATATCTCTGTAACACTTCATTTTGATGTCTATAAATTCATAAAAATACAGCCTATTTCTATAAATTGGTGTTGGATTTCTTGAGAGTCGTGGTTTTTTATTCTTCAATTGTTTCGGTGCTGTTTAAGTGCTTTACACTTGTTTCTTTGTTGAAGCCTGACTGCTCAAATTCACAGCTGCCCAGGGTTGAGCTAAGGCTTGACAAACAAAGTCTGACTGGTCCCAAGAAGGGTTGGTAGTGTATTAATAACACAGTGAGGTCTCGCAACCACACCATAGAAATCACCCCATTACTTCACAAAAGCCGAAAGCTATTTCAATGTGTAGGCAGGGTCGGTTCCTCCATTGGAGCGGAGGAGCGTCGCCCAACCCCCCAAAGCCCCAGAGATGAAAAGTAAACTGGTAATGATTACCATTTTATTTTTCATCTTCCCATCCTGAACTGATTATCACGACGGGGCGGGGCCTGCTGAGTGACAGCAGGGAGGAGTGGTGGGCAGAGGGCTGCCTTTGCACTGGTAAAAGTGCGCATATCTCTTTGACCGACCGTCTCCAGACGGCCAGCCAGACATGCGCACTTTCAAGCTCTCATCTCAGCTGTCTCAACACAGCTAGGTTGAAGGCCAGTAAAGGCCTCCAGTGCGCTGCGAGCGCCGCCAGACGCCGGTCGCACCAATCAGCGCACTGCTCACATGCTGGTTAACAGCACATGAGCAGGCCTGGATTGGTCGAGGGAGTTTGCTGGGTCCTGCACTGCAGTCCCAGCAGAAGACCAGGCCGTGTCTGTTAGGATCCGGGAAGTTTTTATTCGTTTTTATTTGTTTTTTATTTTGCTTGCCCACGAGCGCCCCTCTACTCCCCCTTCCCCAGTAGATGCCAGCCAACACTGCTAAGCAGAACCGACCGCTGCTGAAATGCACGCGGCCGTTGAATATCGTCAAAAAATCCATACAGGTGCTGCTTGCTGACTGTCATTGAAGACCTCAAATTCTTTTTTCTTCTTTCAGATATGAAATCACTTTCGGAAAAAAACACTTTTTCATAGCGCTTTTAGATTTCTTCAAATGATTTTCTGTCATTAGATCAACGTGCCTTTACCCACTTTCCTATACATAAACAACGTAAATGCTTATAAAACGGTGCATTGTTTGCGACTGGGCTCATCGCCTGCCTCAGCAACGCATTCATTCTGTTTCTTAGTTACGTCCCCTCCCGTCACCCTTTTAGAATTTGAATTAATACAACAAACGGTCTCAAATTAAATTGCAGGCTGTAATAGTGTAAGTGTTGCCGAAACGTATCCTATCATTTCTTAATTCTTCCGTCTCCTAAAATCTCAGTACCTTTCCTCCGACTGTGCAGGAAGAAGCAGACCTGTCCGTCATAAAGGACTACATGTCCCAGGGTGCCTTGTTTCTGGTTCTTGCCCATCCCAACTGCAAGTAGGAGAGGCAGACACGGCAAGGAGAGGACGGATTCCTCCCGGGCTACAAGTGCTTCTCCTTCTGTCACTTTCACACCGCAGCACGTGGTGGGCCGCTCTCTGCTGAGTGAATGTCCACGCCTAGAAGAGGTGAGTGGGCCTCCGGGTCAGATGTGTACCCAATTGAGCCCGGCATTCCTCTGCACTGACAAACTGCTTCTGGCTACGCAGCTGGCACATATATTTTGCCAACGCAAATTAAATTGCATAATGAATCTGCAGTGTCACGAGCACACTGCACGTGTTCCATGATTATTAAGTCATGTCGTACCAGGGTTTGGTAGGGTCTTGACATCTGGCATTATATCCGACATTACCTATGAGCATTCATTCAACCTGGACACAGACCCCCGAATATATTTATGCTTGAAGTTTCCGCCAGCATTAACTGGATGTGGTAGTGATTGCCGCTGCTGTCATTGGGTCTCGCTTTCATTAAACAAGTTTTTCATCAACCCTGATATGTGCTTGTGAAGCACTGCTGCTCCTTGGGGATGATCAGATACCTCCCTGCAGCTCTGCATCCACGGTCCTGTCAAGCAGAAGGGGTTCACAGGAGCAGGGCACTCACTAATCTTTTAAAGGCACGAGATGTTGTCCTGACTACTGCACACTCAGCCTTCACTGCTGTTAACATTCAGACCCTGCGTAGACGTGTTATTAATATTATTATTACACTTATAAAGCGCGCAGCTACCCAACAGGGTCTCCCGGCGCTAGACATGTGGAGGCCGACACAACTAGACAAAGACAAAAAGAGCAGAGATCACAAGAGGTAAAAGAAAAAGAGAAATCAAACCAAGTCACTAAACAGCAGCGGTCTTTAAGCTCTTACGGAAGGCTAGCAGGGAATGACAGTTCCTAAGGTCATTGGAAGAGCATTCCAGAGGCTGGGGCCAAGAAAGGAAAAGGAGCGACCCCTCATATGGACGAGCCAAAACCTGGGAACTGAAAACAATGAAAGGCTGGAAGAGCACAGCTGTAGAGCCGGAACAGAAGGTGTGAGTAGACTTTGAATGTAAGAAGGAGCAAGGCCCCATTTGGCACGAAACATGTAGCAGAGGGCCTTGAACTCAATACGCTTATGGATTTTAAGCCAATGAAGTTGGTGGAGCAAAGGAGACGCAGAAGCATATCTTGGCAGGTGGAAAAGAAGGTGAGCAGCAGCGTTCTGAATGACCTGTAGCCGATGTAAAGAGGCTTTATCAGCGCCCAGATACAGGACGTTGCCGTAGTCCAACCTGGATATCACCAGAGCCTGCAGATCAGTTCTCTGAGCTGCCAGTGGGATTAACCAGAGGATTTTTTTAATCCATCTGAGAGCAGCAAAGCAGGATGAAGCTACCCTGGAGACCTGAGGTTTAAGGGAGAGCTTTTTATCAATAATAAAACCCAGGTTTTTAACTTTGGGGACAGGCACAGGGCCCAAATCGTCAGGCCAGTGTTTAATTCCCAAAGCTCAGGGTTATTGCCCAGAATAAGCACCTCAGTTTTGGAACTGTTAAGCTTCAGGGCATTACTGGTCAGCCATGATGAAACATTCCTCAGGCCAAGCTGCAACGAGGAGGGATCCTGGTGCTGAGCAGCGGAAAGGGAGAAGACAATCTGAGCATCGTCGGCATAGGAGAAGATAGTGAGACCCGGCTTCTCCTCAATGTCGGCCAAATGGCGAACATATATATTAAAAAGTAAGGGGCTTAGGATAGAACCCTGAGGAACTCCAGAGGTTAACTCTAACGTGTGCGATCTCACTTTGTTCGAGAAGACCTGAAAGGTACGGTCATTAAGGAAAGAACTCAACCACCTCAGAGCCAAGCCCCCAATACCAGAGGCTTCAGGGCGGTCTATCAGAATAGAATGAGACGCCGTATCGAATGCAGCGCTCAAATCCAACAGGATAAGCGCAGAGGTACCCCCGGAGTGAAATTGTAGTCTGAGGTGCTCAGTGACCCTGAGGAGAGCAGACTCAGTACTATGGCCAGGTCTGAATCCAGACTGATAGGAGTGTAACAAATTGGACGTAGTAACAATAGGGGAAAGTAAGGTATTAATGTGCCGTTCCAGAATTTTAGAAAACACAGAAAGAAGAGAAATAGGACGAATATTGGACCAACAAAGAGGGTCAAGACCTTCCTTTTTTAATAGAGGAAGGACGAGAGCTTGCTTCCACCCCTGAGGTACCAAACCTGTACTTAGAGAAGTGTTAAGCAAATTAGGGATCACAGAAAGGACCGTGTCGTCCAAAAGACTGAGTTTAGAAGGGGGGGGAGGGTCAGCAGTGGAGCCAGACTTGCTAGAGCTCAGTGACAACTTCAAGGAAGGCAAATCCAGAAGAGGCCAAGAGCTGATCTGTTCAGAGTGCTCAGACGCAGAGGTCTGGGAGGAAAATTCAGGGGAACCTGCCAAGAGACCAGCAGGAAGCGTTATATTCCCTTGTTGAATGACATTCACAGCAAGTTGGTCATGAATGGACTTGACTTTGTTGTGAAAGAACAATGCTAACTCATCACATTGAGGTTGGGAGAGCGAAGGATGAGGCAAAAAAGCACTGGCGGCAGAAAGTTTTTTGACCACCTTAAACAGAGTTTTCTGGCAGTGCTGGGAGCTATAAATGTTATCTATGGAAAAGGCAGCACGAGCCGATCTGCATAGGGCATGGTATCTCTTTAATGCTCCCAAATACTCCAGTTTGGCATCAGACATATATTGTTTCCTCCATTGCCTTTCTAAAGCTTTACAGCGCTTTTTCTCTTGTTTAAGAGCATCGGTAAACCAAGGGGCAGGGCGATGGGTCCTAAACTGTGGTTTTGTGACAAGAGGTAGAACAGAGTCAGTGGCCGCAGAGAGCCAGAGGTGCACAGTAAGTTGAGTTTGGTCCGGAGAAGAATCGAGAACAGGAATATTGTCCCGAAGCACTTTGTTTAAAAAAGGCATATTAAGTTTGGACCAATTCCGAGTTTTAGGCTGTGAAGTTGGCCTAGTGGAAGAGGTACCAGGAAGCTTAATGGAAACGGGAACTGCAAAATGATCAGTCCAGCACAGCTGGACAGGAAGTGCAACAGAAATAGTAGAAAGATTAGAAAAAATAGGGTCAAGAAGATGACCAGCAATGTGAGTGGGAAGTGAATTTAACAATAAAAGATTGAGAATATTCATATCCTCAATGAATGTAGAGGCTGATTTATCTTCAAGGTTCTCGAGATAGAGATTAAGGTCACCAAGCACTGAGAAGTTAGCAGAACTGAGAATATGGGGAGCCAGTAGATCACAAAAGACTGAGCACCAATTAAGCAAAGGCCCACGAGGGTGATAGACAAGGGCGCCTGAAAAGGTGAACTTTTGATTAAAAGGAATGGAAAAGACCAAGGCTTCACAATTAGGAATCCGAAGGTCCACAATTTTACAGTTGTAAATTGTTTTAAAAATGATGGCAATACCACCCCCAACTTTGAGGGGCCTATTGATACCCAACAAGGAAAAATTGTTAGGCAGTGCCGAGATGACATCAGGTAGAGAACTATCATGGAGCCAAGTCTCAGTTAAAAAAACTACATCAGTATCTACATCAATGAGAAAATTAAACAGATGAAGCTGGTGTTTAGGAAGGGAACGACAATTCAAACTAAAACAGCGAAATTCACTACACGATGAGGAAATGGTAAAAAAAATTAGAAAAGGAGCCAGGAGCCCCACTCTGAGTCTGTTCAGCTGCCAACTGATAATTAGAAGTGCACTCGAAGTGGCAACATGGGCACTACAGGAGAGGAAGATCGGGAGTAAGAACCTGGCAGGTCGCGCCCAAATGGGCTCGAAGATTAAGCAGCCTTAAAGAAGAGTAACATCTAGAACCTGACTGAAAAAGGCCAGGGTTTCTGGCCCCTGGTCCCGGCCGGGCACGGACGGGCTTGCCTTAGGCGCGCCTTTCGCGCACCAGCGGCACACCCGCTGCTCGCGTCCGCTTGCACATGTGATTAAATAGGGGAAGTGCGGCAAACTAGACCACCCCCTACCACACCCGGAAGAGGAAAAATGTCCGGCAGTGGCCGAGAAGAGCTCCTCAGCAAAAGACACACAATTGACGGACGGAATGCAGAACAAATCAAAACATTCACCCCCAGTCAAGAGATCTGGGTTAAATCCATCATTCTTTTGCTCACCATGCCACCCCAGTTTAGACCTAACCATATGCAAATCAGTCTTGATCATGTGCCTCATGGGAACAGTCCAGCCTGAACTGCCAAGCCAGGTCCTCCCTGGACCAGAAACAAGCATCCTAGGACCGGTTTCGGGGTTTCACCCCTCTTCAGCCAGGATAGCTTGATTCCAGTGGCACAGTGAGCCCAGGACCCATGTCTGGGCATACCTGGTGCACTTAGGGCGAGAAAGCAAATGACACACAATTGACGGACGGAATGCAGAACAAATCAAAACATTCACCCCCAGTCAAGAGATCTGGGTTAAATCCATCATTCTTTTGCTCACCATGCCACCCCAGTTTAGACCTAACCATATGCAAATCAGTCTTGACCAGCCTGAACTGCCAAGCCAGGTCCTCCCTGGACCAGAAACAAGCATCCTAGGACCGGTTTCGGGGTTTCACCCCTCTTCAGCCAGGATAGCTTGATTCCAGTGGCACAGTGAGCCCAGGACCCACGTCTGGGCATACCTGGCGCACTTAGGGCGAGAAAGCAAAAGACACACAATTGACGGACGGAATGCAGAACAAATCAAAACATTCACCCCCAGTCAAGAGATCTGGGTTAAATCCATCATTCTTTTGCTCACCATGCCACCCCAGTTTAGACCTAACCATATGCAAATCAGTCTTGACCCTGTGCTTCATGGGAACAGTCCAGCCTGAACTGCCAAGCCAGGTCCTCCCTGGATCAGAAACAAGCATCCTAGGACCGGTTTCGGGGTTTCACCCCTCTTCAGCCAGGATAGCTTGATTCCAGTGGCACAGTGAGCCCAGGACCCACGTCTGGGCATACCTGGCGCACTTAGGGCGAGAAAGCAAAAGACACACAATTGACGGACGGAATGCAGAACAAATCAAAACATTCACCCCCAGTCAAGAGATCTGGGTTAAATCCATCATTCTTTTGCTCACCATGCCACCCCAGTTTAGACCTAACCATATGCAAATCAGTCTTGACCCTGTGCCTCATGGGAACAGTCCAGCCTGAACTGCCAAGCCAGGTCCTCCCTGGACCAGAAACAAGCATCCTAGGACCGGTTTCGGGGTTTTACCCCTCTTCAGCCAGGATAGCTTGATTCCAGTGGCACAGTGAGCCCAGGACCCACGTCTGGGCATACCTGGCGCACTTAGGGCGAGAAAGCAAAAGACACACAATTGACGGACGGAATGCAGAACAAATCAAAACATTCACCCCCAGTCAAGAGATCTGGGTTAAATCCATCATTCTTTTGCTCACCATGCCACCCCAGTTAGACCTAACCATATGCAAATCAGTCTTGACCCTGTGCCTCATGGGCGCAGACGGGCTTGCCTTAAACGCGCCTTTCGTGCACCAGCGGCACACCCGCTGCTCGCATCCGCTTGCACATGTGATTAAATAGGGGAAGTGCGGCAAACTAGACCAGCCCCTACCACACCCGGAAGAGGAAAAATGTCCGGCAGTGGCCGAGAAGAGCTCCTACCACGCCCTCCACACAAACGGCACTAAGCCGCGGTAGACCGGGGCGGGTGATAGGTGAGTACAAAGCAAAAGTTAAAAGTTAAAAGCAAAGCACATAGCACCAATAATTAAAACAAAACAAATATAGTTGAGCCAGAGCACTATCAAGGCCAAAATATGTCAAAGCGGCAGCAGCTCACCACAGTCCTCACCTCTGCAAAGTGCGCCCCTTTCTCACACGGTCTGTTATGAACTGCATTCAGAATCTTATTTCCTGCCTTAAGGACTGCCCTTTTTACCACCTGTTTACCTGTCTGTATATTCTCTTATTTTGGGTCTACCTAGAACGCTGATCCCTGTTACTACTGCCCTCTGACTCATATTTCACCCGCTAGTGCCCCTCTCGGGAAGCCACTGCTCTCATGTGATACATTTATGTTTCTTCGTTACTCTTTAAATCTATTCATGGGCTCCCGTGAAACACTTGACCGTGAAGTCAAATAAAAAAATGTTAAAGTGCTCTGCATTCAGGAAAGCAGACTTCTCATCTGTAGAACTTTTTATTTGTGACAGGGTTTAGAGAATGAGCAGATAGCCGACGGTGCCAGCAAGAAGTAAACAATACCACTAAATCTTGAAGAAGGGGAAACGGCCAGAATTGTGGATTGTGATATTCACATTTGAAGCAATTGAATCTGCCTTCTGTGGGCTTTCAGATTGCTTAAGTGTGACATTTCCAGAGCTTCAGTGTACTATACAATTTGCACACTATAGTAACTCTTAAACATATTCAATGCAGTAAGATATGGGGCAGTTTTAGTGTGTTTAAATAGTTCAAGACTACATGTTCATAAGTGCTTTATAAATGTCCTTCCTTTCTCAAATTTGCTTTAAAATGTACTATTTGCCACTGTTTTCTTCAAATTTTTCTTTGGGGAAGAACCCCCCCCAACACCCTTTCTGTTGGTCATGCTTGCGTGTTTCACACGCATGCAGCATAACACTGATACCCAACTTGTCCGCCGCACCACTTTCAAATGTCACCAGCCGCCACTGTGTGTTGGACTGGTTAGACTTTTCCCTAAAAGGCCTAGGTAGGATTAAAATCTTTATTTTTTACCTCCGCTTAGGAAAGGGCTAATTAAATGCTGCAGAGTTATTTCGTGCGTAGTTTTTAGATTCTGACTTAATGGTAGAATCAGAGTTTTGATTACTTTATCAGAAAAGTAACTTTGTAAAAATATATTTTAGGCTGCCTGAGGCAGAACTGGCTAAAACCAGTACTGCCACTCCTCACAGCTCTAGAACTGGAAACACATCATTTGCTATGAGAGTTAACATCTCTGCCTCTGAGGAGAATGGATTGTTCTGAGCACAGGGATGGCCAATCCACTTAGCAGGGATAAACTATTAAGGAGCTTAGAGGAACAGTTGGCAGGACAATGGGCAGCTTTAGCATTACCGTTTTTTTTTTTTAGAAATACCAAGGAGGGCTTCTCTTATTCATTCAGAGGTCCCTTTTAGACAGTCAGGCTCCCACCACAGGAGGAGGGTAAAACTGTTTTGACTCTTTTAGATAGGGGAGCGGCTTAGAAGCTGAAGACAGGCCTGCCTGATGAAAGCTGGATATTTCCATGTTAAAACAGGGTATCCTAGGTAATTTTACAATAAGGGGGTCAGTGAGAAAATTGTTGTGTAAGTTTTCTCCAATTACTGGCTAGTGCGCAGGATAAATGTGGCACCTCAACCGTCACTTCCTCAGAACATTCCTGGGCCGGGGAAGACTCCATCTGAAGAAGAAGGCCCTGCTGGAAGAAGAATCCTGACTTTTGACTCCTCACGCCTGCTGGAAGAAAAGGACTCACACAACACCCTAAGGACTCCTGAATCCTGCTGGCACTCAGGTACTGGAACTGCTCTCCAAGGGTCAAGAGGTTGGCTTCCTGTTGACCTGCTACAAGGACACATAACGCAGAAGGACTCTTGACTCCATAAGGGCCCGACTGACTCAAGAGGATTAGTCCCTTTAGGAGACCTGGATGGAAGGAGACCTAATGCCCAGAATCTGCACTTAGGAGCTAGGAGCTGCAGGACAGACAGAGAGTTCCCAGCAGTTGGAGAGTAAGGGCCTGATTTAGAGCTTGGCGGACTGGTTACTCCAACATGACGTATATCCAGTTCCCTTTATTACAAGTGCATTATATCCTATGGCACTTGTAATACCGTGGAAGGTAAATCCATCATGCTTGCAATGGAGTAAAGCGTCTGCCAAACTTTAAATTAGTGCCCAAAATCTAATGGTTAAATCTTTGAACAAGACAACAAGCTTGGTGTACGCAACCTCCAGTCCGTTGCAGTTGGCTTCAAATTGTGCCTAGGTACTGGTCCAAGGCGAATTTTAATTTTTCCATTGTGCTTTAGTTTTTCTATGTGCTTTTGGCTTGAAATCTTTTAAAAAGTAATATAGTTGGGTCCCCTTATCTTATTTTAAGGATCTAAGGGGCATATGTATGAAAAATCAGTTTTGCGAGTCCTTAATAGCGATTTTTAGCGAATCGCTATTAAGGACTCGCAAAAGGCAATGTATGTAGGAATCGCAATATTAATTGCGATTCCTGCGTATTCCTTAATTGCGAATCGCAAATTGCGATTTGCAATTAAGGAATACCTTCCCATTCATTCTACATCTGTGTAATGAATGCAACTCATCAGTTAATGCTGATTGTGGCGATTAGGTTATGGGCCCACAGTAAGCTATTCGGAATTCCGCTACCATGTACTTGCTTCCATTGTGCATCTATGTACCTTCCATGTACTTGGATCTGTGTGTTTGTTACTTTTCTCCTGAAAAAGCATATCCAACGCACTACCCTATTTCTCATCCTGTACCTCTATCAATATCTTTAATCTACATATACTTACCTCCTTTATGCATCTATATACTTTCAATGTACTTATGGATCTATATATTTATCACTTTCTTCTAATTTAGCATTTCCAATGCACTAACCTATTTCTCAGCCTATACTTCTCTCAATATTTCTTCTAGCCCAACTTTCTGACTCATCTCAAACTTCTTTCTACTACTCTTTCCAATGCACTACCCTATTTCTCACACTATACATCTATCAATATATCCTCTACATCCACTCTCATTTATCCCAAACCCCATACCACTACTATGATCCCCAAAATAACCCTTTCTAGACTCTCCCCTACTCTACCCCTCCTTGCATCATCTGACACCTTTTTACTATACCGAATCCCCCAAAACCAACCTTTCTAAACTCTTCCCTCTGACTCTTCCCCCTCCAAAATCCCTTTTTACTCATCCAAAAGCCGCCTCCTACTGCTATGACCGCCAAAAAAAAAAAAATATCAAAATCCTTCACTCTATCTATCTTCGATCAAAATAACAGACTAACATGTTCACTTCTCAAATTCCATATTCCACTATACTAATTCACCACTAATCCTTTATGGGTTCCAGAGTAGCGTGCTACTCGCCAATAAAAGCGTTTCAACACCCCATCAGGGTTACAAGCGCTATATAAATGCAAACCTTTTCCCTTTTCTACCCCTCCCCAACCCTTCTCAATCCAAATAATTGACTAACATATCCACCACTCAAATTTCTTTCATGTTTCACCATACTAATTCAACACTAATCCTTATGGGTTCTAGAGTAGCGTGCTACTCGCCAAAAAAGCGCTTCAAACCCCCATCAGGGGTAGCAAGCGCTATAATAAATACAAAACTCTTTCCCTCTTCTATCCCGCCGCCTACCCTTCTCTATCCAAATAACTGAATAACATATCCACCACTCAAATTACTTCATATTTCACTATACTAATTTTCAACACTAATCCTTTATGGGTTCTAGAGTAGCGTGCTACTCGCCAGAAAAGCACTTCAACACCCATCAGGAGTAACAGGTGCTATATGAATGCAAACCTTTCTTCCCCTTCTATCCCTCCGCTATCCTTCTCACTCCAAATAACTGACTAATATCCACCACTCAAATTACTTTCATATTTCACCATACTAATTCACCACTAATCCTTTATGGGTTTCCGGAGTAGCGTGCTACTCGCCCAAAAAAAAAAGCGCTTTAAACACCCCATCAGGGGTAACAAGCGCTATATAAATACAAACATTTTTTCCTCTTCTATCCTTCCGAATCCAAATAACTGACTAACCTATCCACCACTTAAAATTACTTTCATATTTCACTATGCTAATTCAACACTAATCCTCTATGGGTCCTGGAGTAGCGTGCTACTCACCGAAAAGCCCTTTTGTCGCCTCGTCAGGGGTAGTAAGCGCTATATAAATGCAAATACAATACAATACAATACATGGGCCTAGAGGCCCATAGGAATGAATGGGAAGTCATTCGCAATTTGCGAGTACCCATTAGGTACTCGCAAATTGCGAATGCAATTTCAAGGGTGCAAGAGTGAAATGAGCATGTGTGCACATGTGGCGCACATACATGCCCTAAGGGCATGTATGTGCGCCACATGACACTTTGAAAAATGCCAAAAAGTGCATTTTTCAAAGAAATCGCAAATTACCACCAACTTGAAGGTGGTGGTAATTTGCGATTTCCAAAGGCAAAATCGCATAACTTGGGTGCTTCAGGAATCGCATTTAAGGAATCGCAATGTGCGATTCCTTAAATGCATTCGCAGAATAGGGAATCGCAAATTTTGTGATTCCCTATTGTGCGAGGGCTTTTTGGGATGATACATCCCAAAAGGCTTTTTCCCGTTCGCAAATGGGCCGATTCTGAGAATCGGCCCGTTTGCGAACGGGAAATAGGCTTCATACATATGCCCCTTTGTGTTTTTTAGCTGATTATATTTTTCTGTATTTTCCTAAATTGATTTGGGAATATTACTGTGTTGTGTTCTCTACTTTAAAACTGTTGATGCTGCTTGACCTCAGCACACACTTCTTTGGAGACTGTCTGCTGTTTGTGCCATAGCTACCAAGGGTTGAGCAGAGATTCTCTCAGAGTAGTGTTTTGACCTAACCAGGGTGGGTATATTGAGTTGGAAGTTCAATAAAAATATGGCTAAAATATTTTTTCCCCAAAATCGTATTCATCAATATGCTAGCACACCAATAAACTATCACCTACAACTACAAATAAAAAAAAATAAAAAACGGCCACTTGAAACATATTTTAATCTAAACCCAAAAATGATGGGGTGACCTGTTGTTGTTCAACAAGCTTACACAGTCAAGTCCGCCTGAAGAAACCTAGGGAAGTAGCATTCACGTTCAGACCGTCCTCATTTGCATCCCTGGGCAGAGATATTCGGATGGCTTAACGCAGCACAGTGTTGTACTGAAGAGCCACAGCTAACAGTTTTGCATATCTTATTAGAGAGGTCTGATAATATTACAAGTGTAGAATACATTGCAACGCGCTACACAGAGCGCTTGTAGAATTTAATACGGCGTTGCAGGCTTCTGACCTCCGCTGAGTTGCTCACACTAGCAACAATATACCTTTATTCCCCCTTCATCAAACAGTGAATGAATTTGAAATGTATTATTGACCTCAGGATAACTGACTCTAGACAAATTCCATAACTGCGCATTCCTCAGACATTGCAGCCAGGTTTTAACCTTGCACAAAATATTATTTTGTATTACACAATTCCTAAACTATTATTCCTCTTCTATCAATGCATCTCTCTATAAGAGCTAATAAATCATGAATAAGACTATAAGAGTTAATAAAACGTGAATAATGATCATTCTGGTGGTGTTTTGGACGTGATGCACTTAAATATTAAAATATTTATTTTAAATAAGGGCTACAAGTAGAAGTAAGGACAAACATTTTCTTTCTGGAGATGTTTGCATAGTTTGAGCTTGAGTCTCTAAACATTTTCCATGCATAAGCTTAATTTACATGCGGACAAATTTGCATCTCGGCCTAAAAATTCTCGATCTAAGGTCACAAAGTCAAGTCTTGCACAACTTTTCATGCAGAGATTACTCTGAAACTGGTGTGCACGTGTATATTTACAGTAGTAGGTGACACCTAGGTTGGGAACGTGGGCAGGGCCGCACTGGCGGTAGCGAGCACCAGGCATTTCCCCAGTGGGCCGGAGGGGTGGGAGCCGGGTTTATGTCCGGGAGGGCCGGTTTTGTTACAGGGGGCCGGTTTTGCAGCAGTGCTGCATATCGGCCGGCCCCCTGTAACAAAAGGGGCAGCGGTGCTTTTTGCTAGCACCCCCCTCCCGCTCCCAGGGCCGGTTGGGCAGCAATCTGCCAGGGCTGGTTGCTGTTCCCAGTCCGGCCCGAACGTGGGTGCTTACAAGGGAGTGCTAGGGAAGCGAGTAATGCTAACACTTGGACACTCGCTCTCAAGAAATTGAATGACAGCTCATTTCTTAACTCTCTGGCACTCCTGGGCATGTAAGCATTACTCACGGTGCTGTCGCTTTTGCTCTTTTATTGCAGTACCAAGAGTGAAGTGGAGGTATCAAGTCTTGGGGGAGGAAACTGAAGGGTAGCTTCAGTCTCCTAGACCCTGCAACATTCAATTTGAACTTCTTAACCCCATTGACACTCAGCTTCAGTGTACTAGCCCTCTCGACACTCAGCTTTAGTTTCCTAGCCTCGGCATTCTAGCCCTAACGACACTCAGCTTCAGTTTCCTACCCTCTCGACAATCCAATCAGCTTCAGGTTTTTAACTAACCCTGGGCAAAGCACTACGCTACGCTCGCGTAGTTTGCGAAGTTTGCGCTACTTTGCACAACGCGAATTGCACGTAGCACAGTGCAAACACGCGTAGCGTAGCGTAGTGCAGCGGTCATTTTTTGCTTGCTCGCGGTCCTCAACGTCAAGTTGGCGACCGCAAGCAAGCAAAATGACATTCCGGCGAGACTTTTTCCTCGTTCGCGATCAGCAACAACAAGTTGCCGATCGCGAGCGTGAAAATAAACCTCCGGCGAGATTCTCAACGCGGGGAGGTCAGGTTTCTCATTGCGAGTGGTCGCGTATGCTCGCGACCGCTCGCGATGAGAAACTACCAGTCCGCGTTGAGAAAGCTGCCGCTCGAGTAAAAATCTACTCGAGCAGCAGTAAAAGACAGCTCGCACTGTGCAAGATGCCGTTTTCAATGATTGCACAGTGCGGACAAGCATCCGGCACTGTGCAATCATTGTGAACAGCGCACTACGCAGTTCGCGTAGTGCTACGCGTAGCTCGCGTAGTGCGAACTGCACTTTGCGTAGCTTCGCGTAGCGCTACTTCGCGAACTACGCCCAGGCTTATTTTTAACCCCTTCAACACTCTGCTTCAGTGTTCTAGTCCCTTCGACACTCTGCTTCAATTTTCTAGCTCCTTTGACACACTGATTCAATTCATTGCGCTGCTCGATACTCTGCTTCAGTGCTCAAGCCCCCTGAACGCTTAGTTCCAGTTTCCTAGCCACCCTGACATTCAGCTCCAGTTTAATATATCCTTCAACACTCTGCTTCAATGTACTAGCTCCCTCGAAACTCAGCTTCAATTTCCTAGCCCTCTCAACACTCAGCTTCAATTTCCTAGCCCTCTCGACATTCAGCTTCAGTTTCCTAGCCCTCTCGACACTCTGCTTTAATTTCCTAGCCCTCTCAACACTCAGCTTTAGTTTCCTAGCCCTCTCAACACTCAGCTTCAGTTTCCTAGCCCTAACGACACTGAGCTTCAGGTTTTTAGCCCCTTCGACACTCTGCTTCAGTTTTCTAGCCCCTTCGACAATGTTCTTCAGTGTTCTAGGCCCCTCGACATCCTGCTTCAATTTATTACCCTACTCGACACTCTGCTTCAGTGTTCTAGCCCCCTGAACACTTAGTTCCGGTTTCGTAGCCCCTCGACACTCCGCTTCAGTTTCCTAGCGCTCTCGACAAACAGCTTCAGGTTTTTAACCCCTTCGACACTCTGCTTCAGTGTTCTAGTCCCTTTGACACTCTGCTTCAGTGTTCTAGTCCCTTCGACACTCTGCTTAAGTTTTCTAGCCCCTTCGACACTCTGTTTCAGTATTCTAGCTCCTTTGACTCAGCTTGAGTTTCCTAGCCACCCTGACACTCCGCTCCAGTTTAATATCCCCTTCAACACTTTGCTTCAATGTACTAGCTCCCTCGAAACTCAGCTTCAATTTCCTAGCCCTCTCGACACTCAGCTTCAATTTCCTAGCCCTCTCGACACTCAACTTCAGTTTCCTAGCCCTCTCGACCCTCTGCTTTAATTTCCTAGCCCTCTCAACACTCAGCTTTAGTTTCCTAGCCCTCTCAACACTCAGCTTCAGTTTCCTAGCCCTAACGACACTCAGCTTCAGGTTTTTAGCCCCTTCAACACTTTGCTTCAGTTTTCTAGCCCCTTCGACAATCTTCTTCAGTGTTCTAGCTCCCTCAACATCCTGCTTCAATTTATAACCCTACTCGACACTCTGCTTCAGTGTTCTAGCCCCCTGAACACTTAATTCCGGTTTCGTAGCCCCTCGACACTCAGCTTCAGTTTCCTAGCCCTCTCGACAATCATCTTCAGGTTTTTAGCCCCTTCGACACTCTGCTTCAGTGTTCTAGTCACTTTGACACTCTGCTTCAATTCATTGCGCTGCTCGATACTCTGCTTCAGTGCTCAAGCCCCCTGAACGCTTAGTTCCAGTTTTCTAGCCCCTGGACACTCAGCTTGAGTTTCCTAGCCACCCTGACACTCAGCTCCAGTTTAATATCCCCTTCAACACTCTGCTTCAATGTACTAGCTCCCTCGAAACTCAGCTTCAATTTCCTAGCCCTCTCGACACTCTGCTTCAATTTCCTAGCCCTCTCAAAACTCAGCTTTGGTTTCCTAGCCCTCTTGACACTCGGCATTAATTTCCTAGCCCTCTCAACACTCAGCTTCAGTTTCCTAGCCCTAACGACACTCAGCTTCAGGTTTTTAGCCCCTTCAACACTCTGCTTCAGTTTTATAGCCCCTTTGACAATCTTCTTCAGTGTTCTAGCCCCCTCGACATCCTGCTTCAATTTATTACCCTACTCGACACTCTGCTTCAGTGTTCTAGCCCCCTGAACACTTAGTTCCGGCTTCCTAGACCCTTGACACTCAGCTTCAGATTCCTAGCCCTCTCGAGAATCAGCTTCAGGTTTTTATCCCCTTTGAAATTCAGCTTCAGTTTCCTAGCCCTCTCGACAATCAGCTTCAGGTTTTTAGCCCCTTCGACACTCTGCTTCAGTGTTCTAGCCCCTTCGACACTCTGTTTCAGTATTCTAGCCCCTTTGACACTCTGCTTCAATTCATTGCGATACTCTGCTTCAGTGCTCAAGCCCCCTGAACGCTTAGTTCCAGTTTCCTAGCCACCCTGACATTCAGCTCCAGTTTAATATATCCTTCAACACTCTGCTTCAATGTACTAGCTCCCTCGAAACTCAGCTTCAATTTCCTAGCCCTCTCAACACTCAGCTTCAATTTCCTAGCCCTCTCAACACTCAGCTTCAGTTTCCTAGCCCTAACGACCCTCTGCTTTAATTTCCTAGCCCTCTCAACACTCAGCTTCAGTTTCCTAGCCCTAACGACACTGAGCTTCAGGTTTTTAGCTCCTTCGACACTCTGCTTCAGTTTTCTAGCCCCTTCGACAATGTTCTTCAGTGTTCTAGGCCCCTCGACATCCTGCTTCAATTTTTTACCCTACTCGACACTCTGCTTCAGTGTTCTAGCCCCCTGAACACTTAGTTCCGGTTTCGTAGCCCCTCGACACTCAGCTTCAGTTTCCTAGCGCTCTCGACAATCAGCTTCAGGTTTTTAACCCCTTCGACACTCTGCTTCAGTGTTCTAGTCCCTTTGACACTCTGCTTCAGTGTTGTAGTCCCTTCGACACTCTGCTTAAGTTTTCTAGCCCCTTCGACACTCTGTTTCAGTGTTCTAGCCCCTTTGACACTCAGCTTGAGTTTCCTAGCCACCCTGACACTCCGCTCCAGTTTAATACCCCCTTCAACACTTTGCTTCAATGTACTAGCTCCCTCGAAACTCAGCTTCAATTTCCTAGCCCTCTCGACACTCAGCTTCAATTTCTTAGCCCTCTCGACACTCAGCTTCAGTTTCCTAGCCCTCTTGACACGCTGCTTTAATTTCCTAGCCCTCTCAACATTCAGCTTTAGTTTCCTAGCCCTCTCAACACTCAGCTTCAGTTTCCTAGCCCTAACGACACTCAGCTTCAGGTTTTTAGCCCCTTCAACACTTTGCTTCAGTTTTCTAGCCCCTTCGACAATCTTCTTCAGTGTTCTAGCCCCCTCGACATCCTGCTTCAATTTATAACCCTACTCGACACTCTGCTTCAGTGTTCTAGCCCCCTGAACACTTAATTCCGGTTTCGTAGCCCCTCGACACTCAGCTTCAGTTTCCTAGCCCTCTCGACAATCATCTTCAGGTTTTTAGCCCCTTCGACACTCTGCTTCAGTGTTCTAGTCCCTTTGACACTCTGCTTCAATTCATTGCGCTGCTCGATACTCTGCTTCAGTGCTCAAGCCCCCTGAACGCTTAGTTCCAGTTTTCTAGCCCCTGGACACTCAGCTTGAGTTTCCTAGCCACCCTGACACTCAGCTCCAGTGTAATATCCCCTTCAACACTCTGCTTCAATGTACTAGCTCCCTCGAAACTCAGCTTCAATTTCCTAGCCCTCTCGACACTCCACTTCAATTTCCTAGCCCTCTCAAAACTCAGCTTCAATTTCCTAGCCCTCTTGACACTCCACTTCAATTTCCTAGCCCTCTCAAAACTCAGCTTCGGTTTCCATCCCTAACGACACTCAGCTTCAGGTTTTTAGCCCCTTCAACACTCTGCTTCAGTTTTATAGCCCCTTCTCGACATCCTGCTTCAATTTATTACCCTACTCGACACTCTGCTTCAGTGTTCTAGCCCCCTGAACACTTAGTTCCGGCTTCCTAGACCCTTGACACTCAGCTTCAGATTCCTAGCCCTCTCGACAATCAGCTTCAGGTTTTTATCCCCTTTGACATTCAGCTTCAGTTTCCTAGCCCTCTCGACAATCAGCTTCAGGTTTTTATCCCCTTTGACCTTCAGCTTCAGTTTCCTAGCCCTCTCGACAATCAGCTTCAGGTTTTTAGCCCCTTCGACACTCTGCTTCAGTGTTCTAGCCCCTTCGACACTCTGTTTCAGTGTTCTAGTCCCTTTGACACTCTGCTTCAATTCATTGCGCTGCTCGATACTCTGCTTCAGTGCTCAAGCCCCCTGAATGCTTAGTTCCAGTTTCCTAGCCACCCTGACATTCAGCTCCAGTTTAATATATCCTTCAACACTCTGCTTCAATGTACTAGCTCCCTCGAAACTCAGCTTCAATTTCCTAGCCCTCTTGACACTCAGCATTAATTTCCTAGCCCTCTCAACACTCCGCTTCAGTTTCCTAGCCCTCTCAACACTCCGCTTCAGTTTCCTAGCCCTCTCAACACTCCGCTTCAGTTTCCTAGCCCTCTCAACACTCAGCTTCAGTTTCCTAGCCCTCTCGACATTCAGCTTCAGTTTCCTAGCCCTCTCGACACTCTGCTTTAATTTCCTAGCCCTCTCGACATTCAGCTTCAGTTTCCTAGCCCTCTCGACACTCTGCTTTAATTTCCTAGCCCTCTCAACACTCAGCTTTAGTTTCCTAGCCCTCTCAACACTCCGCTTCAGTTTCCTAGCCCTAACGACACTCAGCTTCAGGTTTTTAGCCCCTTCAACACTCTGCTTCAGTGTTCTAGTCCCTTCGACAATCTTCTTCAGTGTTCTAGCCCCCTCGACATCCTGCTTCAATTTATTACCCTACTCAACACTCTGCTTCATTGTTCTAGCCCCCTGAACACTTAGTTCCGGTTTCCTAGCACCTGGACACTCAGCTTGTGTTTTTTATTCCCCTCCCCCACAACCCCTGACACTCACAGGCACTTCCCTTGCTTATGCCTTTAGGTCACATTGGTAATGTGTTGTTGCTTTGTTGTGGTGTTAAGAACAGAGTAGAGGTGGGAAACCTGCTCTCTTTGGGTTTACCATCAAGAGGATATTCGGAGCCGTTTAAGGGAAGTTTGTCGCGTGGTGAAAGAACACGTCAATAAAAGCTTTGATGAACTGTCAGACAGAGAGGCTGTTTGTTGTGTAGAGTCACAGCCCCCACACTTGTGAAGTTAAGTTAGCCAGTCATGAAAAATTGGCCGGCCTCGATAAATCTTACTTGGGAGAAGCCACAAGAAATCAAAGGGAACGAGGCAGACTTGCAGGCGCTCCCCTTCTATCTTATGGAATTTGCAAATCATTGTGGTTCCTCCTTCACCCCTTGCTGGAAACTACACCAAAAAATGCCCTACGCCTGTTAACAGAAGAATTACCCTAAGTGTTAGGTCTTATTAATCACTTCAGGCTCCATCATGAGCCTTTCATGCTCAGCAATAAAGAGCGGAGATTGACAAAGTGCATGAAAGAGGTGGACAGTTGTTTATATGTATCAGAGCGAGACCCTCAAAGGAATGACCTCAGTATTTAGCGGTCAGTCGGTTAAAGATAGGGAATAACCAGTGATACTGGTGGTAAATTGAGCTTCACTAATGAGCTGTTATCTTGCAGCTGGCCACACCCTTATTTCTTTCCCAGGTGGGTCTTCATACAGATGTGTTTCTAAATAAGGTTCCAAAAACTCTCTTAGGCTTCAGATTTCATAATAAAAGCGCAAGTGCAAACCGAGCCTAGAGTCATGTCTGTTTTACATCTTCGTGTTTTAAAGGCAGTGCATAATTTGTGCAGGTGGTTTCCGGTGCTCGGCACCAGCACTTAAATGTCAAAACCAACGCTTGTGACAGTCTGCCTCAAGGTGGCCCTATCTGGCTAATTTAGAGAGGACCACAACAACAGTTAGTTATGAATTCAATAGGCACTAAAAATGGCTATTATCCGCCGCCCAAGTCATTCTTATAGCTTTGGGGGCCTGGAATAGTCCGAATTGGCACACTTGTCGGAGTGTGATGGTTAGTAGATGTGTTGTTACTATCATTGACAGCATGGCAGGGGCAATGTGTGGTGCAAGCTGCAGTGGCCTCCTGACGAGAGCCCTGGCACTTATTTTTTTACACATTGAGCACTGTTTAAAGGCAAAGCAAAATTTCAATTAGAACTGACACGCCAGTAACCAAAACGTTTCAAATATATGCTGCTTGGGGTAGGTAATTCAACCTACTATGAAACTCATAGCTCCACTTGCGTAAATTCTTCATTGTGCGTGCAAAGAAAATACAACAAACATACGATGACATTCAATGATATATAATAAATAGTTTACGAACGTTCAGGACTCAAGAACAGCCAGGCACACATAGAGCTGCCTCTAAATTTGAGACAGATGTTAACTGGATGGCCATATCAAGAAAAATTGGCATTTTAAAGAATATTATTGGGGGGAAATGAAAAATTAAGTCTTGGGAACACCATGAATGTCAATTTGTTTGCAGTAAATGTGTCCACACTGGACCAGCGCACTACAACTTCAATAACCGTTCTCTATGATGCACAGATAGAGCGCCCCCTCATTTGAAATATGATTTTCCAAACTAAAGGGTAGCAAAATGGATCCCCTAGCGAGCTTTGCCTAAAAATGTTTGTATGCAGTTTAATTAAAAATTCTAGCACAACGTAGCTTTACACCAGAAATCTGAAAGAGATTTGAAAGTAAATGATTTGCTTCTCCCAAAAAATATGCATTGGCTAATATTTCATATATCACCTTGAACAATCACTGCACACATTAAGCAAACTAGTAACAATGTGTCAGTGCTACAAAGGTAGGCCTTCTAGGCCCTGAATCAGTGTAAAATGACATAAGTACACCCTAAACGGCCCTGTAAGCACATTAGCCAGGGACTTTTCAATTGACAAATATATATACACGTATGCAATCATATATGATATATGTAATGCTAGCCAGCTCATATTTCACCGGAGAGGCAATTCGGTAACATGTGCGCTATAATTTGGAAGTACACTACAGATACTTCAGAGGACAGTTGTTAAAGTATTTAGTTTCGAGCAATATTATGATTTTCTAAGCTGCCACATTAGTGCTCGGCTGAGGCTCAAGTCTGGTTTGATTTTAAGGCTTGCAGACATTTTGTGAATGTTCTGGTGCAGGGAGAAACAGGTTTGAACCAGATTGGAAGTGTCAGCAGCGACCCGGAAGAAGAGGTGTGGAGCAGATGTGAGGAAAAAGAGCTGCGCCTCGGAGGAAGCCGTGACGGCGCCTGTCAGGAGCAGGCGGGTCTGTCTTTGCTGCCACAGACATTAATGTATATGCAAGATGTAAATATGCTGAAACGTGCTCAGGCGCAGCGGCTTGGAGCCCAGGCTCGCGAGGCGCGCCGTTTGGCCAGCTGAGACAGCCCAGGGCACTGATTGCCATCTCAGAATGTCTTCACAGTGAGCTGTCTGACAGTTAATTGTTGCTTGGTGAGTTACAGACGGTGCCTGGCCTCTGGACTTGCTTCTGTCTTTGCGAGTTGATATCAGAACACCATTGTCGGAATATAAATACTGTTATCTAAATATCATTTAAAAAACATTTTCTCATAGGAGTTAATAATAGAAGATCTACTCCCACGGCCTGATGTTTTTGTAGGCTATATTTGACATACAGTACTTCTGTATCAACCAGTGATAAAGTTTCCCACCAATCAGAAGCGAGCCTGTGTTGCACGTGCCAAAGCATGTCATGAAACCAAAATTTCATGGACCCTACACCCCCCCAAAAAGGAGCCAGAGACTGATTTAGTCTAATAACCATCCTTATCTGTTCCAGTGCATCCATGCCAGTGGGTCACTGAATTGCTTTACTATTTCCCACTACCTGGTCCATGGCATTGTTTCATCCCACACATAAACCATACTGTGCCTATGCAAAAATATTTTATGAGTTATCAAATAATCCTTTGTGTGCCTTTCCATCCTCAGAACATTAAAGGGAATTACCCTGACAATCTTTCATTCCTCTTCGGCTCAACCGCACTTGATAGCTTGTCAATGTAGACTTTTTCAGTCTGCTGTCCAGTAAGGATGGCCTTGAACGCTCATTGGTCCAGAATAGTCATTTTCTACTCAGCAGTACTGCTTGAATAAAAAGAACTCCAAAGTTTATTAGCTACTCAACCAACTTTTATGCACCTGGTTCATTATACTTAGACCAGTAAACCAACATGCATGAATGTGTGGTTATTTCATGAATGTGTGATTGCATGTTGTTAGGATCCGCAGACAAGTTCATAGTGAGTCATAATAAACAAAGGTACCCTACTATGTTAATACTTATTGGACTGGGTAGAGGGGGGAAAATAACACTATGTAGGAAAAGACACCCACTAGACCTGTATTTCTTCTCATGTGCATACCTAGTTCATAATGAGCCCCCACATACCCACAACAAATAATGACCACAACACAGGGAACACAAACACACAGCAGTAGTAACCAGAGGACCAGGAGAGAACTGTGGCATCAGGTCAGCAGCCCTTAACCATACCTGGGAAACATTACGCGGTCACAACCTTGGTCACAAAACAACCAGCAAAGAAGAAGAGATGCAGTGGTTTCTACTGTTGTGTGAAAACAAAATCCTGTCTCCCATGAGAAGAGAAGTCAGTCGTTTTGAATCGAGTGGCATTTAAACCACACCCTTTGCAAAGAGCGATGCTTTACATCGGAATACCAACAGCTGACGACCCACATAAGGTTTCACAGTTTAACTATTGAACCCATTTCTGCACATGGACTCTGTCAAGTCAAGCCACTGTATCACTAGGACTTTGTGGGGGGTATACTGAATGTGCACGTGGTCACTGAGCACGTTTCATATGTACGAAAGGAGAAAATACTGGCAATAGTTTTATGCCTAGACTGTGCGGCCAAAAAAAGATATATTCAACAAAGAGAAGTGAGCACGCTACCATACTCATTTATTAGTCTGCTTGAGATGTCCCTCACACTTGGTGTGAACAAAAATACCTTTAGGTTTTCTTATAAGACCCCTCACCCACCAACCTAGTTGGTGGCATCACTGGGGTGCCTGCCGAGACACCTAGCACATCAAGGGTGTACGTCAATGCCTGATGTTTTTCTTTTCTCTCTCTCAAATGGGGAAAGAGGTGAATTTAAATTGTCTTCAGGTTACCAGCCAATGTGGTATATTTTAATAGTGGTAACCTTGGACAAGTATTAAAAGCAGTGGTGGATGTGTTGCAAGAAACCAATGAACTCTCACATCCTCAGTTTAGGTCGACATGTTTCAGCCATAATGTCTAGGCAGCCCAAGAGAGTCAGTATGGCTTTTTTCAGGACTGGATTCGCATGCGCGCTAAAGCATGCGCAATATCACAGTTTGTAACTTAGGGTTTTATCTTTGTTTTACTCCATTTGATCTCTGTGTGGCAAAAAAAGGTCGACAACTGAGTTGTGACTTATAAGTGGAAATTAATCTTATAATCATTACAGGTGAAAACTTTAAACAGGGGTGTCAGTCATGCCACCGGTAGTTTGATTCCTTCAATCTGCTCTATACATTACAAGTAAAAACTAAACTCATACTCAGAGAAAGTGAAGCCCTTTATTTTGCTACATCACTTGAGCACATATGGGTAACACACATCAGACAATAAATGGTACCTTATGTTTTTTCTGTAGGTGCAGGCAACCCATGGAGTATCGTTTTCTTTTCTTGGATAGTTGTTTTAGTTTGGTACTTGTAGCACTGGCATCTCTCACAGGGGTGATCATGCTACTTGCTGTTTTTGCACATGCATTGACAGCAGTTTGACCACAGGGGATTGAGAGTACATGATGATACTTGAGCTATGCAGAGAGAAGATTTAGAAATCAGAGACACAAGCGTGTAGTACTCTCGACTTTTCGGTGTGGTCTCCCTAGATTTTTCAACTTTTACGGGCTGATATTTGCTGACATTTGGACTCTGTCCATTTAACACTGCCATTCAGTGCCGTGGTGTGTGTTCTGTGTCCCTATATTCTGAGGTGAAATTGGCTACATCCACTTGACTTAATTGCAATTCCAGTAGAGCCGTAGTAAGTTGGTGCAGGAAATGCAACAGAGGCATTGAAGTTAAACATCATATGTGAACTTCAGTGTTCTGTAAGAAACTGAAGTATTAGTTGAAGGGGATGAGAACCCACTTCAAATGCAAAGTGCAGTCCTTGTCAGTAAATTAACTTGAGCTCAACCTTCTGGTAGCCATGGCACAGAGCAGACAGGCTTAGATTAGAGGCAACGTGAAAAGTATTTATTCAGTACACAAACAGTAACAAAGTGAAAACACAGCAAAAGAAAAATCCCAAACCAATTTAGAAAAATAGAGACTGTTTTAATAAATAAAATGATACCAAAAGAACAAAAATCCAATAGGTAAAGCTGGAGATATTAATTTTTAAAGTTTGAATTAAAAATAGCATCCAAAAGAACAAAGCGCCAACCATTGGGAATGGGTCGCGCTGGATTAGGTCAAAGTCAAAAGTTAAGCCCTACAGCAATGGATCGCCGGTCAGACACAGGAATCAGAGTGGCCCCTGTAGAAAGTTTAGCTTCTGACTTAGAAACTTTTATGAAGACAAAATGGTAATTGATGAGTCATCGTCAGGGTAGGTTGCAAGTTGGATCCGAAGAGAGGCTCAACTATGGCAGGCTGCTGTAGAGTGGGGTCCTGCTGCAGGTATCGACGAAGGCGGGAAAGATCCGAGTGGATGAAGTCCAAAGTCTGTACCCAGGAATCAGATGCTGCTCTGAGTTGATCTTGGTGAAGTACTCTATGTTTTGACTTAGAAACTATTCTGAAAGTCAGATCTCATTCAGCTGTGCAAACCAGCAAGTTTAGGCCAACTGAATATTTGGTGTTGACGGCAGCAGCTTCAATGACGACCCTGTTCTCCATCGGGTATGCTGGCAGAAAGTATGCAAAAAGTTTCCAAGTCCCACTTCTTGCAGTTTGGGGATAGGAGCAGTACACCTAAACAGAGGCCAAGCATCCAGAACAAAGGGGCACCACTTGGGGGGGTTAGGACTCCCTCCAACAGAGGCCAGCAGCAGGGTCCAGGGCAGGTCCAGTGGGGACTGGCCAACTTTGCACTTGTAGGGAGAGAGGACTAAGTAAGCTTGCTTTGTCCATGTAGCTGAAACAGAAGGTCAGCTAACTGACCCTTGTAGTCACTTCTGAGCTCCTGGGTTCAAGGTAAGCAGGTTCAGTTTTCTGTCAAGTTCTTCATATAGCACAGCAGTCCTTTTTCTGAGTCTTCATAGGTTAAGGAGTGTTCTGAGGAGGATAAGAGGGATGCACATGTATGCCCCGTTCCAGCCCGTATGTGAGGGAAATTCATGGCCATTCCCTAACTAATGGGGTAAAGGTTCCCAAGGGTGGCACTTCCTGCAGCACAGCACATACTGTAAACTATCCCACAGTGCCCCTCTCTGTCTAAATCCAAAATTCAGAATCTGTCTTTCCCCTAGCCAGCTCCCTGCGCCCACTCCAAAGTGTGACTATGATAACGGGCAAACCCTCCCTTGTGGTCACTCTAAACCAGGTCTGGGGCAGCGCTCCCTCCCACTTGGTTTGGAGCCAACCTGGCTAGCGAGACAAAGGGAGGCAGACCTAGGTGTGAGCTTTATCTGCCAGTGAAAGGAAAGGCACCTTTTGAAGTTCAGGAAGAGGCTTGGCATAGCTCCCAGGCCATCTTTCGTCTGGGAGCAATACACATCTCACCACAGCGGAGCCAACAGGGGTCAGGTGACAGTTGGACACAGGCAGGAAAGCTGTTTTTTGGGCAGGAAAATGACAGCTTTCTGAAAATGTCCTTTGTAAAATAGTAATATAAAATCTGAATTGACCATTAAGTTGGATTTTAAAGTACTATTAAAATTAGTCCTTGAAGCATTTTGCTAGCTATTTTAAAACTGACCATAGCACTTATTAAATGTAATAGTGTGAACCAATGTTAACTATGGGAAAGCCAGCCTTCCCACAGTGAAAAATTGCTTTTGAGTTTTTTCACTGACAGGACGTGTAAAACATGAAATATACATGCCCTACGTTTTGAACACCATGCATCCTGCCCTGTGGGCATTTAGGGCCTACCTTAGGGATGACTTATATGTATCAAAAAGGAAGGTTTAGGCCTGGCTAAAGGGTTATTTTGCCAAGTTGAAATGGCAGACCTGTTGACAAGCTTTCAAAGTGCTACTTTAGGGGGTGGCACACTAGTAGCACCTAATTTACAGGTCCTGGGTACATGTAGTACCATATACTAGCGACTTATAGTAAATTAAATGTGCCAATCAGGTGTATGCAAATTTAACCATGATTAAAAAGGAAAGCACAGGTGATTTACCACAGATTAGCAGGGGTAAAGCGTGCAGAGTCTGATGGCCAACAAAAATGGGTTTAGTAAAGGAAGGCAATAATCTGGGGCTATGTCACACAAAAGATGGTTATTTCCAACATGTACCTTCACACCACCCACATGTACAACTGGAAAGTTATGACTCTAGCTATACTGTTGTGACCTGGCTGGCTGCATTTTAAAATCCTGTTTTAACAGATGGCAGAACAAAGTGCTCTGCCATGTAGAAAAACATACCTATATATATTAGATAAGCCATCTCTACGTATGCTCAGTAGCTCCCAATATTGGGTGCTTATTGTATAACAGATGGACATGATAGATATTAACCCCTTCGCTGCTAGGCGTTTTTTTGGCTATTTGGGGTAGTTCGCGCTTAGGCCCCTGTAACTTTTTGACCACATAAGGTATCCACGCCAAATTTGCGTCCTTTTTTCCAACATCATGGGGATTCTAAAGGTACCCAGGGTTTGTGGATTCCCCTGGAGGGAACCCAGAAATTAGCCAAGATACAGCTAAATCATTTTTTGGGGGAAAAATGGGAAAAAGGGCTACAGATTAAAGCGTCTGGTTTTTTCCCTGCAAATGGTATCAAAAAGGGGTTGTGGTGCTGAAATCACCATCCTCCTAGCTTTCAGGGACAAGCAGACTTTTGTCAGAAAACCAAAATTTTTACACCGTTTTGGCATTTTTCTGGGACATAGCCTATTTTTGCTATTTTTTGTGCTTTCAACCTCCTTCCAGTTAATGGTAGAAATGGGTATGAAAGCAATAATGGATCCTGGAAAGCTATACATTTTAGAAAAGTAGACAAAATTCTGAATTCAGCAAGGGGTCATTTGTGTAGATCCTTCAAGGTTTCTTTATAGACACTAACAGTTAAATATAGGAAAAATTGAAAATTAGTTGAAAAAAACAGCCATTTGTGCCAATGTTTTCACCTGTAACTTCTTCTAATTGTGACAGCTGTTTGAAAGCAATATGCCGTTACATCTGCTAGACCTTTCTGGTTGTGGGGATATATAGGACTTGTAGGTTCACCAAGAACCCGGCAGAACCCAGAGCCAATAACTGAGCTGCGACTTGCAATGTTTTTTCATTATGTTCCGGGTATATAGCAATTAATTTGGGAAAATATATACATGGACAAATCGGTATGAAAGACACCTATGTATTTCTGAAATTGGAACAAAATATAGAGTTTAGAAACAGTAGATATTTGCACATTTCCGAAATTGTGAGTACCCATACTAGCATGAGACGTATAGGTCATTTTTCAAAATGACTTCTTTTTACACATAGGGGCGATTCGATTCGGGCCGGAAATCTCTCCGACCGAGCCGGACCCGGAGAGATATCCGACCGAATCGGACCCGTGCAGCCCGACCGAACGAGTATGATGCGCACGTATGCCATCGGACTCGAGTCGGTCGGACTCCCATTGAAGTCAATGGGAGCCTGTCGTACGACGCGTACACGGGCTCCCATTGACTCAATGGGCACGACGCGAACAAGGGCGCCCCTACAGTGTGTGCGCGGCGCGGCGAGTTCGCGCCGTACACGCACAGGTAGGGAGGACCCATGGGTCCCCCTGTGTGCGACTCGCGCGGCTACGCGTACAGGGGTCCGACACGGACCCCCAAAGTACGGCTCCGACAGCTCTTTCGAGCCGGAGTGCGCGGCTCGGTCGGACTGCTCGCGGCGCGCGCATCGTACTTACCCGGCCGGGAACGTCTCCATTGCGCGGTGCGAGTCGAGTCCGTGCGAGTCGGTCGGTGCGGTTAGAGCCGGGATCGAGTCGGTCGGAGCGGTCGGGACGCCCGGACGAGTCGGTCGGCGATTTCGCATCGTACTCGCTCGTCCGGACGCGCATACGGATCGGTCGGGTAATAGGGCTCCGAATCGGATCCGGTTAAGCCGAATCCGATTCGGAGCCCTACCGGCCGAGATCGGAATCGGCCCCATAGTCTTTCATTTGGAAGGCAGAAATGCATCGAAAGTCAATAGGTAATAACAGTTGCTCTACAATTCTGTGTTACCCTAAGTCTCCCGATAAAAATGGTACCTCACTTGTGTTTGTAGGCCTAGTGCCTGCGACAGGAAACGGTCCAAAACGCAACGTGGACACACTTTATTTTTACAGTGAAAACTGACCCTTTTTTTGCAAAGTGCCTAGCTGTAGATTTTGAACCCTAGCTCTGCCGGCACCTAGGGAAACCTAGCAAACCTATACATTTTTAAAAACTAGACACCCAGGGGAATCCAGGATGGGGTGACTTGTGTGGCTCTCACCAGGTTCTGTTACCCAGAATCCCTTGCAAACCTCAAAATTTGTCCAAAAAAACACATTTTCCTCACATTTCTGTGGTGGAAAGTTCTGAAATCTGCGTGGATCCACAAAATTCCACCCACCCCGCGTTCCCCAAAGTCTTCCGAGAAAAACGGTACCTCACTTGTGTGGGTAGGCCTAGTGCCCACAACAGGAAATGGCCCAAAACGCAACGTGGACACACCACATTTTCACAGTGAAAACTGACCCTTTTTTTGCAAAGTGCCTTGCTGTAGGTTTTTAACCCTAGCTCTGCCGGCACCTAGGGAAACCTAGCAAACCTATACATTTTTGAAAACTAGACACCCAGGGAAATCCAGGATGAGGTGACTTGACTGGCTCTCACCAGGTTCTGTTACCCAGAATCCCTTGCAAACCTCAGAATTTGTCAAAAAAAACACATTTTCCTCACATTTCTGTGGTGGAAAGTTCTGGAATCTGCGTGGATCCACAAAATTCCACCCACCCCGTGTTCTCCAACGTTTTCTGAGAAAAATGGTACCTCACTTGTGTCGGTAGGCCTAGTGCCCGCGACAGGAAACGGTCCAAAACGCAACATGGACACACCACATTTTCACAGTGAAAACTGACCCTTTTTTTGCAAAGTGACTAGCTGTAGATTTCTAACCCTAGCTCTGCCGGCACCAAGGGAAACCTAGCAAACCTATACATTTTTTAAAACTAGACACCCAGGGGAATCCAGGATGGGGTGACTTGACTGGCTCTCACCAGGTTCTTTTACCCAGAATCCCTTGCAAACCTCACAAATTGTCAAAAAACACACATTTTCCTCACAATTCTGTGGTGGAAAGTTCTGGAATCTGCGTGGATCCACAAACTTCCACCCAGCCCACATTCCCCAAAGTCTTCCGAGAAAAATGGTACCTCACTTGTGTGGGTAGGCCTAGTGCCCGCGACAGGAAACGGCCCAAAACGCAACGTGGACACACCACATTTTCACAGTGAAAACTGACCCTTTTTTTGCAAAGTGGCTAGCTGTAGATTTTGAACTCTAGCTCTGCTGGCACCTAGGCAAACCTAGCAAACCTATACATTTTTGAAAACTACACACCCAGGGGAATCCAGGATGGGGTGACTTGACTGGCTCTCACCAGGTTCTGTTACCCAGAATCCCTTGCAAACCTCAAACTTTGTTAAAAAAACACATTTTCCTCACATTTCTGTGGTGGAAAGTTCTGGAATCTGCGTGGATCCACAAAATTCCACCCACCCCGCGTTCCCCAAAGTCTTCCAAGAAAAATGGTACCTCACTTGTGTGGGTAGGCCTAGTGCCCACAACAGGAAATGGCCCAAAACGCAACGTGGACACACCACATTTTCACAGTGAAAACTGACCCTTTTTTTGCAAAGTGCCTTGCTGAGGGTTTTTAACCCTAGCTCTGCCGGCACCTAGGAAAACCTAGCAAACCTATACATTTTTTAAAACTAAACACGCGGGGGATTCCAGGGAGGTATGGCTTGCATTGATCCCCCAACGTTTTCTTACCCAGAATCCCCTGCAAACCTCAAATTTAGCTGAAAAAATCACTTTTTCCACACATTTTTGTGTGGGAAAGTTGTGGCATCACCGGGCTGACACAAATTTCCTACCACCCAGCGTTCCCCCAGGTCTCCCGATAAAAATGGTGCCTCACTCGTGTGGGAGGCCCAAGTACCCGCGACAGGCAAGGGCCAAAAACGTATTGAGGCGACATCAAAATTGCCTATCACAAAATGACCTGGTTTTGCAAGGGGGGTCACCTGGATTTTTGGCCCTGTGCTCGGCGGCCAGCTAGGGAAATCTACCAAACCCACACATTTCTGAAAACTAGACACCCAGGGGATTCCAGGGAGGTATGGCTTGCATGGATCCCCCAAAGTTTTCTTACCCAGAATCCCCTGCAAACCTCAAATTTAGCGGACAAAATCACTTTTTCCACACATTTTTGTGGCGCAAGGGCAAAAATCGCTCACCTTGAAATTAAGCTCAGCAGAAACGCGTGTCACACACGGGCTCCTACCGGCAGGAATAAGAGCAGAAGGCCCTTAAGTTATCGATTTTACTTGCTCGATCGCAAAGGCAGTAACTAATGTCCAACCCCACGAGGAATCTTTTACACCCATGGGTCCCACTCGTTACACGAAAAAAATCAGAGCCGGGCCAAAAATCAAATTCACGGAGCATGCATATTAACACAAAATGCGGGATATTAGAACTAAAGCCTTTCAAGAGATCATTTCTCCCCAATAAACCCATCTAGGCCATAGTTCGTTACAGGGCCAAGGTGGACGTTGAACTTTTAGTTAAGACAATGAATTGTTTAAAATCTAGAAGTTGCCCTAAAGATAGGTCATACTTTACTAAGGGTTCAGATTATCACTTACCTCCGAACTTGAGTATCCCCATGTGCCACGTCCAATCAGCGTTTCACGTCCCGAAAATTTGGGCCGATACAGGAAGTGGACGAGCACGTCGATTTTAAAACGTGCCGTCATGACTATAGAAAGAGGACTAGTCATGGCTTTAAGAATCAGTTCCCAACGCAAATTGTTCGGAACGAGTCAAAACCCAAATAATGTTAAAGAAAGTGGGTTTTTTCTTTTTTTAAAAGGTATCGAGTGACTAGAGAATATTATAACCTATCAGAAAAAGAACATTGCGAGTTCGATTTAAGCCGTTGTGTTCGGGTCATAAGAACCGCGGCCATCTTAGACTGGTCAGAAATTGTCAAAAGAGTACAGGAAAGTAGAGAAAGGGGAAAAGAACCCGTTTCCCAAGGCCTCACGATTTGACATGTGCAAAATGTTAGAGAAATTGGCAATGCAACACAATTTGCCTATACTATTGCATCCTATATTCCCAAGATTGTTATTTTTTCAAAATGTGTGGAAAATTGATTTTTTTCAGCTAAATTTGAGGTTTGCAGGGGATTCTGGCTGAGAAAAAGTTGGGGGATCCACGCAAGCCATACCTCCCTGGAATCCCCCGGGTGTCTAGTTTTCAGAAATGTGTGGGTTTAGTAGGTTTCCCTAGGTGGCCGCCGAGCACGGGGCCAAAAACTCAGGTGACCCCCCTTGCAAAACCTGGTCGTTTTGTGATAGGCAATTTTGATGTCGCCTCAATACGTTTTGGGCCCTTGCCTGTCGTGGGTACTTGGGCCTCCCACACGAGTGAGGCACCATTTTTATCGGGAGACCTAGGGGAACGCTGGGTGGTAGGAAATTTGTGTTAGCCCGGTGATGCCACAACTTTCCCACACAAAAAACTGTGGAAAAAGTGATTTTTTCAGCTAAATTTGAGGTTTGCAGGGGATTCTGGGTAAGAAAATGTTGGGGGATCCACGCAAGCCATACCTCCCTGGAATTTCCCGGGTGTCTAGTTTTCTGAAATGTGTGGGTTTGGTAGGTTTCCCTAGGTGGCCGGCGAGCACGGGGCCAAAAACTCAGGTGACCCCCCTTGCAAAACCAGGTCGTTTTGTGATAGGCAATTTTGATGTCGCCTCAATACGTTTTGGGCCCTTGCCTGTCGTGGGTACTTGGGAATCCCACACGAGTGAGGCACCATTTTTATCGGGAGACCTGGGGGAACGCTGGGTGGTAGGAAATTTGTGTTAGCCCGGTGATGCCACAACTTTCCCACACAAAAAACTGTGGAAAAAGTGATTTTGTTTCAGCTAAATTTGAGGTTTGCAGGGGATTCTGGGTAAGAAAATGTTGGGGGATCCATGCAAGCCATACCTCCCTGGAATCCCCCGGGTGTCTAGTTTTCAGAAATGTGTGGGTTTGGTAGGTTTCCCTAGGTGGCCGCCGAGCACGGGGCCAAAAACCCAGGTGACCCCCCTTGCAAAACCAGGTCATTTTGTGATAGGCAATTTTGATGTCGCCTCAATATGTTTTGGGCCCTTGCCTGTCGTGGGTACTTGGGCCTCCCACACGAGTGAGGCACCATTTTTATCAGGAGACCTGGGGGAACGCTGGGTGGTAGGAAATTTGTGTTAGCCCGGTGATGCCACAACTTTCCCACACAAAAATCTGTGGAAAAAGTGATTTATTCAGCTAAATTTGAGGTTTGCAGGGGATTCTGGGTAAGAAAATGTTGGGGGATCCACGCAAACCATACCTACCTGGAATCCCCTGGGTGTCTAGTTTTCAGAAATGTGTGGGTTTGGTAGGTTTCCCTAGGTGGCCGCCGGACACGGGGCCAAAAACCCAGGTGACCCCCCTTGCAAAACCAGGTCGTTTTGTGATAGGCAATTTTGATGTCGCCTCAATACGTTTTGGACCCTTGCCTGTCGTGGGTACTTGGGCCTCCCACACGAGTGAGGCACCATTTCTATCGGGAGACCTGGGGGAACGCTGGGTGGTAGGAAATTTGTGTTAGCCCGGTGATGCCACAACTTTCCCACACCAAAAACTGTGGAAAAAGTGATTTTTTCAGCTACATTTGAGGTTTGCAGGGGATTCTGGGTAAGAAAATGTTGGGGGATCCACACAAGCCATACCTCCCTGGAATCCTCCGGGTGTCTAGTTTTCAGAAATGTGTGGGTTTGGTAGGTTTTCCTAGGTGGCCGCCGAGCACGGGGCCAAAAACCCAGGTGAACCCCCTTGCAAAACCAGGTCGTTTTGTGATGGGCAATTTTGATGTCGCCTCAATACGTTTTGGGCCTCCCACAAGAGTGAGGCACCATTTTTATCGGGAGAACTGGGGGAACGCTGGGTTGTAGGAAATTTGTGTCAGCCCGGTGATGCCACAACTTTCCCACACAAAAATGTGTGGAAAAGTGATTTTTTCAGCCAAAGTTGAGGTTTGCAGGGGATTCTGGGTAAGAAAAAGTTGGGGGATCCACGCAAGCCTTACCTCCCTGGAATCCCCCAGGTGTCTAGTTTTCATAAATGTGTGGGTTTGGTAGGTTTCCCTAGCTGGCCGCCGAGCACGGGGCCAAAAACCCAGGTGACCCCCCTTGCAAAACCAGGTCGTTTTGTGATAGGCAATTTTGATGTTGCCTCAATACGTTTTGGGCCCTTGCCTGTCGCGGGTACTTGGGCCTCCCACACGAGTGAGGCACCATTTTTATCGGGAGACCTGGGGGAACGCTGGGTGGTAGGAAATTTGTGTCAGCCCGGTGGTGCCACAACTTTCCCACACAAAAATGTGTGGAAAAAGCAATTTTTTCAGCTAAATGTGAGGTTTGCAGGGGATTCTGGGTAAGAAAACGTTGGGGGATCCACGCAAGCCATACCTCCCTGGAATACCCCGGGTGTCTAGTTTTCAGAAATGTGTGGGTTTGATAGGTTTCCCTAGCTGGCCGCCGAGCACGGAGCCAAAAACCCAGGTGACCCCCCTTGCAAAACCAGGTCGTTTTGTGATAGGCAATTTTGATGTTGCCTCAATACGTTTTGGGCCCTTGCCTGTCGCGGGTACTTGACCCACCCACACAAGTGAGATACCATTTTTCTCGGAAGACTTTGGGAAATGCGGGCTGGGTGGAATTTTGTGGATCCACGCAGATTCCAGAACTTTCCACCATAGAAATGTGAGGAAAATTTGTTTTTTGGGACACATTTTGAGGTTTGCAAGGGATTCTGGGTAACAGAAGCTGGTGAGTGCAAGACAAGTCACCCCATCCTGGATTCCCCTGGGTGTCTAGTTTTCAAAAATGTATAGGTTTGCTAGGTTTCTCTAGGTGCCGGCAGAGCTAGGGTTCAAAATCTACAGCTAGGCACTTTGCAAAAAAGGGGTCCGTTTTCACTGTGAAAATGTGGTGTGTCCACGTTGCGTTTTGGGCCGTTTCATGTCACGGGCACTAGGCCTACCCACACAAGTGAGGTACCATTTTTCTTGGAAGACTTTGGGGAACGCTTGGTGGGTGGAATTTTGTGGATCCACGCAGATTCCAGAACTTTCTACCACATAAATGTGGGGAAAATGTGTTTTTTTTTTTTTACAAAGTTTGAGGTTTGCAAGGGATTCTGGGTAACAGAACCTGGTGAGAGCCAGACAAGTCACCCCATCCTGGATTCCCCTTGGTGTCTAGTTTTCAAAAATGTACAGGTTTGATAGGTTTCCCTATGTGCCAGCTGCGCTAGGGCCCAAACTCCACAGATAGGCACATTGCTAAAAAAAAGTCTGTGCCTAGTGGGCTTTCTGCCGCCCTTGGGGGGGGTCGGGGAGGGGGGGTTGCCCCGATATGTCCCCAAGGGGGGCAGAAAGACTGTGGCTATTTTTTGGGGGGTGGGGGCATTGGTATGCCCATTCTGGACAGCCCCCACCACCACGCATAAAAAAAGCCAGCGTAATCGCTGGCGCCTAGTGGGCTTTCTGCCCCTCCCCCCCTGGGGGCAGATCAGGGGCCACTGCCCCCATCTGCCCCCCCGGGGGGGCAGAAAGACTGGAATTTCTCTGGGTGGGGGGATGCGGGTATTGTCATGCCCATTTTGGGCAGCCCCCACCCCTACATGAATACAAAAAAAAATCCCTGGTTTCTAGGGGGCTTTCTGCCCCCCGGGGGGGCAGATTGGGGGCTACCGCCCCCATATGCCCCCTAGGGGGGCATAAAGACTGGAATTTTTGTGGGCGGGGGGTGGGGACATTGGCATGTCCGTTTTGGGCAGCCCCCACCCCTGATTCAAATTGGCAAAAAAAATCCTTGGCGTCTAGTGGGCTTTTTGCCCCCCCGGGTGGGCAGAAAGGCTGTAATTTTGGCAGGGGGTGGTGGGGGCATTGGCATGCCCGTTTTTGGCAGCCCCCACCCTAATTAAAATTGCCCCCAAAAAATCCCTGGTTTTTAGTGGGCTTTCTGCCCCCCAGAGGGACAGAAAGACTGTAATTGTTGCGGGGGGTGGGGGAATTGGCTTGCCCATTTTGGGCAGCCCCCACCCTAATTCAAATTGCCCCCAAAAAAATCCCTGGCTTCTAGTGGGCTTTTTGCCCTCCCGGGTGGGCAGATTGGGGGCTACTGCCCCCATCTGCCTCCCAGGGGGGGGCAGAAAGGCTGTAATTGTGGCGGGGCGGTGGGGGCATTGGCTTGCCCGTTTTGGGCAGCCCCCACCCAATTAAAATTACCCAAAAAAAAATCCCTGGTGTCTAGTGGGCTTTCCACCCCCCCAGGGGGGCAGATTAGGGGGATACTGGAATTTTTGTGGGCGGGGGTGGGGGCATTGGCGTGCCCGTTTTGGGCAGCCCCCACCCTCATTGAAATTGCACAAAAAAAAATCCCTGGCGTCCAGTGGGCTTTCTGCCCCCCTGGGGGGGCAGATTGGGGGCTACTGCCCCCATCTGCCCCCCAGGGGCAGAAAGACTGAATATGCCCAAATGTTTTTGGGGGGGAGCAAAGGCCCTTGCCCAAGGGGCCGCTCCCCCCTCTCTGGTGTCTAGTGGTGGATCTCTGCTTGGGGATCGCCCTCCTGGGGCGATCCCCAAGCAGGGATCCACTGGGGTGAGGTACCATTGGAAAGGGAGATTCTCCCCTTCCAATGATACCTGTCCCGTCTTTCTACGTGCTCAGGGTGCTGAGATAGCCCCTGAGCACGTAGAGTGAAACTGAAATGAGCCTAAAGGCTCATTTCAGTTTCGATTTCTGTGAAATGACGCCAGCGCAACGTGCGTGCTGATCGTCATTTCACAGAAACGAGAGGCCTCGGGAGCTGGGGAAGCTCTTCCCAGCTCCCGAGGCTACAGGGGAGAAAAAGAAATCCCACTGGTGCCTGCACCAGAGGGATTTCCGGTGCCATGTGCCATGGCGGCCGGGAGCCGTCGTGCGCAGACGCGCACCGTTGCGCACGACGGCTCATGGCCGTCGTGCGCATGGAAGGGGTTAAAGAAATTTATGCTCCTAAAGCCAACATCCACCAAAGGCTGTTTTCACTGTATAAGTAAAGTTGCATTTTCCTATTGGCAAAGGCCTGGCTGAGATTAAAATTCTATTTTTGCAATATTGATTAGGAAAATGCTACAAACTTGCTTAAAGATCTGTTTTTTACTATTTATCAAAAATCTAGTTCGGTGGTGAAAGGAGATTTCTGATAGCTGTACTGGGAAAGTACATTTTAAAAATCATACTTTTTGCTACCTAAAAGTTAAATAATTCAGATAATTTATTAATTTTACTCTATTTTCTAATTTGGTGTGGCATTTTCTTGTGTTGTGTCTTCACTTTATTATTGTTTGAAGTGCTGCATAAATACTTTACACATTGCCTCTACGTTAAGTCTGACTCCTTTGTGCCAAGCTGTGAGAGGGTTAAGCACAGGTTAATTTGGTGTTTGCTTGTGTTTCACCCTGACAAGTATTGTGGTTGCTGCTTGAGTGGGGTTTACCCCTGTCAGCCAGGATCCTAATTTCCAACATTTCTGCCCCTAATAACAGTAGATGCTGATCCCAGACCAGAAAGAAAGGGTGGTGCCACGTTTCCACAGGGTTGGGATAGGAAAGCCTGATTTGTGCCATCCTGAAAAACTGGACAGTTTACAGTCAAGTGAGTTTGTAAGTGCTGTCAAAGTGAGATATCTAGTGATGGAAAAATTCAATTATATGAGTCTAGGGAAATCACTAATCTGAGCTCATCAGAACATAGGAGGTCTGGAGGTGGGGATCAGCTGAGAGCTCCTAGCTACATAGAGAGGAATACCGGGGACTACGTAAACGGCCCATAGCCATGGAGTGGGATGCCATGCTGGAAATCTTTAAAACATAGGGAGAGGACATTGATTAATCCTGTGTTGTGGGTTGGTGGCTGCTTGGGTCGGGTCTCCTACTCCTGGGCTCCCCCTCCCCCTTCCTGCATAGTTCAAACAATGTCGACAGACAGTACTTTATTTTCCGATAGTTCAACAAGGGAGCTTATCTATTCTTTATTACTAGTAATTGTGAAATTGTGATATGCTGAATGATATGGCAGATATGTTTTGTTCTTTTTTCTTTTTTGGGGGGGCGTGGGAGGAGGGTTTTGTTGTTAGACATGTATTACCTCATGTTGCATTGTCACTTACATCGTCTTATTGTAAAACCCAAAGACACTAGATAAGTGCCTGGTTGTATAACATGTACGCTATGTATATGTCAACTGTACTTATGATATGGATAATGCCTGTTGCTATATGGCTGGAACTATATGGCAGTCCTCTACATGTCTTGTTCCTGTTTTTCGGTAACTCAATAAAAAACGTTTTTAAAAAAAATAGTAAATTACAACACTCCTAAAACTTGGGTGAGGCCAGAAGAGAAGGAAAAGAGGAAGTCTATTTGATGTCTCTGCCTTTGAATAGGACTGAGGTGTGCCCTGATCCCCTTGGATAGTGAGTGCGCTCCAAGGCTCAGTTGCCTGCCCCCCTGTACTACTTCAGGGACACAAATGGCTGAATATGGACTCCATCCTATGTGGGAAAACCAGCTGCTCAGTTGGGAGTGGGTGACAGTGGTTCCTCTGCTTCATATAGGAATCCAGGACTTCCCTAGCGTCTTCAAGAAAGTTAGACTCTTGTATGGAGCAGAAAACATGTGCCAAGAGAGCTGTCTCACCCTTGGAGCTTAGACAGGCTGCCCACAGAACAGCACAGAGAAGACTGAAAGCATTGGGGTGTACCCATGCAGAGGTAATGAACTCTGGGCCTGATTGAGAAGTCGGGGGAGGGGAACACTCCGTCACAAACGTGACAGATGTCCCACACGCCGTATTACGATCCCCATTGGATAGAATGTGATCATAATACGGCGGATGAGATATCTGTCACGTTTGTGAGGGAGTGTTCCCCTCCCCCGACATCTAAATCAGGCATTCTGACCTCTTAGCCTCTGTGAGGCAGAACGGTTTGATGGTAACTTTTGCATGTGTGTTTTTGTGTAAGAATGTCTGTATCAATCTCACAGTCTTGAATTGATTGATTGATTGCTGGCATGAGATCACGTGATTCTTCTGAGATTGCCAAAGTAGGTGGGTCTTCGATTGTCTCATAAGGTTAAACAGCTGGTAGCGCTCTCACACGTTATACCATTTTCTGAGGCATCTTTCGTTTTAACAATCCCCAGCACACGTTTCGTAATTTCAAAAAAGTGACAGCAGTAGCATCTGTAAGTCCACTTAATCACAAAACAGACATAGCAATGAGGTTCTTTGTTTCTTTATTTTCTTTTCCTCTGTTTCTTTTTTATTCATACAGGTTCTTAGCCAGCCAACACGTGTTTCGTTGCCACAGTGGGAATATAAACCCGCGACTTTTTCAAGGCTCTAATGTCTCTTGTTCTCATCCATTTCAAATGTGGTGATAATTCCAACCCACACGATACTTCGGCGTAGAGAAATCGTACTTTAGTAGCTTCCAATATGTTTGTTCACTGACAACCGAAAATTTATGGTATGTCGTCGTGTGCGCTCTTGCAAAGAACACATGTACGTTCTGTGCTGGTACCTCGAGCATCTTTCGTTTTAGTAACTAGGTATCATTTATTCATCTACTGCAATCCTGAGCAAGAGATTTTTCCTGATGAAGATAAAAAAAATTGTAAGGGTTTGAAGCCAACAAATGTTTTGCTCGATCAAATAGCACCAACAAACTTTTTCAATGCTATCGTACAGCAACAGGGGGCTAAAAAGAGAAAGGCGAAGCAAAAACGTTTGTTGAATTTTTCCCAAGTAGATAATTATATTCAATTTTCTGAGACTTAGTGACATGCCAGAATTCATATGCTAATACACACCTGAAGTGACCACAGTAGAAGGTGTTATTTTGGGGAAGACTTCTGCTGAGAAATTTGTAACCAAAAACATGCATGAGTACAAATTGCTCACAGTAGAAAATTAGCAGTAAACGCACAATAAAACCCCTTGTTTGTACGCCTGCTTGAAAAAGTAGATCCAAAATTGTATGTTAAAAACCTTCAAGCAGGAGCGGCCGGTATACTGGAGGAGCGGGGGGAGGCAGGCAAGCAGGAGGGGCACTGGGAGTCACGGGGGAGTGGAATAATAAAAAAAAAAATAATACTTACTTGCAGCCGTCCCCATCGTGCTCTTCTTCA
The DNA here is from genome assembly GCA_963921515.1 of Calotriton arnoldi. Taxonomy (NCBI): domain Eukaryota; kingdom Metazoa; phylum Chordata; class Amphibia; order Caudata; family Salamandridae; genus Calotriton; species Calotriton arnoldi. Next base: position 1,313,806 of record CAWUFW010003902.1, read on the forward strand.
CCTCTTCTGGAAGGCACAGGCTCCCAGAATGCCCTACGGCCAATCCTGAAGCTGCTCTCGCGCAGAGAGCAGCCTGAGCGCCCTCAATTCGTGCTCCAGGACAGACTGTGAGTCTGTGCCTGCTGTCCCCATCCTACCTGCATTGCTGGGTTGGAGAGAGCTTTCACTGCGCATGATGGTTTGGCCAGCCTGAGACAGACAGCCAAACCATCATGCGCAGTGATGGGAGTGCACTACCACTCCCCTCAGTGCCTGTCACTACCAGGCCCCGCCCCAAGACACAACAGGAAAGAAAAAATAAAACGAGTGCTGTTTTATTTTTCCTTTCCTGATGTTTTTTTTTTGGGGGGGGGGAGAACGCTGCCTTCAAGATCTTGTGTTACTCCTTGTCTGAAAAAACACATTGTTCAGTTGCACCAACAATGAAATGCATATTTTTGACGTCCATGTGCAGAACCCATTGTAGGACGAGCCCCAACAAAGTGCTGGTGCAGTAATTAGTCCTACAACTGGATAGGAGGGTGCAGCAGTGAGGAGTGCTGCGCATTGAGGTCCATAGTGTATGGTCTTTCAATGTAGTGGCCAAGAGTGCATTGAAATCTATCTATGTATGTATGCATTTATGTATGCATGACATGTTAGACAGGATGTCTTAAGGTGCCGCCATTTTGGCTGCATGTAAACACATAAATCCCATAAAAAAGGGTGGGACATGTTTTTGTTAAAAATATGTTTCATATGCAAAAACAAGCAAAAATATGGAAATATCACAGCCGCGAGAGACAGCACTTCATCTCACCAAGCAGTTGAGAATCTACTGCTAGCTGCTTCCCAAATTTCTCCAACTGTCATATACTTTCATAGACAGTTGAAGCAGTAGCCATGTGATAGACACTGAAACTTTAGATAACAACACCAACAGATGCCTATGTCTCTCATGAGAAGAACAAAAAACAAACTTGAGCAAAGATACAACAGCAAAGATCTCAGACGCTGAGATAGCTTACTTACGAGTCCTCACTTCACAGTGCCGGGCATGTAAGTGAGGCCCGGTTCATCAAAGGCAAGATAACTAAAGTGTGTTAGTATAGTATGGGCATACAAAATGACTTTGTGTGACTCAACATGGTAGTTTGCAAATGTTTTATTAAATGATTACAAAATAGCAAAACATGTTCACAATCTCCTCCCATTTGCATCTCTAGGTGGAAACCTAAAACAGATCTATTGCCAATAGTCTTCTCATTTCTTTTCCAGTGTCATCTTCATTGCATTTTTCAGTTATATGTTCACCCATAATACTTTCATTGTCTTCAGCAATGGTCAGCGGGAATGAATGGGCAGTGCCTTTATTTGATCTGAGTCAACAAATAGTGCACAAGCAGAAAAGTATGGAATTATTGATGTTTTCCAAAAGAGTGACTACTCAAATATTATTTTTTTTAATCTCCATTCATGATTTTTCTTTGAGCAATTAGCTGATCAGAAATGACTCCCAAAGAGATTGTAAAGACAGTATCATGGGCAGGTGTGTGTGTATACTTAGAGTAGCACTTATACACAGGGCTAGCACCTATGAGTAGTAGGAGTAGTCCAGGATTAGTCCAGGATTAGTTAATTTCCTGGAGCACGAGTGGTATAACTGGGCATGAGCAAGATATTTAAGGGCTAACTGTATTTTTAAGAAATCATAACATGACTCTGCAGTGAAGTAAAGCTAAGATGCTCCTGGTGCGCCTTGGTACCATGGTCTGGTATTCTTTAGATAAGGTGTACCTTGGGAGCAGCAGAGCTGGGAACTTGTCATAAACAAAGTATTTGAGCATTCAACAGTGAGGCTTCACAGAGGATAGGCACACGGGTGCATGTTCATGTACTATTTTGACTTGATGACAGTCTTGGTAACCAGCCCTACAGCCCTCCAAAAGGAAGCAGACGTCACACATTGTGTAACATGGAACAATACCTGCCTGGGCACGTGATGTGTGGGAAAATACAGTGAAGGCCTGGAAGGTTCTCGTATGGACATTTGCCAGCTTTTTGCTTATATGAGACTGCACCACATAGATGTGGTGGGGACTCGACATAGACTTGGGCCATGGTGCTACATCAAACAACTGCTCTTTCCAGAGTGTGCATCAGGGTCAAGTAGGACTTAACGCTGAGTGGGTCTGTGTGCACCAACATGAAGTAAGACATTGCAACACCGAACTAAAATAGGAAGTGTATCAGTCGTTGCTTGTTCAGTGGCAGCTACCATGTACGGAAGGTGGGAGGGCGGGTGACAAACAAAATAAAATAAAACAGACTTACCTTCCAACGTAAGGTCCACCTTCAGTCTTCTGGTAGGCTCCAATGCGGGACCTAGCAGCATACTCCCCAAACCAATCCTGGCACTGCTCTCACCAGCATGAGAGCACAGCCAGGATTGGTTAGAGCTGCCTCACTCAGCTTTCCTAAGACTACTGGAGGCCTTCCCTGTCTCTAACCCAGCAGTCTAAGACAGCTGGGTTAGAGAAGTTTAAAATGTGCATGTCTTGCTGGCCGTCGCAAGACGGCCGGCCAAAGAGACATGCGCATTTTAAAATGCACAGCTCCCTGCTGCTGCCACTCGGCATGCAGCACTGGCCACGCCCCATCCTGTCACACAGTTCAGGACGGGTCGGTTGCTGAAAAATAAAACAATAATAAATAAACTTTATTACCATTTTATTTTTCAGCTCTGGCCTGGGGCTTTCTTAGTGGGGCGATACTCTTCCGCTCAAAAGGAGGAGCTGCCCCTGTGTTTGGTATAGGTTTCCTTCCAGTTCCTCATGCAACATATGTATTATCTGCTTATTTTTATTATTGGCTTTCGTTATAATAAATGCATGCTAAAATCTCCATTCCAGGGTTTGGCGTAATTCTTTGAGTTTCCTTATAATAAATTTGCGCTAAAATCTCTATTCCATGGTTTGGCGTAATTCTTTGAATTGGGAGATACTAGATTGCACCTCTTTCCCAAGGACTCAGGGCCGTATTTACAAGCCCAGTGCGCCACTGGTACGTCACTTTTAATATGGGAAAAGTCACGCACCGGTGGCGCAAGGGGCTTGTAAAAAAGCACCTCAGTGTCTTTGTCCAACTGTTGTTCCTGTATTGGGTTAGTTTCTCAGTAACAGACACATGCCGATGGATATTTGGCTTCCTGACATATATGACCTGGGATCTAAAAATACCCTTGGACGCCTGTCTGAGACATTAGGGGGATATGTACAATGAAGTGGCGGAGTGAGGCGTTAGCCTTCCTGGCTTAACGCCTCTCTCCTCCACTTCTGAAACGCAAGGCTGCACCATATTTACAAGAATGTGGTGCAGCCTTGGGCAGGGCCGGCTTTAACACTAGTGGCGCCCTGTGCGACAATGTTTGTTGGCGCCCCCCTCACCCACCCATGGCCACCTCTGTCACGGATTCCCTCACTAGCACCCTTTAACAGTGCCCCTCAAGTCTCCATAACCGTTGTCTCTCAGATTCATTTACTTTTATAGCACCACTCATACCAGTGTAAGGTGTCAGAGCACTTTACATCACACACATATTACACAGAGACAATCATGTGTGTAAATCAGTGTACAGGAAATGTTACATTAGACAGGACTACAAGGTGTAGTGTAGGCAGTGGCGGCTCCTCGAGGGAGTGCTGCGGGGCGGTGCGGCGGGGCGGGGCGGGGAGGGGCAGGGTGGGGGGTAGTAAACTCCGGAATACGGCACAACGGAGTTGAGTAAAGAAATAAATAAATAAAACGAATTACATTGCGCGCGCTGCAACGCCAAATCGCAGCACACATGATTGTCTCTGTGTAATATGTGTGTGATGTAAAGTGCTCTGACACCTTACACTGGTGAGGGAATTCGTGACAGAGGTGGCCATGGGGGGCGCCAACAAACATTGTCGCACAGGGCGCCACTAGTGTTAAAGCTGGCCCTGCCACTGACCTTTTTACATTATATGCATTTTGTGATCTGCATGGTACACGTTCTTAGCAGCAGGCACATTAACCCTCTGCGCTACCTTAGGATGAGTCAAAACTTGCACTAGACAAACCTCGGTCTCTTTCCAGGAAGACGATTAATTACCGAGGTTATCTTGACATTTTAACATTTTAATTGATGCCTGAAATTAGCTGGAGGCCAGGAACGCAGCAGCAGGTGATTATAAAATGTCAATATACTTGCAAAAATGACGCCCCCACCCCAAGTCAGCGCCCGGTGCGGTGGCACCGATTGCACCGCCCTAGAGCCGGCCCTGGCCTTGGGTTTCCCCCTGCGATGGCGCTAAGTTTAGCAACTTAGCGCCAACGCAGGCACCCTTGCACCAGAGTGCAAGGGTGTCCGCGTGCAGGGGAGGATTGTTTATGTGTAGGAAGGTGTCCCTTCTTGCACATAAACAATACTAGAAATGCCATCCTGTCACTTTCATGGGTGCTGCTTCATGCAGCACACATGAAAGTGACAAAATGGCATTTTTAATAAAGTTTGTTTATGTGCAGGAAGGGACATCTTCCTACACATAAACAAACAATGGCATTTTGCTTTTTCCATGTGTACTGCACAAGGCAGCACACATGGAAAAGCAAAAACGAGGAGAAATAATGCATTTCTCCTCGTTTCGCCATCTTAAGACCAGTTTTTCCCTGGTCTTAATTTTGGCACTGCCTCTTATGTACGCCACCCTTGTACATAGGGGGCAGCATCAAAATGAATGGGTGTTGCGGTGGAACGCCTACCGCAACACCCACTGCCCACCCCTTTCACGCTAACCATAGCGTGAAAGGGGTCCTTATATACAAGGCAGCGTTAAGCCACATTAAGTGGCTTAACGCTGCCTTGTACATAAGGCGCAGCCCCTATCGCCACCACAACGTCAATATAGGTGACGTTGTGGTGGCGATAGTGGCTTGTACATATGCCCCTTAGTGTCAGAACCATGGGAGCTTTGGTAAGTAATTTAGTGCCAAAAATTGTAGGATAGTTGAAAAGTTGTGTGGTGTCAGACGTATGAAGGAATCAATATTATTGCGTCGTTGGAGAATTGATTGGTTAATTGCATATTTGTAGAAGTGATTGTAGTGTAAATTATGGGGTTTGATTCGATCTTAGCTGTGTCTGTGCTCAGGGAAGCTTTAATGGAAGGAGTAACAAGAAACAACATTGGTAGGAATTGATACATTTCTGTTGTGCAAGTCCCATTGCGAAATGTAGTGTGTATGGCTGGTTGTGTGCTAGCAGTGCTGCCAATCCACGACAACTTTGATGATGGACTAACAACTTTGTGTCATTTTGAGAGGGGTTATAGAGAGCTAAAAACTACATGCAGGCCGGATTGAGTAATGATTGAGTAATGATTGAGTAATGAGCAACTTTTGGATGAGAACAGTGATATGCAAAAAGGGCATGAGAAAATCAATGCACTGAAAAAACATCTGAATGTTTTAGAAAGAGAAACATATGGCATACAAAGACATGTATATAACACTGATACACAGCTTAAGTTTTGTGTTGGAATCCTGGCATATATGACCTGTGTTCTAAAAACAACATCCATCACCCGGGCTAGACGGCCACCGCTTCCAATGTTTGCGCAGTAATTCAGGCTTCACGGATATCTTGCCTCACCACATACATGGGAAAGAAAATGGAGAAAAAGTGGTTCTTTCAGATATAGCAGGGGGCAGTCCTTGTCTTTGGGGAAACTGATCAGGATTGTGTTGGATAGGCAAGGTAGCAAGTCCTGGACCTTTCCCAAGACAGCCAATCACAGACCAGTTTACCAGAAACAAGTTACATTCCATACTCTTCAGTCAGCTGGCTATGCTAGTACAGGACTCCGGTTGGAACTCGAAAGTTAAGTGGGGAACATACTCAAGAATGACTTCGAGGCCAATGTCACACTCAGTACAGCTCATAAAGATGCTGTAATTACAGGTCTTACATGTCCAACCAAGGCCAGCACAGGCAAGGGGAACGACTGCAAGCAAAATAGTTTCATCAGGAAATTGGAGACCACCATGCTCTTTAGGTGTCTCTGATGGTTAGGCATCACACCTTTTTATGCGATGCCATGAAAGTACAGATCAAGGCATGTTTCTTCTTCAACAAGGGGCACAGGAATCATTGGCAAGCCCCCTCAAGCAACTTAGTGTAGATCCAGCAAGTTGAAAGATTAAAGCTCTGTCAGTGTCCCTCCAGCAGTTGCAAGTAAGTGTTATCTTAGTCGATAGAATGGCGGTCTTGCAGGCGGGCAGTAGACAACATGCAGTTGCGTTGAACACATGTGCCAACTCTCACTTCGATGAGGTATCAGACAGAAGTCCAAAAGACCAATCATGCTACAAAGATGGAGGGCCAGAACCACAACAGGATCTGGTAATAGATGGCCAGCCGGTCACCACAGACACAGTTGGTAATGCAGAAAAGAGAGAAGGAGCTGCGTCCTGTGACAATCGAGGCTATGGAGGGGCAGATGCTCCATTCGGTTTTCTGAGGGCAAGCTGGTTCAGCAGATCAGGTCCAGCAACTAGATGCTGGAGAGAGGCCAGAGGCACAGCAGAGGTGGTAGAAGTAGTGTCTGATGGTGCAGGTGCTCTCTTGCAGTGGGTCGAGTGCACCAAGGTGGGTAGTACTTGCCAATTGACAGCGGTGTTGCTGGTGAGCAGTACTTGGAAGTTTCCCTTTGAGCATGGTGTAAAGCAGACTTTCGTTGATGCAGCTTCACAAATACCTATTGACCTGGCTGCAAGTGGTCAGGGAATCATATAAGACAGCTCAGATCTCAAAATGGAAAACGCAGAGACAGCAAGTCATTTGTCTGCCATATTGCAAATCTATATCATCATTCAGTTACAGGTCTAGAGCAGCAGATGAAACTGGAGGATTTGAAGGGAGTATGTTGGGTCGGTGGATGACTATCTGATACAGACTATGGGGCCGATTCCGATGCGGTTAAGAATGGCTCCTACCCTCGGTCAGAGCCATCCTAACCGCATCGGATGTGCCCGTTCGGATTCCTTTCCGACCGAGCCATTCCGATGGGCTCGGTTAAAGGAATCGGACTCTATTTTCCGGATGGCTTCTGATGGGCTCGGAGAGCCTTCCGCCATCCGGGAACCCTTCAGTACTCCCCCGGCCAGCTCTTTCCGGCCAAGGGAGTGCGATGGCAGTTTCCCACTGCCTTTCTGTGCCGTCCTGTGTCTTTGGGGGCCCCCAGCAGGGCCGCCAAAGGTGCGAGGCCGCCGAATGGCAGCCTAGGGGGCACCTATGGTGCCCCTCTCTTGATCCCTGCAGGGATGAACTGCACCTCTGCTCTTTCAATGAGAGCATGCTTTCAGGTCGAAATGCATGCTCCCATTGAAAGGTATAGGCATGCGACCAAACAGGGTTCGGTCGCATCCTACTTGCAGTCTGGAACCCACGACAAGAGGTCATTCGGTTCCAGTTCCTGACCGATGTCGGACGGACTCCGGTCCGTCCGACATCGGAATCGGCCCTTTAATGTACTTCTTTGTGAGGGAATGGCTCCGATTGGGCAGTGTGCCAAGGGCAGAGCACTTCCCTTGGGTCTCCGAACATATCTTGGCTTTATTCCTTAGACTGGAGTTACACCTTTCTACTCCACCAGTGGACCCTGGATGGTAAGCAAAATGTAAATGTAAGTAAGTAAGTCCGTTTTTATATAGCGCAGCTACTCACCCTTACGGGTCTCAAGGCGCTGGGGGCCGGAGTGGAAATTAAGTGAGCTATTGCCCAGAGTCACATGGTGCTGAGCTGAGCTGCCGCTGGAGCTGGGGATTGAACCGTGAACCCTGTGCTCTGAAGTCAGCTGCCCTGGCCGCTGCACCACACCTCTCCACAATTGAAATGCTGTTTAATTCCTATGCTATGCACGCTTCCTGGACTACAGAGGAGATAACATGGTGCCCTGATCACTGGAAAGGCAGAAAGGGCATCCTGCACTGCTGGATGATGTTCATCAACAGCTTGTTGGCTACAGTAGTGATGTCTGTGCGCGCACAAGTATAAGCTTCAACCCATTTTGCAAACATACACAAAATCCCAAGAACGTAAGAGTAGGAGCAACACTTGGACATCTGCAAATGGACAAATGCGCCCCAAAGAAGAGGGTGGGCAGCACGGGTAGTCTTAATCTCTTTCTCAATGTGGGTTTGGTAGGTGACAGAGAAATAGCATTAGTTCTGGGCAACAGAAGCAAAGAAGGGTTTATGAATGGGTTGGTGTGGCTCACATCATATTATAACTTCTGAAATAGGCAATACCATTATACAGGCAGGCCAAGTTTGAGAGTAAGAATTTTTGGGCCACTACTCTCCTGGTGCCATCTCTCCGCAACCCTTCAGAGTCCACTTTACAGTTCTGTCTGATCCATGCCTGCTTTTCAGCACTGGATCCTGTAACAAAGACAAATCCTTGAGAGTAGGTACAGAAAATACATCAGATTTTCAAAACTTGCATTGTAGCTTCACCATTAGGAGTGAATTTAGTGTCAAACGCCATGTGAGGACAGCAGCACCATCAACCCTAACTAGTACTAGTATACCTTGCCAATGGTGTCTCTACCCTTAAACATAATTCTCATAGTAGTCATTGCTGAGGTCTCCTCAACACCAAGTCGTCAAGGTGGCCATCTTCCTTTTGGTAATGAATGATTAATGGAAATGGGATACTGAGAAAAGTGGTTTCAAATTTGGGTGGGGTAAAGTCCAGTTCATAGTTTTCCCACTCATTTTTAAAGGTCGAGTAGGAGTGACCAGTTAGATTTAGTTAAAGGCAGACTGTAGTGGAAGAATTTGACCAAAGTTAAAAAAATGTATGGACCCTCTAGCTTCACCTACTGGGCTGACTAAGGAAGAGCCGAGTTACCTGTTGGAAATGATGTGTCAGAATGAAAACCAGTCTTCTCCTGACGTTACCAAGGGCACGCCAGTGGATCGGACCGGGAGCAGTATAGTTCCTATACGGACTTTGGTGCTTCCCCACTTAACCAGTCTCTAATTCTATCTGAGCCTAAGAACCAGAATCAGAACTGTAGCATTCTCAGTAAGAATGACAGACACAGGTCAATATTTAAAGAGTTTTGTATAAAGTATTGCTAAGCACAGTACAGGGGGTATCTCACAAGTGTGGTTAGCAATAAAGAAAGCAATTCATAAGTACAGAGAACTCTGTAAAGTTCAATGCAAAATCCAGCACAGATTTACCTTACAAAATGGGGACTGGGGTATCCTAGTTACAGAGGAAAAATATGTCCTTTTACAGGACTTTAGACAAAGGATTTCATACATTACTAAGCATGTATACAGTTCTCAGAAAACGCACCAATAAGGAACAAGCGAGAAGAAACATTGTACTACAGAATACATTTGAGGATTCTCTACTAATACTACTACTTTGAACACAGTCGCTCTCACAGTTTATTCAATAATATTAGTCGGCACATTGTATAAATAATAGCCTGGGACAGTTGGGATGTCATTGGTTGGGTACAACATGGTGAGAAACTCCTGGAGGCACTCGCTGTCTTTTAGTGGGAAGATTGCAATTCTTTATTTAGCTGAGAAATATTCTATTCTATTCACCAGTTTTATAAAGTGCATGGCTACCCGAGAACCAGACTTCCCAGCGCTAGCTAACAACAACAACAATGATCATGTGGTGTGGTACAACATCACTTCAAAATTGGAAGATTGTGCATCTTCATTTAGGTTAGCGCAAGTTTATTTTCAAGCAGTGTAAAGCATAAAGATGAAAATACGTTCACTCATGAGACATGTGATAGCTTAGGAGGGAAGGGCACCTTTAAAAGATGAGCCTCCACAGAAAAGAAAGGAAAGAGAAAGATGAATGTAGACAGTTGGGGTTAGGAAAAATATTTTACTTATTAGACTATGAAGAAGAGACTGGGAAGTGTTGGTTAGGTGTTAAGACAAATTTGCCTTCTAAGAATTCAGCAGTACAGGCTTTGTCTGGAAAATATTAGCTGAGAAAAAAAGCAGAAAGCTTTTTCTGTAAAACGTGGCCCAACATCTAATGTAAAGTCTGCCCGTAGGGCAAGGAAGGATGACTTAGGAAGTCACTTCCTGGATGAAAAAAGAAAAGCCACAAGCAAGACGTCTTCTAGGGATGTTGATGAGGACTTTCTGCATGATGTGTAATTTTTGTGGGACAAACAACATTTAGATGTAGATTTGTTTGCTGACAGCCTGTTAGATAGTGAGGAAGGCAGGAAAGTAATTAGGGATCCCTTGGGTGGAGAGATATTTGATCCTGTGGAATCAACCAACCCACATCAGGGCATAGGTGGTCCATGGATCATGAGGCCAAAAACTTACATGAGAAGTTGCAAAGGCCTCTGGAGTCAGAGGAGCATAATGTATTGAGGTCGGATTGCTCAAGACCTGTAGTTGCTGTTGCAAATTGCCTTACTCTAGGGCTGGGCCCTAGAATGGCAAGGTACATGATGAATTTGGGTAAGGACCCAAAGAAAGGATTGGAGAAATATTTAAAGATTTGTCAAGATAAGCTATGAGGTGTAGTTGGGCTAATGGCTCATATTTTTCATATGACTGAGGAGAACATTGCCAAGGGCATTGGCATTGGTAGCGATTGCCTTAGAGGATTGATACAGAGAAACATATGTTTGATTGGAAATGAGAATGTAGTTATTGAGGCACAGAGTCTATACTGATGTGAATAGATCCTAAACTAGTTGATATGGCTGTAGAAGGGGATGGTTCAACAGCACAGGCTGTTTTCTGTGATGACAACAACCTCAAGGAAATAGGGAAGAACGGCGCTCTCTTAACAGACCTGGACAAGGTACAGAGTGCCATGAAGAAGTTGTTTTTAAGGGAGTATTTTTGGCAGGACTGGCAGAGGGCAAGGTGCTTTATCACTTGAGGCCTCTTTAAACCTCAGACTTTTTACCAGGGACAACAGTATTATGGTACAGGAACAGGTATGCCAGGAGGTTTCCAGGCATCTACAAGCTTCTAACGTCAGCGAATGAAGAGGTGGCAGGGCTAGAAACAATTGTGGCAGGGGACAAACTATAGACATCTCCTCAGGTGAGTGTAATTTCCCTTTCTAATTGTCCCCCCTCAAAAGTGGAAGGCAGGCTAAGGCTTTATTTGGAAGCATGGAAAAGAATAACCTCAGATCCTACGGTCTTACAGACTTTGATGAGTTACAGAGTGGTGTTTCTGGAAGATCCTAGTTAGATTTATTTTTAATAGCAGGAAAGTGTTTTGGTGCAGAAAGAGGTTCAGAAATTTATAACAAAATGAGCTATTGGGAAAATCTATCTGTTAGAAACAGCATTTGAAAGGTACTCAGAATTTAGGGATGAGACCAGTCATAAATTTGAGAGAGCTAAATCAGTGGGTTATATATCAAAACTTCAAGGTGAAAGGGATACATCTCTTGGGGGATATGTTTGAAGCCCAGGATTGGATGGTAAACCTGGATCTCAAAGATGCTTGATTTGCAATTCCAATGCACAAGAGCTATCAAAGATTTTTGTTTTTTGGATGGGAAAACAGATTGTGTTAGTTTACTTGTTTATCTTTTGGTTTATCATCTGCTACATGGTGTTTTTCAAAATTGTTGAGACCTGTCATGGGTTAATTAGGGCAGAGAGGTGTTAGGTTGATTGTGTACCATGACAATATCCTTTTGATGGACCAAGATTTGTGCAGTGCTGTTGCAGCAATTGCAGATGACAGTGACTTTGTTTGAATCATGACCTGCTCACCCTGTGTCCTATGCAAGGGCAAGCCTATCCAATTCCCCTCCACTGTCCCAATTCCATGCCCCTTGACCCCCTGAGCAGGTTCCCACTACTTCACTTAGAAAAGACAAGTTGCATGCGCTGGATACCCATGCCATACCCTGTTTCCTTAAATGACCCCCTGGCCCTTCCCCCCTCCAATATTCTGATAGGTCTCATTCCTGTCCACTCCTATTCCAGCCTGTTTCCAGGTGGGACTCAAGATCTCACAAGATCTTGTGATCCCGCGAGAACTGGCAACCATGTTGGGGCACGGTCTATAAATATCACACCCCTTCTCCCAAGTCTTTGCTGAGCTTCAAGACTTTCCAGGAGAAAGGATCTACGCTTGCGCCTTCTGCTGGAACTTACCTTGGCCATGCGACACTCCAGCTCTAGGTTTCCAGTTCGGCTGAGCCACTCTCGGTGGATACCCGGCTCCAGAACTCCTCTTTTTTTTTTTTGTCCTCATTTATGCGATAATTAAGGTTAAGGTAGACAAGGTCCTTTAACGTGGTTTCTTTCAAGGGAATGGAGATCGCCCTATATTCGTATCGAAATTTGGATCAAGTCTTGAAACCCTCAAATTCTTTTGGCTCTTCAGTCACCGCACCAGCGTACTGATTTACCGGAATTTGATAGATCGCATTGGGTGTAATCATTGGACATTCCTCTCTACCCTACCTCATATGTTTATCCAAAAGTTCCCAGTACCTTCTTCTTTTCCCTATTCTTCTTGAATTATCCAGTGTCCTGACCTTTCTTACGGAGCAAATCCATTCTAATGCTGTAGGCGGAGTGGTGAGAATCCAATTTACGCATATCTCACGTCTGGCTAATAAAATTAAAGTAAATAATAAAGATTTCTGTTTTTTATTTAATACAGTAGTAACATTATTACTATCCAACATGCCATAAATAACAATAAGTGGGCTTACCTCGATATCCGTTTCTAAGACTTTTTCAATAATCTTACCCACCTCTTTCCAATAAATTCCCAGTTGAGGACACTGGTGAAACATGTGGATGTCGTTCGCCTTTGGTTCCCCACATTTGGGGCAATTTTTCACCACTCGGATATTCATTTTGGATAATTTTCCCGGCGTCCAATATGACCTATGCAAAGTAAAAAGATGATTTCTCCTAAGAGGTGCAGAAACTATATTTTGCCATAATAAAGTGCAGGATACTTGCCAAAGATGTTGCAAATCTTGTGCTGGAAGGACCTTCTTCCATAGTTTGTCTGGGGTTGAAAAATCGTGGTCTCCTGTTTGTATCAGATGCCAATACCACTTCGATATTTCCTTTGTTGAATAGTCGCGTTGTAATTCATTCTCTAGTTTTTCAGTAGATTCTAGGATTTTTTCTTGATCCTTTGACCAACTCAGCAACTGGTAGTATTTAAACCTAGATATTTTCCCCTGTGTTTCTTCAAGAAGTAAATTCCAGTTTTTTAAAGCGCCAGGTTCCAACAATTGTCCCCATCTTGTTACTCCTGCTTCCATCAGTGACATTGCTAAAGAGTCTTTTAAGCACTCGGGAGTTCCAGGGGACCTCCATATAGGTGCTAGGCGACTGTAGTATGGAATCTTCCATATTCTTCTTATTTCATACCATGTCCTGTATGCTCAGTTAAGTACTTTTAATTTGATCTTTTTAAAATATTTTGGATGACCGAACTTGAATAGGCAGAAATCTTCTTCCGTAACAGCTTTCCAATATAAGGGGTAATTAGCATGAGATCTAAAAAGGATTCTTATATGTTTAAAATGAAAAGCTCTATAATAGGAAAGCAAGTTCGGGCTTGCTATCCCCCTCGATGTTTCCTCTGGCAAAGTTTCCTCCAAGCAATTCTCACCCCTTTAGAGGACCAAATAAACCCATTAATTTCACTTTGAATCTTCTTTAGACATAAGGGCTTAAATTCTAATGGTATGGCATTAAATAGAAACGTAAACTTTGGTAAGATAGACATTTTTATTATGTTGGATCGCCCCAAAAAAGATAGGGATAAACAACTCCATGAGTTTAGTAACTTCCTCATTTCCTTTACTTTTAAATTCAAATTTACTTGGGCAATTTCATCAATATTTTCCAGGACCTCTATTCCCAGGTACTTTATACTTTTTTTTGTTTGCACTATTGGTGTTTCTATGTTCCAATACATTATTTCTGTTTTTTGAATATTAACTTGATAACCTGAAATGGTTCCAAAATCAGCTAACAGCTTAGTTATAATGGGGAGGGATTTACTTAGTTCACTCGTGTAAACCATTAAATCGTCGGCGTACAGAGCAACTTTATTTACCCAGCCGTTGAATTGGAAAGGTACAATTTCCTGGGATCTCCTTATCATATTTGCCAGGGGTTGAAATGAAATGAAATTTGTACTTGTAAAGCGCACCCATACCCCCAAAGGGGTGTCCAGGCGCTGTACGCATACCGCTGTGGAACCCTTCCTGGCCTTTTCCCTGTGAAATGTCCACTCCTGGGCACCCCCAGGGTGAAGCCAGGCATCCCAGCGCTTTTGGGGCCGTTGTGGAGATTAAGCAAGCTATTGCCCAGAGTTGCAGAGTGGGACCCATGATTAGAATAGGCACCGAGGCGAGAATTATCAGGTCCGAGGAAATTGAGCCCAAGACCCGCCGAGGCAGGAATTGAACCCTGGTCCCGGGCCATATCTCTGCATCAGGGTCTGCCGCTCTAACCAGTGAGCCACACTTCTCCACTCAGGGGTTCAATGTATAAGTTAAAAAGGTGAGGAGACAGGGGACAGGAGAACATGGCGGCCAGCCCGCCGAATGAGGCACAAAAAATAAATGAAAGCAGAGCCCGGAAGTTTTACGAAAAACGCCGATATGTGGATATTGGACTGAAAGGCATCACCTGGTTATTTTGTTTTTTGCGTGAATACTCTGGTCAAGTAGCCTGCATACGAGCTGCCGCTGCTGCCGCTGTAAGTGTCCGAGCTGCATCGGGTTGAAGGCGGAGGCGGGTCTCGGCATGAAGCGGTGTTGCCCGCCGACGGGGATCGAGTTGAAACGAGACATGCTTAGGGTCTGACTCGGGAAATACATGAGAAGCCTGCATGCGAGTCTTTCCGAGTTGTGACGGCTTAAAGGCGGAGGCGGGTTTCGGCGCGAAACGGCGCTCCTGCCCGCTGAAGGAAACCAAGGAGAAAGGGGGCATTTGGGCAGAAGCGGTGCTCAGACAGCAAGAACGCCGGAAAGGGCTAATTAAAACAAGCTTTAGAGGCTCGCCAAGCAGCTCTTTCTCCTACAACGCCGGTCTGGAAGCTACAAGCAGCACAGAAAACAACGAGAAAGGAAAAGAAAAAGAACGGAGGTATGCTGTATGTATGAATCCGGTAAAGAGGCGGGGAAGGGGCAAAGCGGGGGGTTCGATAGTTGGTAATCCCACAATTAATCTTCTGTATGATCCTCTGCATGATGTCTTACCTCAAGTGACCCAAGCCCCAGTTTTGGCACCAGTTTTAGCTCTTAACTCTAGAGAGGTAGAATATCCTATAGATTTGACGGCAAGCAAAATAGTCACTAAAACTCGTATTCAAGAAATAAGTTATGCTCTACGAAATAGACGCATGAATACTGACTCCTTAGAAGCGTCAGGTCATACCAATACGGGGGAAATACAGACTCTCACTTCAAATCAAGATAAAACAAAATCTATTAACAAAAAACAAAGGGGCCGAAAAGCAAAAAATGGAGCTGCAGCGGTAGTTTCAGCTAGAGCTGTCAAAGCGGCCAAAAGAGAGCAATCTAAGACGGGAACCAACCTAAAAATAACGCCCTCTCTTCGCACCTTCTTTAAGGTGCAAGAAAAACCTGCAACTCAGAACTTATTTCAAACGGAAGGTTCTCTAAATAGTGAAATCCAGAAAAAGCAAAAAATGCAAGTAATAAAAGAATCAATATCATGTCAAAAGATAGCACAGAGGATTGTACTCCAGAAGCTGGAGAAATCCTCCTGCCGGAAAAAAATGTTCAACAAGACACCTTTTCCAATAACGATGGGGGAGACATGGAGCCACCCCCGCAGGGCGAGATTGGCGGACTGATAGCCTCACTAATGAAGGAGATGAAATTGGGGTTTGCCAAGTCGGAAAAAAATCAAGAAAAAATACAAGCATCCTGTGAAGCTTTGGAGTCAAAGGTTAATGCTTTAATAGATCGTGTATCAGAAATAGAAAACATAGTAGAGCAAACTAGAGAAGACGTTAAAACTTGTTAGAACAATATCAGTAATCTAACCAATAGCGAGAAGGAGCTTAGAGATAAAATTGAAACCCTGGAAAACAATTCAAGGAGAAATAACCTACGCATACTAAACATACCGGAAGGAATAGAAGGTCAAAACATAAAAAAGTTTGTGGTAACCTTGTTGAAGGAGTGTATTCCAGAGTTAGACGAGAAAATGTTAGACGACGATATTCAAAGGGTGCATAGAGACCCCTTCAGACGGAACACACTAAGGAAAAATGCTTTAAAACCTATACTCTGAAAGAAAACATACTAAGTATTGCGCTAAAAGCAGGCATTTTTTCCAGGGGCGACCATAGTTTCAAAATTCGTTCGGACGTATCTAAAGCCACTTTAGACAGACAGTGGGCACTTGGAAATTATATGCAAGAATTGAGATCATTAGGAGCCACTGTCCAGATGAAGTTTCCAGCTCAACTGAGGATTATGTGGGACAACAAAACATACAATATCAGAGACTCGAAAGAAGTTGAGACACTCCTTGAACAAATTAAAGTAAAAAAATAAGGGCCAGACACGGCATAATATAAGGCCTCATGAAGAAGGAGCTCAAATAGGGCAATCAGAGTTGCCCAATGATAGAAGGGAGGTTCTCCAGGGGAGGGTGATGGGTGTGAGTTTTGTTTATTTTATTTTGAGCACAAGTTTACGGTGGGGAGCATTTGGGGAAAAAAAAAAAAAAAAAAATTGTCCGATATGCAAGATACAGGGAAGCCAAGGTTCTCTAATATGTACCGCACAGTTGATGCTAATATTAAAGAGAAAGGGAGAAAGTAGAAAACACAGATGACAGTATCGGAGGGTAAAATAAAAATTATAACCTGGAATGTAAATGGGCTGAGAGTAAGGAGAAGACGACAAAAAATCTTTGAATACCTTAAACTAATTAACTGTGATGTCATAATATTACAAGAGACTCACCTCTTAAAATCAGAGTGGTCAGAAATAATTAAGCATGAAAAGTGGGTTGAATCACATGTTTGCACAAATCAGACGTGTTGTGTTAAAGGTGTGGCAATAATTATCAAAAAACCTTCAAAGATAAATATTCTAGAAGAGCATGTCGACTCAAAAGGAAGGTGGGCAGCTGCCAAGATTAAATTAGAGCAAAATTTATTTTTTGTAGTTGGATATTATGGTCCAAATATGGACGACCCAGCTCCCCTGCAGTCCTTATACACCCAGTTAATTAACATATCCATCCCAATTATTCTGGGCGAAGATTTCAATATATTATTAGATCCAGTAAATGATAGACATCCGCCCGGTAGAGCCTTGAATCTTCCTAAAATGAGGGAATGGATGAATAGATTTAAAGAGGATCTGGGTTTAGTAGACATTTGGAAGAGCAAAGGAGATCATAATAACAGATTCACCTATAAAAATCATAAATATGGCCACTTGTCAAGAATAGATTTCTTTTTGATAGATACATTATTAAGTAAACAGGTAACAAAAGTACATCATGTACCAGCCCACTTATCTGACCACTCCTTAGTTCAAATAGAACTGACCCAAAACTGTACACAGGGCGAGAGAAGATGGACGTTAGATCGAACACTCTTGGTTGAAGAACAGGTCGTAGAGAAGTTGAAGGTCATAACCGAGGAATATTTTCAAATTAATGCTAACGGAGAAGTTTCAACGCAAGTAGTGTGGGACGCTTACAAAGCGGTTCTTAGAGGATCTTTGATCAACTTAGCAGCAAATAGAAACAAAGAAATCAGGCATACAATAAGCAAATTAGAGTCAGATATATTAGAACAATATAGAATTTATGAAACAGTAATTTCTGAAACAGAACGAGAAGGAGCAAAAGAGGAAATCTCCAAAAAGAAATATGATTTATCAAACTATCTGGAGGGAAGGGTAAGAAAAAGATGGGAAGCCAGCCGATTGTCAAATTATGAATATGGGGAAAACAGTGGAAAACTCTTAGCATGGAAAATAAAAACAGATACCAATAGGAATAAAATCACGACAATATATAGCGACCTGGCAGGAGAAAAGGTAGAGAGTAGGAGAGTAGGACAGAAATAGAAGATACTTTTAAAGATTTTTTCCAAGCCCTGTATGAGGAAGACCTAGTACCCTCAAGTGATTTAGCAGATCTTTTTCTGAGAGAATCAATGGTTCCAAAGTTAGGGGTTGAGTTTAATGAATCCTTAAACGCAGGAATTACCATCGAAGAAGTATTAAATGAGTTAAAAAAGTCAAAAAAGGGAAAGCTGCAGGCCCAGATGCCATCCCAATTGAAGTATATGTAGTCTTAAAAGAGATATTAACTCCTAGACTAGTGGACCTATTTAATAACATCTATTTGGAAGGTTCTGTTCTTCCTAAATCCTGGAATGATGCCACCATTAGCTTAATATTGAAACCGGGAAAAGATCCTCTTAAATGTGAGTCATATAGACCAATATCCCTTCTAAACTGTGATTACAAAATTTTTACCCAAATATTGGCTGCACGGGTAGGAAAAATTACAAACAAACTTATTCATTTGGATCAAAAAGGCTTTATAAGAGGGAGACAATTACATGACCTTACTCATAAGCTTATTGGAGCCATTGATATTGCTACTCAAGAAAAGATACCATTAGTAGTTCTCACCTTCGACGCGGCCAAAGCGTTTGACCGTGTTAATTGGTTATTTTTGCAGGAGGCTGTAAATTATTTTGGACTAGGAGGAAACTTTTTAAGGGCAATAAGGAACATATACACAGCTCCAGTAGCAAAAATACTTATAAATGGTTGCTTATCTAAAGAAATCCAGAACTCCTCTTGACGCAACAGAAACCTGCAAAAGGAAAATAAAGAAGGAACAAGTGAATTTAAAGGAATATTGAGAGACAATTCATTGACCACATCAGTAAGGTAGGTACACTGAGACCTTTAAAGTAGGATAAGTGCATAGAAACCGCTAAACAATCCTTGCAACTGTACTAGACTTTGTGAACTTGAAACTAGAACTTAAGTAAGAGAACAACTATCACACCTCCTATGAGTCCATAGGAGAAAGACGAGCAGACCGTAGTAACTTTAATTCAATCAGGTGAGTGCACAATAAAGCCGCAGATTGTAGATAACATTGTGTAAAAGGTAACTTGAGAAGATCTAACTGTTGTTTATTATTCTTTAAGCCTTGCTGTGTGAATACTTAAGAGAAGTGCTAGAATCAGAGAGCAGAGGGAGAAACAAGAAGACCAGAGACCATAGCAGAACCAGTTGTCGAAATATCCGAGATCATCAAGCTTTCTCTTTCTCCAAATCCCAAAATCCTTTCCTCTGGAGGTTAATCATCCGCATTCACTCCCAGTAACTTGAGGGTTAACCTCAAGGAGATTGGAAGGACTATGTTTGCTCCTGCAGAACCTGGCATTTAAGGTGAGTGGACTCCAACCGGCTATACAGAGAACAGAGAGAAATCAGTGTTAGAGCTAAGAAGGAAAGTGGAGTTTATCACATTTCTGGTACATTTGGAACAATCCATTTTGAGTCTCCCAGCAGAGAAAGTTTGACATGTTAGGAAAGAGTTAAGGAAATTGTTGAGCAAGGTGAGTTTTCAATTAAAGGACTTAGGGGCCGATCACGATGGCGGGTGGATCGCCCCCGCCGGGCCGGCGGTGGTCACCGCCGGCCCGGCGGGGGCGATCCGCCCGCCATCCAGACAACAAAGACCCCCCGCCATATCACGATGGCTGGGGGGTCCGCGGCGGGCAGAAAGACCGTCCGCCGCTTTTCCGCCGGTCGACTCGTCGACCGGCGGAAATCGTGTTGAATATGGTGGCGGTGTCTGGAAGACACCGCCATCCATATCACGATGCCGGGTGTGAGCAGCCTTTCCATGGCTGCATTGCCGCCATGGAAAGGCTGGCGGTTCCTGCTGTTGGGGGCCCGTAGCGGGCCCCCATATAGTTGGGGGGGTGGGGGGTGCACATGGGGGGTACCTATGGTACCCCCCTGCTTATGCATGTACAATGTGGCAGGCACTGCGCGGTGCCTGTCACGTTGTGCATGTAAAAGCACTACGGGGTCGATTCCGATTCGGGCCGGAAAAAGCACCGATCGACTCGGAGCCGGAAATTATACCGACCGACACGTACCTGTGGCGCCCGACACGCCAAGTACGATGCAAGGCGTGCATAATCCGACCGACATGTACCGAACCCAAGCCGAACGACCGAGCCGCACGGAAAACAGCAATCCGGCCGGAAAAACACGCGAATCGAACCGACCGACACGCACCCGGAACAAATCCGACCGAAACGTACACACAAACTCCAAACCGCAAAGTACGATGCAAGGCGCGAAAACCACGACCGAGTCGGACGGAGGACAAGCCGTACGACCGACACGCATACAAAACTGAGCCGAAGCACCACAAAACACCGCGACCGACGCGTAAGCAGCATAGAAAACTGCACAAACACAGCGTGAACGAAACGGAGAACACCGTACGAGACAAATGCAGGGTCCGACTCGGTCACAAGAACGTTTCCAACATGCACAGACAGTACAAAGGAAAAATCACACAAAAAAAGGCCAAACAAGCAATTACAAAGCCAATAAATACTGGGGGGTGGGGACAGAGAACAAAGACACACCCACAACTCCACCCATATAAAGGACACAAATCACAACCATGATCCTTTGCAAATGCCATTCCACTGCCAGCACCCAAGAGACAGCAACCACACACCCACAGCTCATCCCTCACACAAGCCACACACCATCAGCACACCAACAAATACCTACCTCGCATACACCCAGCAAAACACACACTCACACACCCTCACCTGCACACCAACACACACATCACTCACCATCACCACCCATCACCATGCCCCCAAGAAGAATCACAAGTTCCTAGATTGTCAATTGGAAGTCATGGTAGACGAGATCCTCAGGGTAGAGCCACAGCTGTTTGGCACACTGGTCCAACAGACCCCCATCTCCCAGAAAACCAAGATGTGGGAGAGGATCATCAACAGGGTGAACGCACAATCACCATGTCTGCGCACAAAGACCGACATCCAGAACAGGTGGTATGACGTGCGCAGGAGGGTACGGGACCTGCTCAAGAAAGACTACATCATCAGCCAATACACCGGCAGTGGCCCTCCTACCAAGCCAATATACCTCAGGCCCTGGGAGGAGAAGGTGCGGGCCATCCTTCCGCCAGTGAGCGTATATGGACTAGAGAACATCCCAGAGCCTGGTGAGTACACAACAAATGTACACAATATTCTGCCACAAAACACACACACATCACTGTCAAGGGGAGAGTCAAACCATGCACTCATAGCAATTACACAGCAACCAGAACAGAATCATCCCAAAATGTGTATGTCAGTCAGATAAACACAACACATGCCATCAAAAAAGTTACATCCAACCGTGCCATCACATGTACAAACACAACTACACCTACAGCTAGGCAGTGGCACAAATAGAACTAACAAACACATCCAGACATGTAGCCACCACAACAACACCAACACACAGTGAAGACCACTCAAAGGAAGGAATTCTGTGTATGCTGGCCAAGTCAGTGTAGCCAATAGCATCATGGGAGTCGCAGTCACACATATTGCCCCCCCACAACTGTCCCATCAACACCACCATGAACCATGCGCACATCACAGGGAGTGGAGAAGGACTCACAAGATGGCTGACACTGGCAACTGCTGTGGGGAGCACAAGGCCCTGCTGGGAACTGTGCACCAACAAACAGCAGGACACCACTGACTGACATCCTGAGAGACAACTTCCACTCCCTGCAATGCAAGCACGTTCCATGGTGGGATATCTGGCTGGCTGGGTGGGAAGGAGGACTTGCAGCACTGACCATAGTCACAAGCACCTCCCCTCACACCCCCCTCAACACAAACTCCACAGAACCCACCTGGTAGAATGCAATGCCTCACATCCTAACTCAATATCCCACAAAGAACCACCACCCTGGGTTATGTTGTGTGAAGCACAGGGACACTCTTGGGACTTTTAGCCAAACAACTGCCAGGACAACACTCCCAGCCATCCTGTCAGCACAGCCAGCCCACCCCACAGGGAAGCAGAGTCAAAAGGAAGGAAGCATGGGCATGCTGGGAAGGGGGGTGGAGGCAATAGCATGATGGGAGTCGTAGTCACAGCTCTACATCCCCCACCACATGGTCCAGCAAGCTCACACTCACGCATGCACATCCCACAGAGAGTGGAAAGGCCCATCAAAGATGTCTGACACTGTTGCTGTGTCGTGGGGAGCACAAGGGCATGCTGGGAACTGCACACCAACCAACAGCAGGACACCACTGTCAGCCATCTTGCCATTGCTCACACACCCACACATACTGAACTCCCCACAAAAGCAAGTAAGTATGGGAATGCTGGCAAGTGGGGTGGAGGCAATAGCATGATGGGAGTGGCAGTCACAGATATTGGTCACCCTCACAACTGGCCCATCAACACCACCCTGAACCATGCTCACATCACAGGGAGTGGAGAAGGACTCACAAGATGGCTGACACTGGCTACTGCTGTGGGGAGCACAAGGCCCTGCTGGCAACTGTGCACCAACAAACAGCAGGACACCACTGACTGACATCCTGAGAGACAACTTCCACTCCCTGCAATGCAAGCACGTTCCATGGTGGGATATCTGGCTGGCTGGGTGGGAAGGAGGACTTGCAGCACTGACCATAGTCACAAGCACCTCCCCTCACACCCCCTCAACACAAACTCCACAGAACCCACCTGGTAGAATGCAATGCCTCCCATCCTAACTCAAGATCCCACAAAGAACCACCACCCTGGGTTATGTTGTGTGAAGCACAGGGACACTCTTGGGACTTTTAGCCAAACAACTGCCAGGACAACACTCCCAGCCATCCTGTCAGCACAGCCAGCCCACCCCACAGGGAAGCAGAGTCAAAGGAAGGAAGCATGGGCATGCTGGGAAGGGGGTGGAGGCAATAGCATGATGGGAGTCGTAGTCACAGCTCTACATCCCCCACCACATGGCCCAGCAAGCTCACACTCACGCATGCACATCCCACAGAGAGTGGAAAGGCCCATCAAAGATGTCTGACACTGGTGCTGTGTCGTGGGGAGCACAAGGGCATGCTGGGAACTGCACACCAACCAACAGCAGGACACCACTGTCAGCCATCTTGCCATTGCTCACACACCCACACATACTGAACTCCCCACAAAAGCAAGTAAGTATGGGAATGCTGGCAAGTGGGGTGGAGGCAATAGCATGATGGGAGTGGCAGTCACAGATATTGGTCACCCTCACAACTGGCCCATCAACACCACCCTGAACCATGCTCACATCACAGGGAGTGGAGAAGGACTCACAAGATGGCTGACACTGGCTACTGCTGTGGGGAGCACAAGGCCCTGCTGGCAACTGTGCCCCAACAAACAGCAGGACACCACTGACTGACATCCTGAGAGACAACTTCCACTCCCTGCAATGCAAGCACGTTCCATGGTGGGATATCTGGCTGGCTGGGTGGGAAGGAGAACTTGCAGCACTGACCATAGTCACAAGCACCTCCCCTCACACCCCCTCAACACAAACTCCACAGAACCCACCTGGTAGAATGCAATGCCTCCCATCCTAACTCAAGATCCCACAAAGAACCACCACCCTGGGTTATGTTGTGTGAAGCACAGGGACACTCTTGGGACTTTTAGCCAAACAACTGCCAGGACAACACTCCCAGCCATCCTGTCAGCACAGCCAGCCCACCCCACAGGGAAGCAGAGTCAAAAGGAAGGAAGCATGGGCATGCTGGGAAGGGGGGTGGAGGCAATAGAATGATGGGAGTAGTAGGCACAGATATTGCTCAGCCTCACAACAGGCCCATCAACACCACCCTGAACCATGCTCACATCACAGGGAGTGGAGAAGGACTCACAAGATGGCTGACACTGGCTACTGCTGTGGGGAGCACAAGGCCCTGCTGGCAACTGCACACCAACCAACAGCAGGACACCACTGTCAGCCATCTTGCCATTGCCCTCACACCCACACACACTGAACTCCCCACAAAAGCAAGTAAGTATGGGAATGCTGGCAAGTGGGGTGGAGGCAATAGCATGATGGGAGTGGCAGTGACTGATATTGGTCACCCCCACAACTGTCCCATCAACACCACCCTGAACCATGCTCACATCACAGGGAGTGGAGAAGGACTCACAAGATGGCTGACACTGGCTACTGCTGTGGGGAGCACAAGGCCCTGCTGGCAACTGTGCACCAACAAACAGCAGGACACCACTGACTGACATCCTGAGAGACAACTTCCACTCCCTGCAATGCAAGCACAGTCCATGGTGGGATAACTGACTGGCTGGGTGGGTGGGAAGGAGGGCCGGCTGTCAACCACACACCACCAATGCAGACCATGTTCACACCCCAACAAATACATAGAAATGCCCAAATAATGCAGGACAATGTGCCACACCAATATCAACCCCTGACTGTGACGTCTTAGGACAATGCAATGTACAGGCCCGCACCCAGAGGCACAGTCACAGCTGTCAGGTGTGTCAACCATTGATGCCTGCAGAAACATAACATACATTGTGTGTGTCTCCCAAAAACAGGTGATGATGGGGACACAGCAGCAGACGCTGAGGAGTCCCAGTCCCAGGCTCAAGAGGATGCGGAGCTCACTGGTGTCGTACAGCCTCTGCCCTCCTCGGACGAAGAAGACCAACCTGGCACATCCGGTGCAAGTCTACATGCAGCACCAGCAGGACCACCAGCTGCAGCACCAGCAGGACCACCAGCTGCACCCCCTGCACCCACCCCTCCAACGACTGTCAACACAAATACCATCCCTGCCGACATGGACAGAACAAGGAGCAACACCAGCACAGGGACCCTGGACCAACCTGGGGCCATGGACACCACCACCACCACCAACCTCCAAGGTGGACCAGGGTCATCTGTGCATGCCACTGCACGCACTGCACATGTCAGCAGGGATGGTGGGAGGGGTGGGAGACAGAGGTCGCTGCTTGCAGAGGTTGCTGGTGTGCATGATGACCCACAACTGGTACGCATAGCTGATGCGTACCAGTCCAGCACCGGAGACCTCAGCCAGGTAGTGGGGCTCCTCAGAGACATGAAACAGCAGCAGGCTGCCCATCATGCCCGCTTGGACTCTCACATGTCCCACGTGGACTCACACATGTCCCGCGTGGAGTCCAAGTGGGATGCACTGCATGAGATGACGGCGGTGCACAGGGACATTTTACAATGCCTCCGCCAGATGAACAGCAACGAGTCCACACCTCCCTGTGTGCCAACAACATCTGGTGCTGCCCAAACTGCAACTGCCACAGGGAGGGAGGATGACTCTGGCGGAGAGTCCCCTGCACCGCAGCAGCCTGTACTTGAGGGGCCCCCCCCAAGAAGAGGGGTCGTCCGAAGAGGGGCAAGTGAGAGGCCGATGGCCAAGCGCAACTCCCAGGAAGCCTGAACCTGTTCTGGATGTTCACCTTTGTGAACAGACTGTTCACCCTGTTGACGGCAACACTACTCCCACACATTGCATGGGGAGTACAAGTTGGACCAATATCTCAGACAACTGTGGCCCGATACTGGGGATTCTGTCTACCAGGACTTTCAATTCACCTAGGAACTTCTGATTGCAAGATTTATGTACAGCACTACCCATCCTATGCACTATTCACACAAATGTATCACAATAAACACACTAATACACCATACTTGCCTCTGTTGTGATTCCAACGTGGGTGCTGTTATGGGGATGATGAACTGCAAAATTACACTGTGTATGCGAACTGCAACAGCAAGTACAACACAGGCATGTGAGTAAAGGCAACGTGACACATATGAGGGAGACACACCACCAGGGCTACACAACACATACACACCTAGGCCATCTGACTCATTGCCTACACTGATGTTGCCAGGGAAGACGGTGCAATGCACAGACACCACACCCATTCCCAGTTGTAGTCAAGTAGCCCACAGGTGCAGTAAGCAAATGGCAGTCAAATGTGTGACCACAGACAACGCACATCACAAAGTGAAGCACAGGTTTATTACACAGTTGCAACATGTCGTAACCACTACAGATGCAAGGTAATCCCACCTGGCAGTGGGCACACAGTCAACAACTGTAGACGGAAGGAAGTCCATGGGTGTGGCGCACATCACCTGTAGGGACACAACAGCTACCACCCTGGAAGTGCAATCACGTCGTCGGTGGACACAGTTGACCAAACGAATCTGAAAGTACCCTGTGAAGGACAGAAATGACACACAGTCAAAAGCAATGGAGTACAGGACAGAACAGCAAAACTCATGCACAATACATGTTACAAGATACCCACCCAGAACCAAGTTAGCATGTCAACACTGTTGGGGAGTACAGCCCACCTGTAAGCACACATCGCAACACACATCCAGTCAAGTAGCCCATGGACACACTCCAACAGCACCAGAGCACCACCTACACATATCATGCCAACTCACATCATTGACATGACACCTCAGGATACTCACATTCAGCTAAAGAAGTTGGTGATGAGCTGTGTGCGGACATCACCCTCATCATCATCATCATCATCGTCACTGGCATCGTGGTCCAGGCCAGGATCCTCCACAGGTGGCGGATGTTGGTCATTGTCATCCTGGATGAGAGGCAACTCCTTCCGCACTGCCAGGTTGTGGAGCATGCAGCAGACGATGATAATCTTGCACACTTTCGCAGGGGCATATGGGAGGGACCCTCCGGTCTTGTCCAGGCAGCGGAAGCGGCTCTTCAGGAGACCAAATGTCCGCTCAATCACTCTCCTGGTCCGACCATGTGCCTCATTGTAGCGCATCAAGGGCTGGTGTCACAGGGTTCCTGAGGGGTGTCAGCAACCACGGCATGTTGGGGTATCCCGAGTCACCTACGGACAGACAAGTGCACATTAGCTGACTTGGAAAAGTGGGCGGAATACTACAGATCAGATCACACACAATGGCACAAAGTCAGTACACACCGACAAGCCAGGCACGCTGGTTCTGCATCTGTGCCATCATCCTGGGGATGCGACTACTCCTCATCACAAAGGCATCGTGTGCTGAACCAGGGAAACGGGCACACACGTGTGTGATGGTCATGTCTGCAAGACACACCACCAGTGCATTGACCGAGTGGTAGTGCTTGCGGTTCCTGTAGGCCTGCTCCTGGGCCTGTGGTGGTACCAAAGCCACATGTGTCCCATCAATGGAGCCAATGACATGCAACATCCTCCCCAGGGCATAAAAGTCACTCTTCACGTCAGTGAGTCGTCGCAGTCTAGGGAAATAGATGTACCGGTTCAGGAATAGCAACATTGCCGCCAAAACATCGCGGAGCACACGGCTCAACATGGTCTGTGACATCCCACCAGCAGTCGCCACAGTATGTTGGAAGGTACCGGTGGCAAAGAAGTGTAGGGCTGCCATCACCTTCACCTTGGGGGGTCACCCTGTAGGATACGGCCGGCCAGGCTGCAAATGTGGGGACAACTGCACTGCCAAATCCTCAATCAGCTGCCTGGTGAAGCGGTACCGTCGGATGCTGTCCCTTTCCACCATCGTTGCCAGGTCTGGGATTGGTCGATGGACAGCAGGAGCCCTGCAGTGCAGAGGAGAAGCAAGCAAGATTGTCAGTCACCCCACATATGCGGCATTGAACACACTCAATATCCCAACATACATCATTATGAGGCACAACTACATGAAGTGTGCAGTTCCGTAAGGACATGTATGGTACATACATGGCCAACATCTGTCAACACGGTCCAACAAGTGGCATCAATTAGTCCCAAGTTGGCCCATTGGATATCATGAGGCCGTGTCACAGTTCCCATCTCCTGCTGCCGTGTCACAATCACCCCCCCCAGTGACATGTGAGGACAGATGTGCCCCAGGCACCACAGCTCAACGACAGGTACATTCCCAGGGACCCTGTATTGCCACATGGACACTGGCATTACATGGAGTATCATGTATACACCACAGCAAAACAACCATGACCCCCACAGGTAGTGGTCCCACTTGCCACGGCAGGACAGACATGGATGTCTGTGACACACACACGCACAACATCAAAGTCCATGCACACACAACGTGGATGTGGAGACTGTCTCCCATTGTGCACATGAAATCAGAGACATTGTAAACACTACATGCACACAGACTGTGGAGGACCATCACTATTGTGCCACTGGGACACCCTGGCTCAAACATACCGTCCCACATGGGACTCACGGGGTATGTGAGATGACATACTGTCGGGTTGTCAGTAGCACAAGAAGAAAGCACAAAAATGCGCCACTGACCTCTTCGTAGCGGCCAGCAGGAACGATGGCTAGTAGCGTGGCCTCCCTCCTTCCCGGAGCACTATCCCCCACAATGCAGGTATACACACTATGGAAGGGAGTACCCCGGGGAAAAGGGAAGGGGATAAAATAACAAAGAAAGATCGCTGTGGGGAAGAAACGCTTGCCTCCTTGGTCTAGAACATCTTTCTCCCTGATGGTCGCACTGTATAGACACAAGAGAGAGACAGAGATGAGAGGCAGCACAGGGAAATAAGTAGATAAAACAACATCAAATGTTTACCACTGTCACACACTCACAAGGAGCCCAACAGCAATCCTCCATTAACAGTCGTGGTCCTAGTTCTCCTAGGACTAAGAAAAGAAGTTCCAGTTTTCCATATGCACCGAATAGTGCACAAGCAGCAAGCAACGTTTATTTTCAAACGAATTAGGGGCCCTACAACGCTGTTCTATTCACAGCGTGTGAGCCTGAATATCCAGTGTTCCCTAGTCGCAGAAAATAGTCTCAGCAGGAAAAACAACAATGTCTCAAAGAAAATACGACGGGGTACTTTAAATATGGAAACACGATAGCGCTGTAAGCAGTTCCAGCGTTCGTGAATTATTTCTCAAGAAAGGAAAACAAAGGAAATGAAAGTGGAATTGAGAGGAGAGCGGTCCGGCGCGTCTCTCTCTCACTCTTCATGATACCTGAAAACTCCCTGGCCGGGAGTTCAGCCTCGTCAGCTTGAAGCCTTGAAATTGAACACACGAGTGTTCCGAACGGACTCCGAAATCCTCAGGGAAACGCAGCGCCTCGGTGAATGCTGCTCAAACGGTATCCAGCGGGGAATACCTTCCGCTACTTTCGAATCGTGCAAAGATTGTCAAGCACCTACTTCCTGTAGGGGCGGTGCTTATATTCCTCTGCTGTGCCCCATTGCCTTCTGGGACTTGTAGTGCAGTGGGCTCCTGTAACAGGCAAACCGGCATCCACGCTTATAGGGATGAAATGTATGGCGCGTATGTGCCCTATCTGCCCTTCCTTCATGTCTATGAAGTGTAAGCGAGACAGAACCCCCTCTCAAGGATCGCCGACTCGGCGGTCGTCCAGGTTTACCCGGATTTGCAGTATGGAAACGTTCTAATAACGCAGGGCAGTGGAGATTCTGTACTGGTTCCCAAGTTCTATCCTCCACCCCATAACCCTTCCAATCCACCAGATACTGCACTCGCCCTCTCACTACTCGGGAATCCAGGAGTTCACGTACCTCGAACTCATCCTGACCATCTACTTCCAAAGGGAGGGGTCGTTCAGGTAACCGTATGCTAACAGGACAGGGTTGGAGCAGTGAGACGTGGAATACAGGGTGGATGTGCCATGAAGAGGGCAAGGACAGTCTCATAGCTACAGGGTTGATGATTTTTTCGATGCTGTAGGGACCAATGTATTTGGGTTTTAGTTTGTCTGCTCCCTTAAGGTGTATGTTCTTAGTTGCTAACCATACCTTATCCCCCACCTGATAAACGGGTTCTTTGGTTCTTTTTCTGTCAGCAAAGTGTTTTTGTGCAAGTTGAGCTGAAGCCAGATGCTGTTTAGCGTCGATCAGCACGGCCCTGAGATGAGCGTGATGTTCGTGAATGCTCGGAAGTCTAGATTCTATTTGCCAATCGAAAGGGAGCATGTTGGGATGGTGACCATAGAGGCAAAAGAACGGAGAACAGCCTAGCGTGGAGTGTTCCGCATTGTTGTAGGCGAACTCAGCCATCCACAGAAGTGTGCACCAGTCCGTGGTGTTTTGGAGGGTGAAACAACGGAGGTACTGCTCCAGAGTTTGGTTCAAGCGCTCTGTTTTCCCATCCGTCTGAGGATGGTAACTGGTAGAAAGCCTGGCTTCAATGTTCATAGTTGTACATAATGCCCTCCAAAAACGAGAGGTGAACTGTGTTCCCCGGTCTGTAATGAGAACACTAGGAATTCCGTGGACTCTCACCACGTGTTGAAGGAAAACAAGGGCTAATTCAGAAGATGTAGGCAAATGTTTCAAAGGAACGAAGTGTCCCATTTTTGTTAAATGGTCAACAACCACCAATATGGTGGTATACCCTTCACATGGGGGCATTTCCACAATAAAATCCATTGACACAGTATGCCAAGGTCGAGGAGGAATGGGCAATGGTTGTAGGAGACCTGTAGATTTGGTATGACTGGCATTTCCCTGTGCACACACAGAACAATTCCGTAGGTATGTCTCTGTATCCTTTCTCAACGTGGGCCACCAAAAGGATCGCTCTATACAGGCTATGGTCTTGTATCTTCCCAGATGTCCTCCCAATAGAGAATCATGAGCCCATGCCAATACTCGTAATTGTAAATCGCTGTTCGGAATATACAATGCATGATGGTGATACAACAATTCCTTGTTGTCTGTACGATGCTCAGGATCTTCTTGAATCCATGCCAGAGTATCTATGTCGGCTAAGGACACTCGGAGATCCTCTAGAAAGTCTTGTGAGGTGATTAATGCAATGGATTGGTTCTGGAAGGCTATCTCAGGGAGTATCGAAGGCGGTTCTGGGTTCTCTGGCAATATTTTTCCTTCGGGTTCTTCTATGCGAGAGAGAGCATCCGCCTTGCCGTTCTGGGGGCCTGGTCGGTACTTAATTATGAAATCGAAATCGGAAAAGAAAAGAGTCCATCGTAGCTGACGAGGTGTCAGGGCCTTGGCAGTTTTCAGGAACAACAGGTTCCGATGATCTGTGTAGATCTCTATGACGTGGTGTGCTCCCAAGAGATAATGTCTCCATTCCTCGCAAGCCCGTTTTATGGCCAGTAGTTCCTTATCTGATATGGAGTAGTTCACTTCACTGGGGGTGAGCTTCTTTGAAAAATAGGCTACAGGGTGTAGCTGTCCTGTTTTCGGATGTCGTTGAGACAAAACCCTCCTAAGGCGTATTGAGAAGCGTCAGTTTCTACAATGAAGGGGAGTTGTGGGTCAGGATGCCTTAGAATGGGAGCTTGAGTAAACCTCCTTTTTAGGATCTGAAAAGACCGCTCAGCCTCCTCTCCCCAAACAAAAGGGGTGTTTTTCCGCAATAGGCTGGAGATGGGGTGGATGATCTTCGAGAAGTCTTTTATGAAACGCCGGTAATAATTGGCGAATCCTAAGAAGCTTTGTACCCCCTTTATTTGTTGTGGGGTCTTCCACTGAGTGATTGCGTCGACCTTGCCTGTCTCCATCTGGAACCCTTGTGCATTAATTATGTATCCTAGAAATGCTACTTCTTGGACATGAAACAAGCATTTCTCCAATTTGGCATACAGTGAGTGTTATTGGAGCCTGTTCAATACTGCTGTTACATGAGTCACATGTTCCGGGAGACTAGACGAATAGACAAGGATGTCGTCTATATACACCACACAGAATGTGTCCAGAAACCCCGAAGAACCTCATCCATAAAATACTGGAAAGCCGCCGGGCGTTACATAACCCAAAGGGCATCACTCTATATTCAAAAGCCCGAACTTCGTCCGGAATGCGGTCTTCCACTCATCACCACTCTTGACTCTCACCAAATGGTAGGCGCCTCGTAGGTCAAGTTTCGTGAAATAGCGAGCCCCTTTGAGTTGATCCAATAGCACAGGAATCAGTGGTAGTGGATAGCGGTTTTTACTGTGACTCGGTTAATCGCTCTGTAATCTATACAGGTTCGAAGTTCGTCACAATCCTTCTTAGGGATGAAAAAGAGCGGAGAGGAAGCAGGGGATGAGGAATGCCTGATGAAGCCAGAGGCTAGATTCTCATCGAGGTCGTTTTTAAGTAGTGTGTCTCGGGTTCCGTCAGGGCATACACCCTGCTGCAGGGAATCTCGGCTCCAGGCATCAGCTCAATGCGGCAGTCATAAACCCGGTGGGGTGGAAGCTGGGTGGCTTTCTGTTTATCAAAAAGAGGCTGGTACTCCTGATACTCTTCGGGCAAGGCGATGGAACAACAGTATCTGTCTCTTACACATGCGGTTGCCAGTAAGCTTGCCTGGGTGCTCTCGGTTGTTTCTGGAAGGGCCGCTTGCTTAGTGCAGTGCTCTTTACAATAGCTAGAACTTAAGAGTACTGTACGGGCAGCCCATCGAATGACAGGATCATGTAAGGTCAGCCATGGCATACCTAGGATAAGACGGAACTGCAGTGCGTCAATGAGGTCAAACTGGATGTATTCATAATGGTCCTCACCGAACTGCATCATAAGTGGAACCGTATGGTATTTGACTGGTCCAGAAGACAGTGCAGTACCATCTACTGCTTTTACGTTCTCTGGGATCTCCTTCCTTTCACATAGCACACCTATAGTCATGGCGTATTTCTGATCAATAAAATTTCCGGTAGCACCAGAGTCCAGTAATGCCGCCACCTCAATATTCTTATCCCTCGTAACTTGAAGGTAAATACTAACCGTCAAGTGTGCCACGGCTGGTTGGATGGTATTGGCAATCACTGAGGAGATCGTAGTATGTCCGTCGCCTGAACCAGTGATCTCATCCTGACTCAAGCCTTCCAGTTTTCCGGCGGTTCTCGCTGCCCCATGGCTGCTTGCACTCGTGGAACGTTGATTCTTTCTGGAAGCTGGGCCCGGGCGCAACATTCTCTGATGAAGTGCCCTCCTTTTCCGCAATAGAGGCATAGCTTCATCTTTCGCCTTTTTTCTCTCTCCTCTGAGGTGAGGGGTCCTCGGATGCCCCCTATCTGCATCGGCTCGGTCCCTTCAGAAGGTTTGGGATGTTCTTCGGTAGCGGGTTTGAGTCGGGGATACAGAAAACGCGTGTCCCCCCGGGTCCTGTCCCCTTTCCTTTCCTGTAGTCGGTGATCCAATTGTACGGTAAGATTGATCATCTCTTCACAGGTCTGGGGTAACTGTATCACCTGTGAAAGGACATCTTTTAACTCCCCACATAATCCCTGGTAAAAAAGAGTGGTTCGTTTTTCCTGGGGCCAGTCCGTTTCCACTACTAGGCGGTTGAACGTCGTGATATAGGTCAATAGGTCCTGAGAACCTTGTCTAAGGGTGATTAGTTCACGATCCAGGGTCATCATATGGGATTTGCGATCAAACAGTTTTCTCATCTCCAAACAAAAGTCTGTGAATCTATGTAAAACAGGGTCATTTCGTTCCATCAATGGTATGGTCCAACTGGCTGCATTCCCTCCCATGTACGACATCATAAAAGCTGTCTTTGCCGCTTCATCCTGGAAAACTGCAGGTTTACACAAGAAATGCAATCGGCATTGGTTAAGGAAGGTTTCAAATTTCTTCGGTTCTCCATAGAAACGTTCTGGAGGTGCTAAAGGTATTCCGGTATTTTGTATGACATGAACGGTGGGAGTGGAGTCAACTGAAGGTGGGGGAATAGGACTGGCTGCAAAGAAACCTCCCCCTTGTGTGGTACCTGGGGAAGGTGCCTGTACTGTATGCCCCGAAGGAGTGAAGGTAGCTTCCTAATATAAGAACCTGACCCTACACCTTTTCGAGATAGGCCGGCCACCTCCCTACGTAACGTGCACATCTCTTTCCTTAGTTCTTGATTTTCCAAACGAGAGGTTTGTACCTCCTGCTGCAGAGCCGATAGGCTCTCCAACAGTGAGGTCAACACTACATTGGTGTCCATCGTCCAGGCTGGGCGTCCAACTTGGGCTTGACAATCTGTCGGGTTGTCAGTAGCACAAGAAGAAAGCACAAAAATGCGCCACTGACCTCTTCGTAGCGGCCAGCAGGAACGATGGCTAGTAGCGTGGCCTCCCTCCTTCCCGGAGCACTATCCCCCACAATGCAGGTATACACACTATGGAAGGGAGTACCCCGGGGAAAAGGGAAGGGGATAAAATAACAAAGAAAGATCGCTGTGGGGAAGAAACGCTTGCCTCCTTGGTCTAGAACATCTTTCTCCCTGATGGTCGCACTGTATAGACACAAGAGAGAGACAGAGATGAGAGGCAGCACAGGGAAATAAGTAGATAAAACAACATCAAATGTTTACCACTGTCACACACTCACAAGGAGCCCAACAGCAATCCTCCATTAACAGTCGTGGTCCTAGTTCTCCTAGGACTAAGAAAAGAAGTTCCAGTTTTCCATATGCACCGAATAGTGCACAAGCAGCAAGCAACGTTTATTTTCAAACGAATTAGGGGCCCTACAACGCTGTTCTATTCACAGCGTGTGAGCCTGAATATCCAGTGTTCCCTAGTCGCAGAAAATAGTCTCAGCAGGAAAAACAACAATGTCTCAAAGAAAATACGACGGGGTACTTTAAATATGGAAACACGATAGCGCTGTAAGCAGTTCCAGCGTTCGTGAATTATTTCTCAAGAAAGGAAAACAAAGGAAATGAAAGTGGAATTGAGAGGAGAGTGGTCCGGCGCGTCTCTCTCTCACTCTTCATGATACCTGAAAACTCCCTGGCCGGGAGTTCAGCCTCGTCAGCTTGAAGCCTTGAAATTGAACACACAAGTGTTCCGAACGGACTCCGAAATCCTCAGGGAAACGCAGCGCCTCGGTGAATGCTGCTCAAACGGTATCCAGCGGGGAATACCTTCCGCTACTTTCGAATCGTGCAAAGATTGTCAAGCACCTACTTCCTGTAGGGGCGGTGCTTATATTCCTCTGCTGTGCCCCATTGCCTTCTGGGACTTGTAGTGCAGTGGGCTCCTGTAACAGGCAAACCGGCATCCACGCTTATAGGGATGAAATGTATGGCGCGTATGTGCCCTATCTGCCCTTCCTTCATGTCTATGAAGTGTAAGCGCGACACATACACATACACCACCGTGAAATGTGACCATGGCACATGCACAGATATGAACAGTTGCACATCACAGTGGTCATGTACACGTAACACCCAGGATCCTGTCCCCATGAACACGTGCACAGCCTGGGGGTGGCTGCCCACAGGTGACACCCACAGGACAACATGTACACCAACATACACACAATAGGAAATGCAGCCTTACATGCCTTATGATAAAGTTTGGACAGGCTGTCGTGATGAAGGTGTGCCCCTCACTCCCTGGGAGCTATCTGTGGCTGGCATATGTCCATCTGAGACAGGCATGGTGACATATGCCAGTCACTTGTACAGTGATGCGTTGAACAGCAATGGACCGATCGGTGCCCCCGGCCGGCCCATTGCATTCAATGTGTGCGGGTACGCGTTGTACCCCTGTACGCGTTGTACTGCAATGGACCGATCGGTGGCCCCGGCCGGCCCATTGCATTCAATGTGTGCGGGTATGCGTTGTACCCCTGTACGCGTTGATCAGCAATGGACCGATCGGTGTCCCCGGCCGGCCCATTGCATTCAATGTGTGCGGGTACGCGTTGTACCCCTGTACGCGTTGATCAGCAATGGACCGATCGGTGCCCCGGCCGGCCCATTGCATTCAATGTGTGCGGGTACGCATTGTACCCCTGTACGCGTTGTACTGCAATGGACCGATCGGTGCCCCGGCCGGCCCATTGCATTCAATGTGTGCGGGTACGCGTTGTACCCCTGTACAGCGTTGTACTGCAATGGACCGATCGGTGCCCCGGCCGACCCATTGCATTCAATGTGCGCGGTACGCGTTGTACCCCTGTACGCGTTGTACTGCAATGGACCGATCGGTGCCCCTGGCCGGCCCATTGCATTCAATGTGTGCGAGTACGCGTTGTACCCCTGTACGCGTTGTACTGCAATGGACCGATCGGTGCCCCGGCCGGCCCATTGCATTCAATGTGCGCGGTACAGCGTTGTACCCCTGTACGCGTTGTACTGCAATGGACCGATCGGTGCCCCCGGCCGGCCCATTGCATTCAATGTGTGCGGGTACGCGTTGTACCCCTATGCGCGTTGTACTGCAATGGACCGATCGGTGCCCCCGGCCGGCCCATTGCATTCAATGTGTGCGGGTACGCGTTGTACCCCTGTACGCGTTGTACTGCAATGGACCGATCGGTGCCCCCGGCCGGCCCATTGCATTCAATGTGTGTGGGTACGCGTTGTACCCCTGTACGCGTTGTACTGCAATGGACCGATCGGTGCCCCCGGCCGGCCCATTGCATTCAATGTGTGCGGGTACGCGTTGTACCCCTGTACGCGTTGATCAGCAATGGACCGATCGGTGCCCCCGGCCGTCCCATTGCATTCAATGTGTGCGGGTACGCGTTGTACCCCTGTACGCGTTGTACTGCAATGGACCGATCGGTGCCCTCGGCCGGCCCATTGCATTCAATGTGTGCGGGTACGCATTGTACCCCTGTACGCGTTGTACCGCAATGGATCAATCGGTGCGCACCCATTGACAATGGCCTTGCCTGGCAACGGACGCGTTTTCGAATTTCGAACGAGTCGGTTGCTGGAAATTCAGTTGGTCACCCACAACAATGTTGCAAAATCATGTATGTCATGAAGTTGAAGATTTGAAGGATGCTGTGGGCGTGTATTGGTGCTGCTATTCCATGGATTGGCCAGATTCAGAAGATGCAAACGACTTGGACCTATCACTTTGGACACAAGGGACAGTATCTGCCTCTCCAGCACATATATATTGCTGGCTGTTCCCCTGAGAGCTCACGTGCCTGCACTACATGCTCCAGGACGACATCTGCCACTGCACTGCTGCTGTCTCTGCCCCTCTGGACCCTGCAATGGCACGTACTGTGGAGAGAGCCCCAGCCTTCAGCCTTGAGGAGAACCAGGCCCTGCTGGACAGCCTACTTCCACAGTACAGCAAGCTGTATGGGACACCAGGGGAGCAGGTGAGTGTTCTGTGCACTGCCTTTCTGAATGTGCATATTGTCTGACTAGCAAGGCTGAAAGTCTGCACGCCACTGGCTAGCAGGCTCACTGAGTAGTTGTCACCCCCCATAGTGTGTAGTGACATGCACTGGACAGGTATGGTGCAGTGACAGTGCATTTGAACAAGGTTTTACTTCCCATGCAATGATACCATGTAGTGACGTCTGGCAAACTGTCCATGGGCAGCTTTGCACTGCCTGTGTGCATCATGTGCCTCTGTGATTGAGACATTTATATATACAACTGTGTCATGCACGGATATGTTGCATGTGTAGTAATGGCCTTTTCACTTTGTCATCCTCACAGGTTAATGCCCATCGGAAGCAGGAGATCTGGAAGGACATCGTCCGGGCTGTCCGGTCCGTGGGGGTCTACAAGCGCCGGATCCGCAACTGCCAGAAGAGGTGGCAGGACCTTCGGGGCTGGACCCGGAGGATTGCACGGGTCCAGCTGAAGCTGTCGCCTCCTCGCAGGAGGGGCGGAACACGGACCCTGACCCCCACATGCTCCAGATCCTGGCAGTGGTGTTTCCAGACCTGGATGGGCAGCTGAAGGCCAGACAGCAGCAAGGAGGGGGTGAGTCAAAGACTGCACTGTGAACTCTGTATTACATGCTTTGGGCCCTCCTCTGGCCTGGTTCAACTGCCACAGTGCAGCAGTCATGTTGTCCAGGAGCCATGTCCCTCTATTGTGCACTGCCCACTCCTCATCTGATACCCAGGTGTGGCCCTTACATTCAGGGAATTGTGTCACTTGGGACTGTGTCCTTGCAGTTTGCTTCACTAAAGGTGGGGGACAGCATCTGTTTCCCTAACTCTGTTGTGGGCATCATGGGTGGGTCCATTGTTCACACAACGCCTGTGTTCGGACATGTAATCTGCGTGTTGCTTTGATATGCGGTCCACTTGCTGAGCTGAGCCACCACATGTGCCTGGGGTATGTGGCACACGCCCATGCAGCGGGTGGGAACAATGTTTGGGCCCCAGGAGTGTGCAGATTACGTGTGTCACACATACATAGCCAGCTATCCACTGTCCAGGGCTCATCCCTCATTCATGTGGGGCAGGACAGTCATGCCTACTCCAGGCCATGCAATGCACTCTGTACTCCCACTCCCGTGTATCAGCTGACACATTGTGCGCAGTGATTTGACCCCTCAGGTGTCTGCCTCTGTGTCAGTGTGCTGTGGATTAGTTGCCAGGACTGCTGGGGTGTTTCTTGGTAGGGGCTCAGCATGCCACTGGAGATGTGACCATAGGAGACGATACTTGTGTGTCACATAGGTGTTTGATCAGCTGCCCGTGCAGACTGGGGTATGCGTATGTGAAGTTCAGGCAGCTGTTCCCCATTCACAGCAGATTGTGAGGGGCTCAGGTTCAGAGGGTAGTGTCACAGGTCTCCCATATGTCCAATAGGTATGACCTGGACAGATGAGGGTGAAGATGATGTGTTGTGGGGGGGATGTACATGTGCACTTGTGCAGCTCCAGGACTTGCATCCCCATGACCTACTATTGTGACACAGTGCAGAGTGTTGTTGTCTGGCTGCCAAGTCATACATCACTGAGACAGTGATGTATGACTTAGCAGTCATGCCTCCGCCATGGCATGTGTCTACTTATTGGTGATCCTGCAGGGGAGTGACATGTGCTACATGCACACCATTGTGGCGATGGCTATCAGGCCATGGGTGCATCATGGTGTCTGTCGCTGGTATGCATCACATGCATTTCCTATTTGACTCTGGGCATCCCTTTCATCCGGAAACCTGTACTGACTCAGTGGCAAGAGCTGTGATGTGTGCATGTCCACATGCTACACCGTGTCCTCTGCACTGTCCAACTACTGTGTAGTTGGTGCATGTGTCCACACTGGGGTGTTGCAATCCAACAGACACCAGACAGATGGGTGCAAGGCCATGTGGGATGTGAGTGCCATGGTTGGCATCAGACTGACAATTGGCTGCTCCTGTTCAGTTAGGGCACTTTTAGCAATGTACAACTAATGATGCCAGGGCTTGCTCTGTAATGTGCTGTGCTCACAGTGGTGTGTGCGTTTGGTGCAGGTGACTGATGTCTGTCTGTTTCCCCATTGTTTGCAGATACATCCACGGCCACGGAAGGGGACAGCTCCACGGACCAGGAGGAGCCGGAGAGCCAGACTGGGTCAGCAGCCGAGGAGTGGTCGGAGGGACCCAGTGGCACGGAGGGCGAGGGGAGCCACACCGAGGAGTCCTCAGCACCATCCACCTCAGCTGAGGACCAGAGCAACTCGGAGGATGACTCCCTTATGGAGGCGGGTGTCAGCAGCCACCACACCCCAGCTAGTGTTGCTGTCCCCGCCACCACCACCACCGCCCTCCCATCGGCTCCCATTCCCCAGGTCCGTGGAGGCTCCCATGTTCGGGAGCGTGTCTCCTTTGGGCCAGGCACCGCACCCCCTGCCCCTGTGTCCCCTGCTGCCCTGAGTGAGGAGTCTGTGTACCTCCTTCGCCAGCTCCATGTAGGGCAGACAGCCATGCTGAGTGTCCTCCATGCGCACACCGCTCTGTTGACTCAGCTGGTGTCGTTCATGGAGGGCATCTCATCGGGCATGTCTGACCTACAGAGGGGCAATAGGTCCATGGACTCCTCCCTGATGGCAGCAGTGTCCCTCCTCAGACAGTCCCTCACCCCTCCTGCCTCTGCTCCATCCACACTCCCCAGCACCTTACCCGTCCCAAGCACACACACACTGGCACAGGCCCACACCAGCACACACACATCCAGCACACAGACACACACGCCACAAACAAAACGCACACGCACGCACAGTCAGGGGACTGAAACCAGACTCACAGGGGATGGGGCCCTGGTACACACACACGCATCCACGAGCACTGCGCAGTCCTCAGTTGCCTCTCCCTCCAAAACACCCTCCCTTGCCTCACCTGCAACCCCAAAGACCCAGCGCCTCTTCCTCAGTGACCTCGGCCTCTTCCCCTCCGATCCAGCTGCTCCAGCATCCAGGGGGAAGAGGAAGCCCACCCACACGGAGCAGAGTGCCCCTCGCCCCCGGACACCCTCCCCCAGGCACAGACAGACTGAGGCCCCCACCCGCAAGTCCCCCGGAGTCGTAAGAGCAAGACCCCGCCGCCGCCCTGCAGCTCAGGCACCAGGTCTCCTTCCTCCATCCCTCAGGCCCCCACTCCATAGGTGCCCCCACCACACCCTGCCCCAGGTTCCCCCACCCACAGATATACCATCCCCAAGAGGATCCGGCCTTCTCCCCTGGCACTTGCTCTCCCGGCACCACACCCCCGCTGCGCTTGTCTGTGCCACTGATGTGGTGAGGGTGTCCTCCCCTCTGACCAGCCCACCTTGCCTGTTCCCCATTCTCCTCCCCTGGTGGTAGGCACTGCAGTGGAGTCCACTACCACCCTGTCTGACTTGGGCACTGCAGTGGCGGACCTGTCCACTCCATCTGCAGGGTCCACTGCAGTAGTGCCGGCACCCACAACATCTGAGTCATGCCCCCCAGTTGTGCCGGCACACACCATGTCAGACACCTCCACTGCAGTTGTCAGTGGCTCTCCAGCACCCACCACCCCTTCCCTGCTTCCTCCTGGTGAGCCCTGATCCTGTCCCTGCGGTGCCTGGCCTGCCCCCGGTTGCCCCTCCTAGTGGATTGTCCCTGGTTTTGTGCAGGCATGCGTAGGGTGACATCTGCCACTGTCACCAAGTTTGGACTTTGACAATGGACTGGCCATTGGCCTTTGTGTTTTTTCTGGACTTTGTTTTCATTCCACACATATGCTGAATAAAGCAACTTTCTGTTCTCTAGTGCTTATGCTTCTGATGTACATGTTGTTGATGATGCTAACCATGCCCTTGCTGCAGTGATGGTGATATTTGGTCTCATGATAATGAAGTGTTACTGTGCAGGAACCCATGTGGTCCAGGGGGAATGTGTCCTATCCTGTGGTGTATCCATGTCATCCATAGCAGCATCTGAGGGTGTCATGTGTTCAGTATTTGGCAATGGGATTTCCTACTTAGATTAGCTATTTCACATCTGTGCCTTCCACCCCTGCACATCTGTTGTGCCTGCCATTGTTCAATTCGTCTACTTCCCTGACCGTGTGGCCATCTCCACTGGACATGCAGGTTTGGGCATCAATGGGGAAGGACACATCCGTGTAGTCAGTGCAACATTGCTATACAAGTGTGTTGGATCTGTGCTGATGATTCCGTTGGCACTTCCATGACCAGGCTGATGTGACGGGAGCCCTCATTTGGTGCTAATTGTTGATTGTGTGACCAAGTGCTCAGCTGACATGATGGGGCCCTACTGAGGCAACACATGGCACAGCTTTCCTCACACAGGAGTGGAGTCCCCTCATGGCAGTGTGTACACCTGTATTCAACATAAGTGGAGTTGGATGCACACCTTACTTTTCTCTATTAAACCATTGTTATCAACGTTAATCTTCAAACGAAGGCGTGCTTGCTGGATTCGTGCCTTGCCCTATTAGCACGCGCTTAGTACACAACACACTGTGGGGCGGCATCTCGCCCCAATCCAGTAGCAGTGCTACTGGATTGGGGCGAGATGCCACCCCACAGTGTGTAGTGTGTACACCTGTGACATTGCCTGCGCCCAAGGTGTGTGTTGTATGTGCATGTCTGTGTGTTCACTTCCGTTTAGCTGTGCATGCTGTGATCCCTAGTGTTGTACCTGTTTGTGATGCTTGCTGAGTTTACCTATGTTCCCCCAAAGTCTTCTCCCTGGGTTCTCTGTGATATGGGTGCATGGCACATTACTGGTCATCAGGGTGTCACCCATAGGTGTGTTTGCTGTCAGGGCTGAGTTTGTGTGCAGACGCAGATGGGTCACAGTCAGGTTTCCCCTTGGCACTTGTTGTTTGCCCCTGTCATGTGATTTCCAGTTTGTGTTATCTTTCAGTGATTGTGACACGTTGTGTGTGTGACTGCTGGCACTCCTCAGGGTCCGGGCTGCAATGTTGGTTGTTGTCTATGTGTGTTCTTTGTGGGTGACCTTGGCTTCTTCATTGGTGTGTGACTGTGGCTGGGATCCCATTGGTTGGTGTGGTATTGCCGTCATGTCCATGTACAGCGTAGTGTGCAGTGTGTCAGACATTCAGGAGTCTTGTTGAGTGGCCATGTGTCATGTGTTTCTGCACCTTTGTTCCCACCCACCACCCTGGAATAGTCATGGGTGCATGTGCAATGTCACCAGTGCATGTGTACTTCACTGCTGCACATTGTTGGAGGTCGAGGGGTGTGGTGTTGAGTGTGTGCAGATGAGAGTTGTTGCCCGGCTAGGCCCCTGCCTCCATGTTGGCCTTGGCTTACTGGCCATGCTGATTGATTTGTGCTTGTGTAGGTGTGATGGTAGTTTGTTGCTCAGGACACATGACTGTGGTTCACAGTGTGAACCACATTTAGCTTTGTCATCACAGTGGGATTGTAATGCAGCCCAGGGTCACCACATTGTGGGGGCCCTGGGGGTGGTGCTGTGGTGTGTCTGTGTCTTGCTGTGTCAGTTGCTGTTCCTACGTGCCTGTGTGACATGTGTGATTTGTGCTCCCTCTCATCTGACAATGCCTGCTTGCCCACATAGGGGATTTGGATCCATGAGTTACCTTTGTGTGGCACTGTATGCACATCTGTATGATTGGTATTCAGGTCTCCTAATGTGTTGTGTGGTTGCCTGGGGACACTGGCACCCCCCCTCACCTGTTGTGTATGATGTGTAGTGTGGGTCTGCCTGTTTGTGTTTGTGCATCTGCACCACTGCATTGGCATATCTTGGGTGTGCCATTGGCTGTATGTAGTTTGGTGGGTTTCCCCTGCTGTCCCTGGGACTCCTAGGTCATCGGTCAGCACAATGATCATGGTTTGTGTGTCCCATTGCTGCCATGGTATGGTATCTGTTCACCTCACATCTGCAGTCTCCACAGGGTATCTGCATTTGTGTGCCCATTGGTGCAAATATGTGGGTCTGCATTCTGATGGTCACTTCTGTCATTGTGTCATTGATGAATGTTGACAGTGTCAGCCCCCATGGGTGTTGTTTGTCTGCACATGGCCAAAGGTATGTCTTATTTGCACTGCAGTATTTGGCTCACCCAATTTATGTTGCAATGGGACACATACACTACTTTGCCACTGATGTGTTTTTTGTTCTGTGACCAGGAATCATCCATGCAGTTTGGCAGTTGCAGCTCTTTCTTTGTCAACACTTACCTTTTGGTCACTGTGATGATGGGGGTTTAGACCCCATTGCCACAATGATCAAAATGTGCTTCAGCTATGGACCCCACACTTGCATTTTGCTCACTGTGATGATGGGGGTTTAGACCCCATTGCCACAATGTTCAAAATGTGCTTCAGCTATGGACCCCACACTTACATTTTTCTCACTGTGATGATGGGGGTTTAGACCCCATTGCCACAATGTTCAAAATGTGCTTCAGCTATGGACCCCACACTTACATTTTGCTCACTGTGATGATGGGGGTTTAGACCCCATTGCCACAATGTTCAAAATGTGCTTCAGCTATGGACCCCACACTTACATTTTGCTCACTGTGATGATGGGGGTGTAGACCCCATTGCCACAACGTTCAAAATGTGCTTCAGCTAATGACCCCACACTTACATTTTGCTCACTGTGATGATGGGGGTTTGGACCCCATTGCCACAATGGTCATGTCCTG
Source organism: Calotriton arnoldi (assembly GCA_963921515.1). NCBI lineage: Eukaryota > Metazoa > Chordata > Amphibia > Caudata > Salamandridae > Calotriton > Calotriton arnoldi. Next base: position 1,357,802 of record CAWUFW010003902.1, read on the forward strand.
CTTGCATTGTGGGTGCCATACACATATATGTGTGGCACATGTGCTAGGGGGTCACATTGTATGTTCAAAGTCATGTTCGGTGTTGTAGGCATTTGACACAGTCTACACACGCTTGTCATGGTGTTGGGGGATGTCTTTTTCTTGCATTCCCTAGGTTGTGGTGTGCTGGTTGTGTCATGCATTGTCCATCCTATGAGTGGGGGTGGTAGTGGTGGTAGGCATCCAGCCCCCCTGGGTGAGGGTGGTAGTAGTGGTAGGCATCCAGCCCCCCTGGCTAAGGGTGGTAGTAGTGGTAGGCATCCAGCCCCCCTGGCTAAGGGTGGTAGTAGTGGTAGGCATCCAGCCCCCTGGCTAAGGGTGGTAGTAGTGGTAGGCATCCAGCCCCCCTGGCTCAGGGTGGTAGTAGTGGTAGGCATCCAGCCCCCTGGCTAAGGGTGGTAGTAGTGGTAGGCATCCAGCCCCCCTGGCTCAGGGTGGTAGTAGTGGTAGGCATCCAGCCCCCCTGGCTCAGGGTGGTAGTAGTGGTAGGCATCCAGCCCCCTGGCTAAGGGTGGTAGTAGTGGTAGGCATCCAGCCCCCCTGGCTAAGGGTGGTGGTGGGCATCCAGCCCCCCTGGCTAAGGGTGGTAGTAGTGGTAGGTATCCAGCCCCCCCTGGCTCAGGGTGGTAATAGTGGTAGGCATCCAGCCCCCCCTGGCTCAGGGTGGTAGTAGTGGTAGGCATCCAGCCCCCCCTGGCTCAGGGTGGTAGTGGTAGGCATCCAGCCCCCCTGGCTAAGGGTGGTAGTAGTGGTAGGCATCCAGCCCCCCTGGCTAAGGGTGGTGGTGGGCATCCAGCCCCCCTGGCTAAGGGTGGTAGTACTGGTAGGCATCCAGCCCCCCTGGCTCAGGGTGGTAGTAGTGGTAGGCATCCAGCCCCCCTGGCTCAGGGTGGTAGTAGTGGTAGGCATCCAGCCCCCCGGCTAAGGGTGGTAGTAGTGGTAGGCATCCAGCCCCCCTGGCTCAGGGTGGTAGTAGTGGTAGGCATCCAGCCCCCCTGGCTCAGGGTGGTAGTAGTGGTAGGCATCCAGCCCCCCTGGCTAAGGGTGGTGGTGGGCATCCAGCCCCCCCTGGCACAGGGTGGTAGTAGTGGTAGGCATCCAGCCCCCCCTGGCTCAGGGTGGTAGTAGTGGTAGGCATCCAGCCCCCCCTGGCTCAGGGTGGTAGTAGTGGTAGGCATCCAGCCCCCCCTGGCTAAGGGTGGTAGTAGTGGTAGGCATCCAGCCCCCCCTGGCTAAGGGTGGTGGTGGGCCTCCAGCCCCCCCTGGCTAAGGGTGGTAGTAGTGGTAGGCATCCAGCCCCCCCTGGCTCAGGGTGGTAGTAGTGGTAGGCATCCAGCCCCCTGGCTAAGGGTGGTAGTAGTGGTAGGCATCCAGCCCCCCTGGCTCAGGGTGGTAGTAGTGGTAGGCATCCAGCCCCCCTGGCTAAGGGTGGTAGTAGTGGTAGGCATCCAGCCCCCCTGGCTCACGGTGGTAGTAGTGGTAGGCATCCAGCCCCCTGGCTAAGGGTGGTAGTAGTGGTAGGCATCCAGCCCCCCTGGCTCAGGGTGGTAGTAGTGGTAGGCATCCAGCCCCCCTGGCTAAGGGTGGTAGTAGTGGTAGGCATCCAGCCCCCCTGGCTCAGGGTGGTAGTAGTGGTAGGCATCCAGCCCCCCTGGCTAAGGGTGGTAGTAGTGGTAGGCATCCAGCCCCCTGGCTCAGGGTGGTAGTAGTGGTAGGCATCCAGCCCCCCTGGCTAAGGGTGGTGGTGGGCATCCAGCCCCCTGGCTCAGGGTGGTAGTAGTGGTAGGCATCCAGCCCCCTGGCTAAGGGTGGTAGTAGTGGTAGGCATCCAGCCCCCCTGGCTCAGGGTGGTAGTAGTGGTAGGCATCCAGCCCCCCTGGGTGAGGGTGGTAGTAGTGGTAGGCATCCAGCCCCCTTTGCTAAGGGTGGTAGTAGTGGTAGGCATCCAGCCCCCCTGGCTCAGGGTGGTAGTAGTGGTAGGCATCCAGCCCCCCTGGCTAAGGGTGGTGGTGGGCATCCAGCCCCCCTGGCTAAGGGTGGTAGTAGTGGTAGGCATCCAGCCCCCCCTGGCTCAGGGTGGTAGTGGTGGTAGGCATCCAGCCCCCCCTGGGTGAGGGTGGTAGTGGTGGTAGGCATCCAGCCCCCCCTGGGTGAGGGTGGTAGTAGTGGTAGGCATCCTGCCCCCCCTGGGTAGGGGTGGTGGTGCGCATTCAGGCCCCTGTGTGCATATGTGGCATTGGTGATGGGCATCCCGCCCCTATGGTGCTGCTGTTGCTGGTGTAAGTATATTCTGCATCCCCCTGTGTGTGTGTGATGTGTCGTGTACGTGTTGTATGTGTTTTGTGGTTGCTGTCTGACTTACCTTCTGCGCCGTACGCGTCCGTGCCTGTTCCGGTAGTAAATGTAGAATATTGGTATGATCGGGACGAAGGGATTCATGGATGGTTCGTGTCGTTCGTCCTTCTCGTTGCTTCGCGTCGTCCTCGTCGCTTCGCGTCGTCCTCGTCGCTGGCGTGTTCATCTCGTAGCCGTGGATCGTGTTGTGGCGCGAATCGGAGCTTATGTGCGCCTCTCCCGGATGCTTTGACGTGCCGTGCGTAGCGACGGGTTCGGCGCGTACGGGAAGCGCATCGTACTTGTTCGGCCGGACGGAGCTGCATTTTCCCTTCCGTGCGACTCGATTCAGCGTTTCCGGATTCGCCTCGGTCGGAGAACAGGACCTGGTTTGGGTGAGTACGGCTCGGCCGGATTCTGTGCTGTTGTGCGCATCGTACTTACTCGTTCGGTGTGCTGTACGGATCGGTCGGGAAACAGGCTTTCGCATGGCTTTTTTCCCGACCGAATGGTATTGGGTGCACCTCCGACCGAGATCGGAATCGGCCCCTACATGTTTATTTTACATGCGGCGGGTGCTGCTTGCAGCACCGCCGCCGCAATGTAAAATATACGGGATGCGCCCGCCAGTGTGGCGGGCGCATCCTAATGTGTATTGCGGGACCACCACACCTATGGCGGGCGGTCCCTTTTGCAAATGCGATGTCGGGCGGACTTTGTCCGCCCGCCATCGTAATCGGTCCCTTAGTCACAATCATAGGTCTTTTATCCTCGACAAATCACTGCAATCTTCCTAGGTCCATCGCATTATAGTTGAAGTGAAATTACCTGCAGAGAGGAAGGTGGTAACACCACCATGTGAAGTTGAAGTCAGAGGCAAGCAAGGAGATTTTTTGGTGGCTAAGGAATACAAAGGCCTGGAAAGGCAAGGAAAATTTGAGAGACAGAGATTAATGATAATAGAATTAGGCACGAGTTGAGTGAATTGGTGTGCCAGGAGTGGTTCTACTTCAACAGGTGGGAAGTATACCAAAGAGGAGTAGAATGTGCAAATTAATTGTACAGAGTTATTGGTGGGATCCTTTTCAGTAAGGAGTCTAATAGACTGCACCCCCAAGTTGGTTTTGTTGAGAGCAGACTGTGTGTTTGCAGTTTATTATGTGAATTGAATGGGAGGAACGACATCAAAGAAATTGCCAGACTTAGACAGGGTGTTTTGGCATTACTGTCTTTATCATTGGATATCTGTGAGGAAGGAACATGTGCCAGGGGAAATGAACCTAGAGGCAGATTGGAATTCAAAGTACTAAGGAAATTCGAGTGACCGGATGTTGAACATAAATGTTTCTGAGAATTAACAACAGGATAGGCCGCTTAACAATAGGCCTATTTCGTTTAAGGGTGATAATTCTGCTTCAAAGGTTACTCAGTTGGACGCCAGAGGCAGAAGCTGTCTGTGCCTTTTGAGCAAGTATATCTAGTGACAAGCATATCATTTTCCACCCTTGTCTATGATTTCCAGAGTTTTATTGCAAAGAGAGAGACAGAGTCCACCTGGTTTTGTTTACTTCCTGGTGGCCTGTGCAGATATGGTTTTCTACAGGAATATGGATGAGCACAGAAATCCCATTGTTGATTCCAGATTTTCCAGCGTTGTTGATGAATGCATTAAGAGAGTTTCGCAAGATAATTCAGGTAAGTAAGCTATAGTTAGTAGTGTGGATGGTTTCATGGGTCCCTGGAAAGTCAGTATTCTTTCTGAGAAGGGTACGAGGTTGGTCATAGAAACGTGGGCTTCAGGAACTCAGAAGAGATACAGTTCAGCTTGGAAGTCATGGAGTAACTGGTTATCGAGCATAATTTGAATCCCATGGGAGCACCTGTAGTTCATGTAGTTAACTTTCTGTTTGATCTTTGTAGGAGAGGTTTTACTTACTAAACGGTGAATATGTATAAGTCAGGAATTACAGCAGTGCATTTTCTGCTGGATGGAGTTTCTATTAGTTAGAATGATTTGGTTTGGAAGCTTGTGAAGAGTATTTGGTTTAAGATATCTTCAAAACTTAAATAGCCTACGCCCTAGGATTTGGGTGCAGTGGGACATTTGCTGAACAACTGGACTGACAATAAAAGTTTAAACTTAAAGCCTTTGTCTTAGAAAATGGCAGTTTTGCTGTGTCTAATTTCGTTAAAGCTTTAGATCTGTCTAATACATTTTATAGCCCTAAAAGACTAGTTTTCAGTATAACTAGAAGAATTAAGACTTCATCAATTTATGTGAATGCAACTAATCTAACACAGGTTCTGGCTTCTATACACCTGGTCCACTTAGTTATGGGACCAACACACAAGAAAGGTCATCTTTTTGATCCAGTTTTTACCAACCTTTTTGATATGTTAGTAATGATAACTTACCCTATTACTTGGTCAGACCATTTTATGATCCCGATCCTTCGGTCTGGGCAGACTGTAAGTAATCCCTCTCCTCCTATACAGAGGATAGACCTTTGCTGGTCTAAATTAGTCTTTTCAAAATGGGCCCTTTTTAACTCTAGACCAGAGCTAGGGGATAATATCTCAGAGGCAACTTTAATATTTAATGAATGGATCAGAACATCCTGAGATAGGAATATCCCGCTCAGGACTTAAGCGAGTTAGATGAGGCCCTGGTTCTATACCCATTTACAGGGACTGAAAAAAGAGTGCAAAAAGCTGGAAAGAAATTGGAGGAAAACGTATAAGTAAATCAGAATATAAGAAAGCAGTAATAAAATATAATTATGCATTTAGAGGCATGAGCTCCACCTGCAATGCCTCGAAAATAGCCAATGCATCTTAATTCAGTCAAAGGAGTATTTAAGGTAGTCACATCTTTTATAAACCTGTCAGGCACAGGGCCTGTGCTTATGTCATCAGTGGTGCGCTGTAATGATTTGGGTAACTTTTTTTTCTTTAAAAGTTACCAACATACATGCCTCATTTGCAGGCAAGACAGAACAGATGAACGCTTCTTCCCTATCCTGTCAACCCAAACTGCCAAGGGAAACCCTCTCTTCTTTTCCTTCCATCAAAGGAAACCTAGTGATCCTAATGAATGCAGTTAAATCGCGTTCTTTGCTCGATCCTGCCCTGCCTTCTATTTCGATGCAGGGGCAGTAACAATTTATCCTCTACTCCTAGAGATGCTTAACTTCTCTCTACAGAGTCACATAGGTCCACCTTCCCGGAAACATGCGGTTGTTAAGCCATTATTAAAAAATAACATTGTTAGACCAGTAATTAACTGAAAATTATAGACCAATATCTCTTTTGTCTGGTATAGGCAAAGTATTGGAAAAGTATGTTAACCAAGATTTATTGTCATTTTTGGAAAATAATGGCATGTTCCATTCCACTCAAATGGGGTTTTGGCTGGGACATGGTACAGAGACTGCGCTTCTAATAGTTGTGAAGGAACTTAAAAAAAACCTTGATCAAGGGCGTTCAGCAGCAGTTGCACTGTTGGACTTGAACGCAGCCTTTGACACAGTATACAGTTTTGCTGCAGAGGCTGCAGCACGTAGGAATAGCTGATTTAGCACTGAAATGGCTATCATCATTTTTGGAAGGTGGGAGCTTCCAGGTTCACGACAAGCCATTTTATTCTTTTCCTTTGAAGTGTGGAGTGCCTCAGGGTTCTTCACTGAGCCCAATGCTATTTAATCTTTGCGTATGTCCCTTGGATGAGATTGTGCAATCTCTTGGCCTCTCAATAGTATCGCATGCCGATGAAACTCAGATAGTAGTCTCCTTAACTCCTGAAACCTGCTCTAAAGCCAATCAGCTCAATCCCTGTCTGAAGGAGATAGCAGAGTGGCTGGCAGCCCGCTGCCTGAAACGTAACGAGGATAAAACCGAAGTAATGGCAGTTGGCAATGATTTTAATTGCTGGTCTGCGGTGTACTGGGCAGGACTCTTAGGTAGCCACCCCAAGCTGAAAACGACAATAAAAAATGTGGGCATCTCTCTGGACAACAAATTCACTTTTGAGGTGCTAGCTCAGAAACTAGAAGCTAGCTGCTTTGGCATTTTGAGAATGCATAAAAAGATCTTAGATTTCCTACACTCTCCATCGCAGAGGACTGTTGTCCAGGCCCTAGTTTTGAGGCGCTTAGACTACGGTAATTCCTTGTATCTCGGAAGTCCTCAATATGGAGTAAGAAGGCTGAAGGCGATGCAAAATGCAGCCATCTGCCTTCTCCTAAGGATTCTGAAGTCTCGCTCTTTTGCGAGTTCTTTGGCCTCCCTGCATTGGCTTCCTGTCAAACAGAGGATCCAGTTTAAAGTTCTCTCTGTGGCCCACCAAGCATTCCATAAAAGGGCCCTCAGTTGTTACATCAATTGATACTACCCTATCTCCCTAACAGTATTTTAAGATACTCTACTTCATTTCAACTGGTGAATCCTAGAGTCCAGAAGGCTAGAAGTGGTGGGAATTCCTTTACTTATCTGGTTCCTAAATTATGGAACTCTTATGTAAGATGGAAGAAGTCTCAAGCTTCAGGAAGCAGCTGAAGACCTGACTATTTGTCTAAATCTGGGTGAATTAGGCTGGCACAACTGCTCAGCGCTGGGAGGCCTGATTGGATAGCCATGCGCTCTAGAAGTGCCCAGAATAGAAAAGGGGAGTATGGAATGAAAGGTGGATTTGTAGAGTGCTGCTTGTCACCCATGAGGGGATCCTGGCACTGAGTAGGTGAGTGTAAGCGTGTGGTGAGGCTGGGCCGAATACAGGCAGTCTCGACGGACCCGCAAGAAGACAAATTGAATACCCAGATATTCAGCTTCTTGCGGAATTCAAAAGGTGAGGGGGGGAGGAGGTCGTTCCAGGATTTGGAAGCTTGGTAGGAGAATGCTCGACCTCCCGTTCTGCTTCTGTGGATGCGTGGTGTGTGTGCGAATGAGAGTGATCCTGAGTGAAGTTGTGTGGTGGGTTGGTGGAAGTGAAGTTCGATGATTGAGGAATGTGGGTCCCTTGTTGTGTAGAGACTTGAATGTGTGTGTGAAAAGCTTGAACTGGCAGTGCTTCTGGATGGGGAGCCAGTGGAGCTCTCTCATCAGTGGTGTGGTGTGGGTTTCGTCACGGGAGGTCAAGGACGAGTCTGGCAGTGGCATTTGGATAGTTTGAAATCTGTGAAGAAGATGGGTTAGATGCCGCCGTAGAGTGTGTTGCCATAGTCCAATCTGCTTGTGATTAGGGCCAGTGTGATGATACGCCTGGTGGCCAGTGGGAGCCATTGAATATTTTACGCAACATGCGGATGATGTGGAAGCATGAGGAGATGACGCGTTGGCCTGGGACTTCATGGTGAGGTTGGTGTCCAGGATGAGGCCTAGGTTCCAAGCATGGTCAGTTGGGGAGGGTGAGGGTTCAAGATTGGCTGGCCACCAGGTGGAATCCCAAGGTGAGCTCGTATTCCCAGAGATCAGAACTTCAGTTTTGTCAGTGTTGAGCTTGAGACAGTTTTCCTTCATTCATTTAGCCACGCTGATCATGCATTGTTTGAAGTTTGTCTTGGTGGTAACGGTGTTGTCTGAGAGGGAAAAAATGTTGATTCCGTGGGATCTGATGATGTTTGCCAGAGGAGTCATGTACATGTTGAAAAGTAAGGGGCTGAGTGATGATCCCTGTGAGACTCTGCAGATGAGGTGCTTGGGTTCTGATGTGAACGAAGACAGGCTGACTCGTGTTCTTCCAGAGAGGAAGGAAACTATCCATTTGTGTGTTGGTCCTTGCATTCCTGCTGTGTGTAGTCTGGCAATGAGGGTGTGGTGGGAAACAGCGTCGAAAGCGGCGGAGATGTTCAGGTGGATGAGGGCGGTGGTCAATCCACAGTTGACAATGGTGCATATGTCGTCTGTGGCAGTGATGAGGGTTGTTTCGTGCTGTGGTTGTTTCAGAATCCTGATTGCGAGTTGTCCAGGAGGTTGTGGCATTCTAGGTTGTCAGAGAGTTGTCTGTTGATGGTCTTCTCAATGACAGGCTGGAAAGGGGAGCAGCGAGTTGGGTTGGTAGTTGCTGAGTACTTCGGGGTCAGTTGAGGGTTTTTTTAATAGGGTCGTAACTTTGGCATGTTTCCAGCTCTCTGGGAAGGTGGCTGTCTTGAGGGAAAGGTCGCTGCCTTGAGGGAGTATCAGTTTTTTGGGGACCAGCTGAGACTGTTTTTGGTGCAAATCTTTCAAGAGTATGATACAAGGATGAGAGAGTTGAGACATAGTGATGCCGGAATGGAAGTGGAGGCCTTTGGAGCACATTCCATAAGAGGGCATTAGCCTAAAAAATATTTCTAATGGTAAGACGTTCCACACATTGGTAAAATGTCTCTATGTTTGCTAAGTTTTATTTAAAACCTATTACGTATGCATCTGAATGTATGGTGCAACAGCTTTGAACTTGCACATAATCAATGCCTCCGATCTTGATATTTTTTCTAACGGCAAGGTGCGGTTCTAGACATTATAAAGAACGACCACGCTTTCATACACTTCGAATGGAGGGTTGAACATGGTCCTCATGGAGATAGGACGAGTCCCCCTCTATGACGCAGAAACTGAGTCACAATCTCTACCTCAAAGTTTAGTCTCACTCTGAATGAGCTTGCTCCGCTCATGAATAGAGATATTTACTTGGATGCCCTGTCAGTCAATGCCTGGCTTTTACAGACGGCTGACACCATTGTCCCTATTCTGAGATCTGCTCCCACCAAGGGCAAATTACACTCTGCTCCTTGGTTTAATGAGCACAAAGAGTTACTTAAGCATTGTAAAAAACTGGAAAGAGGTTGAAGGAAATTTGATCTTTCTCAGGACAAAATACTATATAAAAGCGCTCTAAACAACTACCACCATACAAACAAGAGAGCACAAGCAAACTTCTTTACGGCCCAAATGGGAGACTCCCATAATAAACCAGGCAAGGTATTTAAAATTGTTGAGAAATGTACCCTCCCTGATGCTCTGCGTCAGCCATTAGCTGCCTTCTCTAAGTTAAACTATTGGACTTTTTTAACGCAAGGCATTGTTGACTCACTGCGCTCTGGCAACTCGGACCCTCCAGCTGGTAGTGGGTCGAATGTCCTGAAGGTGACTCAATTAACAACCTTGTCTTACTCCTGCAGGAGTTTGCACTCATTTCCTTGGAGTCTGTACAAGCCCTTTGAGCCTGTAAATCAGGTCCTGCCGAGGATCCGTGTCCTACCTATATCCTTGTCTGCAATTGTGCAGCTATCAACCCCATTCTAAACCAGCTCCTCAACACCTCCATCCAGATGGAAAAAGTACCTACCTGCTGGAAACAGGCTAAACTGATTATTTTACTAAAGAAGCTATTGGTTGATAAATCAAACCTGGCCAATTTCAGACCGATGTCTCTGTTGCCGGCCTTGGCCAACATTTTAGAAAAGCTTATCAATCGCCAACTCTCCTGCCACCTAGAACAACACCAGCTACTGCATCCATCTCAATCGGGCCTTCACCCTGCTGGTAGCGCAGAAACGACTTTGTTGGAGTTTGCAGATACCATTAAGCTGACAGTAGATCAGGGGAAGCAGGTAGATCTGCTTCTCCATGATATATCTGCAGCTTTTGATACAGTTTTGCATCCCATTCTTCTGCAGCGTCTAGGAAGCATTGATGTATGTGGTCCTGCGTTAGCCTGGTTCCGGTACTTTCTGTAAGGAAGAAGCCAGTCAGTATGGATGGCTCCATATGCCTTGGAGTCTAAACCCTTGTGCTTTGGTGTCCCGGCACTAAGCCCAAGATTGTTCAATGTTTATATCAGTCCATTGGCTGCACTTGTTGAATCTTACAGCATGCAAATAGTGTCTTACGCCAACGACACTCAGATTCTCCTTACGCTAGACAGAAACTCATCCAAGGGCTTTAGTAAATTCAGTGCTTCTATTACAGTGGTATTTCAGTATATGTGCTCAAGTAACTTACAATGCAACGCCAGCAAAATAGGAATTCTGCTCTTCTGTCTACCTCCACCTAGTTGGGATGATGACCTTTGACCTATTGGTGTGCCGCCACCACCCGCCCACTATAGACCACAATGTGGGGGTGAAGTATGACAGTTCTATCACATTTGGCTCCCAGGTGGCTGGTGTTGTAGGGTCCTGCTTTGGACTTTTGAAAGTTCTAAGGACATTTCTCTTTCTGCTTCCACAGCAGAAAACCGTGATACAGGCCCTTCTCAATTCACGGCTGGCCCAAACCAATTCTTTATATTGGGGTCTTTCTGCTTATCTTCTACAGAGACTCCAGCTAGTTCAGAATGCAGCGGCTTGGCTTCTGTTGAAACTCCCAAGAAGGGACCACGTCCGCCCTCACCTGAAAGAGTTGCACAGGTTACTCAAGGAACAAGAAAGATTTAAAGGACTTGTGCTAACACACAGAGCTTTCTATCACTCTGGTCCTCAGTATCTGGTTGACAGAATTACCCCGTATCAACAATCAAGAACGCTCCGTTCATCAACCTCCTTGAAAGTCGTAATCCCACAATTCAAAAGAACGAGATGCGGTTGCACCTCCTTCTCTTTTCTGGCTGCCAGGGACTGGAATGCTCTTCCTCAGCATCTTCAGACCACTAAAGATGTACAAGCATTCAAGCGATTTCTCAAGTTGTGGCTTTTTGAGCAAGTTTATCAATAATATAGGGCCTGATTACGATCTTGGCTGACAGGTTACTCCGTCACTAAGGTGAAGGATATCCCGTCGGCCGAAATATAAATCCCATTATATCCCATGGGATTTATATTTCAGTGGATGGGATATCCGTCACTGTTGTGACGGAGTAACCCATCCACCAAGATCGTAATCAGGCCCATAGTCAGCAGGTTGGTCGGACTTCTATCCAGCGCCGGACACTCATTGAGTAGCTGTTGTGCTATATAAATCACTATGATTGGTTGATCGATTGACATACAACTGCGATTTACCATGCTCACAGCGAGAAGAATATGGTGATTTTAGGTTATATGCTCACCAGTGGATAAGAAAGAGATGTTATTCTTTTTAAGTCATCATTATTGAGGCTGCATTCCACAAAAAACAGAATGTTATGAGGTGTAAAGTTCTGGTACTATGGTATTTTGCTACTGTGGAAAGTGATATTAAGGGAGATTGCACATAATAGCAGCCTCTATGTATTTAATAAAATCTTGAATTTCTTTTCAAGATTTTGTTAAATACATAGAGGTGCTATTATGTAAGCTAGGAAAGTGTTGTGTTGTGCAGTGCGAATCACTGACAGAATATCGACGACCACAATATCGAGGTCCCAAAATATCGGCACCTAAATATCGATGTCAAGAATAACGACATTCTATCTACATCATGGTAAGTACAAAAATATCGGAAAAAAACTATTGTTGTAAAAAATATCGTTGTTAAAAATATCGTTTTTTTAAATGTTTAAAAATTAATATAAAATAAAGTAAATAATACATATAATCAAAAAAAATATAGTTATAATTATTATAAAATGTTAAAAATTAGAAATAATAAATACAATGTAAAAAAATTAAACATACATATATATAAAATATAATATATATATTTACTGAATAATATTAATACATAGTTATTATAATAAATTATAAAATGTTAGAAACATATTAAAAATTATAAATACATATATATATATACATATATATATCCACAACGCCGTTCCTTCTCACTTCCCTTCCTCTGGGAAAAACGGACTGCGAGACCACAATTTCGTGCTAGATTTGATTTATTTTGCCACCAATATCGCCATGACGCGTTTCGGCCTCACTCGGCCTTGATCACATGTATATATATGCATATACCAGTAAAATAAAAATAAAATATATATATAATAAATTAAAATATTATAATATTTTTATTCTTTTACAATTACATTTTACATTACATTAACAGCAATAGTAGGGAAAATATTGGATAGCGGAGGGGATAAAATTACTATTCCCACTCCAGGGAGTGCAAAAGTAGGGAAAGTGTTGGATAGCGGAAAGGTAAAAATTACTATTCCCACTTCAGCGAGTGCAACAGTAGGGACAGGTATGGATAGCGGAGTGGAATAATTCACTATTCCCACTCCAGAGAGTGCTTTAGTAGAGAAAGTGTTGGATAGCGGAGGGGAATAATTTACTATTCCCACTCCGGCAAGTACAACAGTAGGGAAAGTGTTGGATAGCGGAGGGGTAACAATTACTGTTCCCACTCCAGTGAGTGCAACAGTAGGGAAAGTGTTGGATAGCGGAGGGGAATAATTTAATATTCCTACTCCAGGGAGTGCAACAGTAGAGAAAGTGTTGGATAGCGGAGGGGTAAGAATTACTATTCCCACTCCAGCGAGTGCAACAGTAGGGAAAGTGTTGGATAGCTGAGGGGTAACAATTACTATTCCCACTCCAACGAGTGCAACAGTAGGGAAAGTGTTGGATAGCGGAGGGGTAAAAATTACTATACCCACTCCAGCAAGTGCAACAGTAGGGAAAGTGTTGGATAGCGGAGAGGAATAATTTACTATTCCTACTCCAGTGAGTGCAACAGTAGAGAAAGTGTTGGATAGCGTAGGGGTAAAAATTACTATACCCACTCCAGCAAGTGCAACAGTAGGGAAAGTGTTGGATAGCGGAGAGGAATAATTTACTATTCCCACTCCAGCAAGTGCAACAGTAGGGAAAGTGTTGGATTGCATAGGGGAATAATTTACTATTCCCACTCAAGCAAAATATTTATAATTAACTAATTAATTTTAAAAAAATTGCCTCCCACCATATTCCCTATAAATGACACCACCAATGTTCTAAAACATAACACTATTAACATAATTAATTATTAATTAATTAATCAATTAATTAATTAAAATTAACAAGCAATTTAAAAACAATAAATAATAATTTAATTCACACAATTAACAGTATAAAACAACTTAAAATAAATTTTAGAATACATTTTTTAAAAAGATATATTGAAATTAAATTACTTACCAGCCTACTCCGCTATCAACCCACAACCCGCTCTTAAAAAAATGGCACAAATAACATAATTAATAATTAATAATTATTTATTAATAACCAATTAATAAATAATTAACAATATATTATTTACCAAAATTTACAATATACAATTTTAAATACATACATATTAAATAATTAAAAATATAAATAAATTATTATTAAATTACTTCCCACCCTACTCCCCTATAAACCCACAACCCGCTCCTAAAAAAATAACACAATTTACATATTTACCAATTAATTATTAATAATTAACAAACAATTAATAACTAATTAATAATACATTATTTACAACAATTAACAATATAAAATCATAAATACTTAATTATTAATTAATAAAAATAATTAATTAATTATAATTAAATTACTTCCCACCCTATTCCCCTATAAACCCACAACCCGCTCCTAAAAAATAACACAATTAATTTATTTACCAAATAATTATTAATAATTAACAACCAATTAATAACTAATTGATAATAAATTAATTACCACAATTAACAATATAAAATATTAAATATATAAATATTAATTAATAAAAAGTATGAATTAATTAATTATAATTAAATTACTTTCCACCCTATTCCCCTATAAACCCACAACCCGCTACGGAATAAAAACGCAAAATTTACTTGAAAGTAAATTAATAAATTCTAAAAATGTAATACATATATTAAAAAATAAATACAATACTTAAACAAAAATATAGAACACATACATTTAAAATACATACTAAAATACATAACACTAATATAAACATGGATATGATTAACAACAATATTTTTACAAACGATATTACTGTCTTCGATATTTAAAAAAACGATATTTCTTACCTTACTGTCGATATTCTGGTCCACGATATTCTTGCAGTCGATATTCTTATCAAGGAGGCCCACCGCACAGGCGCAGTTCGAGATCTACATATTAATATCTTCACCTCAGACCAGTTCTGGACCGGATCGGGTTCCAAGACCCACTTTGTAACGGGCGCCACATTCGCCACTACTTGCCAGCAATTACGATTGGTATGTACAAACCAGGTTACTTTAATCCAGACTACATGGGATTAATGTTAATATTCTTATATGTGACTTTCTTTGACCACTTATAGATTGTGGTCACGTTACAGGTGTCCCCCTCTCTTTTTAAATTAACTTGGGTTTTATTATTGATACACCCACACTTAATCTTTATATAGGTGTTCGTGGGTACATCCCCCGTAAAATTAATATCTCACTTAGTGGTAGAGACATAGCTCCCAGCTTATCCCATTGTATCTACATATGTGCACCCATACAATGGGGGATAAAGAAATTATGTGTTTGAAGTTATGGTGTTTACCACATATGTGGTAACGCGGATTTTATCGTCTGTTATATGTTATGTATGTTTGTTTTATGCACTTATTATTGTTTTCAGTGTTGTCTATAATAACCACATAGAGAAATGTTTAGTTGTGTATATGGTGTTTGTTATCATTTATATAATTAGTATATTTATGTTATTTATGTTATACTTCTTTCAGCCCTGACGAAGTTCAACCATTGAACGAAACGTGTTGGCTGATGTTTTGCATAAACCTTATGAATTGTTTGAAATAAAGACGTATATTTTTTCTACGAAGATACTGATTGAGCTTCCTTATTGACATAATACCCATCTAGGAGTGCACCTCTCCAGTATTCTTAAAGCTCGATATTCTTGTACCTCGATATTTAAAACTCGATATTATGGTACTCCGAAAAAAAAACCTCGATATTCTGTCTGTTCACCGTGCAGTGCTATGCTATGTTATGCAGACCTGTAGAGCGCACTATCACACCAGAAGGTATCCTGGAGCTGAGCAGGTGTGAGTCTAGCCACACCTATGGCCTAGTAGGACTTCTCCAAAAAGCCAGGTGTTCAGCTTCTTGCGGAATTCAAGAAGTGAGGAGGAGGAGGGGCTTTTATGTGTAGCAGCAGGTCATTTAATGCTTTAGGAGCTATGTAGAAGGCTCAACCACCGGATCTGGTTTTCAGTATGTGTGGGATTTGTGTATATAAGAATTCGGATGAGCGGAGGTGTCTGGGCCGGCGTTATGCAGTGCCTTGAAAGTGTGGGTGAGTAGTTTGAATTGTGTTAGTTTGTGAATGGGGAGACATGGGCACTCCTTCAGGTGTGGTGTGATGTGAGTGCGGCGTGGGAGGTTGCAAGTGATTCCAGCCTCCAAGTTCTAAATGGTCTGCAGCATTCTGGTGAGTTTTTGTTGATCCCAGTATGGAGGGTGTTCCCCTACCAGCTTACTTGGGACCAGAGCTGCGTGATGGTTTTCCAGGTGCTGATTGAGAGCCATTTGCAAATCTTCCTCACAGATGTACCAAAAAGTCTGAGGATTCCAGGTAAAAATGACATCACAGGCTGTCCTAAAAATCAAGAATGATTCAGTGAAAGTAGAATGCCCTGCCAGGCAGGCTCCCTGAGACAGTGCAAAGGTCAGATGTGGGGAAGTCCTGGCAAGCACAGTTCTGACAAGGATTTATAGTGACAACTGCAAAAGGTTAGCTGCCAAGAATTTGAATCAAGAAAGACTTCGGTCCTCTGACATTCACATGGCTGACATTTACAAGGAGCTAACCTGGGTACCCCAGGGAGGCATTTCTGTGCATACGGCCCTCTCATTGAAGCCTAGGTTCATAAAAACATCAAAATAAACATTGGCTATTTTGTTAGTGTATCCATGTCCCTTTGACTGGTAGCAGCCACAGGTGCAGTGACATTCAGAGACATCCTGCATCTTTCATCAGAGTAAATGTAATACAAAATAAAAGGAAAAAACTTATGTCTGGTGGCACAGTTTTTGGCTTTGGAACTAGATGTCCTGGGGCCACATGTATGAAACCATTTTGCATTCGCAAACTGGGCGAATCGCTAAATTCGACCATTTGTGAATGCAAAATAGCCTTTCAAGATGTATGAAAGGCTTTGTAGTCGCAATTTTAGGTGATCGCAATTTTTTGCGATTACCTAAAATTTAGAATGCAAATAGAGAATCGCAATTCGTGATTCTGTAAGCACATGTACCAAGCATTTTCTAAATGCAAAGTTTGCACTTAGGAAATACTAAGACCATTGGCTCCAAGTCGATGGTAACCAGGTGCAATATCTGAAAACGGCATTTTCCAAAGTGCCATGGGCATGTGTGCGCTTTACATGTGCACATTTTTGGGGGGTTCTTCAGGGGGCCTTAGGCTTTCGGGCACCCTTGGTTGTGCATTACCCAATTTACGATTACCAATTAGGCAATTGCAAATTAGCTAATGCAAAACCATTCGCATCTATGGGCCTTTAGGCCCATGAAAACAAATGGAGTCGTATTACCTAATAGCGATTACCTAATTGCGATTACGAATATTTAAGAATTGCTATTAGGTAATTGCTATTTTGTTACATACCAATTTGCATTCCTTAAATAGCGATTACCTAAAATTTGCTATTTAAGGAATGCAAAATGGATTTTTGATACATGTGGCACATAGTCTCGTCCTGGCTTACCTAGTTCAGAATTATGTGAGCTTGGACAAATCATTTTTAAAAATTTGCTTGTGCATCAGTTGCGTTGCAAACAGGCTTCAGAACAATATCAAACCCTGTTAAACAAGCATTAAACGTTTTCTCAAGCAAGATACAACATAGCAGCAGTTCTGTAAGCATAACACACAATCATACTCACTACACACCAGCTATACTATAGGCAAGCTTCCCTCGCATAGACAGACCAGGTGCAGCACATGCAATTCAGCGAGAGCAGCAGCTGCCCAGTCATCAGAGCAGAAGAAGCAGTATCAGTGCAGAGGTCCCCGGTCTCACAAGCGACAGCTGTCCGGGAGGAGCAGGCAGCAGAACTATGTGCCTGCTTACAGAGACAGGGGAGAGTTGACAGAAGCAGCAGTGCAAGTCTCCCCGCCACACGCACGACAGATGAGGCATGGGCAGTAGGCAGCTGTCTAGCCTTCCTTGCAGAAAAGGGATAGATACAGCACAAGCAACAGCAGTCCAAGCTTCCCTCATATTGATCAATTACAGTACTGACATCAGGAGTGCAAGTTTCCCTTGTATTGACCAGTTACAGTACCGACATAAGCAGTGCAAGCTCCCTTCGTATTGGCCACTTACAGTACTGACATCAGTAGTACAACCTTCCCTCGTATTGACCAGTAATAATACCGACATCAGGAGTGCAAACTTTCCTCATATTGACGAGCTATATTACCGACATCAGCAGTGCAAGCTTCCTTCATATGGACCAGTTAAAGTACAAACATCAGAAGTGCAAGCTTCCCCAGAATTGACCAGTTACAGTACCAACATCCGGAGTGCAAGCTTCCCTCATATTGACAAGCGACATTACCGACATCTGCAGTGCAAGCTTCTTTCATATGGACCAGTTACAGTACAGACATCAGGAGTGCACTCTTTCACCCATATTGACCAGTTACAATACCAACAACAGGAGTGCAAACTTCCCTCTTATTGACCAGTTACAGTACTGACATCAGCAGTGCAAGCTCCCCTCGTATTGACCAGTTACAGTACTGACATCAGGAGTACAAGCTTCCCTCGTATTGACCAGTAACATTACTGACATCAGGAGTGCAAGCTACCCTCATATTGACAAGCTACATCACCGACATCAACAGTGCAAGCTTTCCTCATATGGACCAGTTACAGTACAAACATCAGGAGTGCAAGCTTTCCTCATATTGACCAGTTACTGTACGGACATCAGAGTGCAAGCTTCCCTCTTATTGACCAGTTACAGTCCCGAAATCATGAGTGCAAGCTCCCCTCGTATTGACTGGGCACAGTACTGACATCAGGAGTACAAGATTCCCTCGTATTGACCAGTAACAATACAGACATCAGGAGTGCAAGCTTTTCTCTTATTGACAAGCTACATTACCGACATCAGCAGTGCAAGCTTCCTTCATATTGACCAGTTAAGTACATGCATCAGGAGTGCAAGCTTCCTCCGTATTGACCAGTTACAGTACCAACATCAGGAGTACAAGCTTACCTCATATTGACAAGCTACATTTCCGAGATCAGCAGTGCAAGCTTCCTTCATATGGACCAGTTACAGTACAGTGATCAGGAGTGTACGCTTTCCCCGTATTGACCAGTTACAGTACTGTAGGAAGTTGGCTCTGTATATACTATCCCAAAGTGAGGTATAGTGTGCACAGAGTCCAGTGGAACCCCAAAGGTAGGCAGAGGTAAAGTTAGATAGCACCTCACTCTCTATTTGTGGTAGTGTGGTCGAGCAGTAAGGCAGTATCAGAGGACAGTGTTAAGCATTTGATGAAACCTGCTTGTATTCAATCCTCCTCACAGTATTAATTTATTAAACTTGTATTGTTAATACTAACCTTTGCATTCACGACACAAAAGAAAGGGATGCTTGCCTATGTGTTTTACTAATGAATAACGCTTGTTTGTAATTCAAAATGGCCGCTATGCGCGGGAAACTCAATGCGCATGTCGCAACCATATCACATGGTGTGACGTCTTTCTTTGCTTGGTGGGAAACTTCTGCTTCTGCGCAGTGTGCATTAAAATGGCTGCTTGATGTTTTCACATGCTTCAGCTTGCTCTCATGTCATTACTAAATTGTCGTTTCCTAACGCTACTAACGCGGGTTAGAATATATAATTTAAATGGGAGATGAATAGAAATAGTGGGTATACAGTGAAACATTTTATTTGTGATTCTAATATTTTCTTCTTGCACTTTTATTAGTTTGTAAATTTGGGCCTGGGTTGGTGTTCTGAAACTCAAGAGGCAACTGATTCTGCGCATGTGTCCTGTGTGCCTGCCAAATGAAGTCAACCTGGACGAAGTCCAAGGCCGCGACCTGATGGCTGAAGATGTTGTACTATTGCTTTTCCTGTCGCACATTGATACAATGTCTGTGAAAATTGGTTTACATTTGTCATGAGACGGGTGGGAAATAAAGCGAATGTATTAATTTGAAGGGGTGGGAACGTAAAGACAATAGGCTTTACAATTTAAGCCAAATTGATATGGTGCGAGAATCCACCCCCTGTCCCTGTCCAATCAGAAGTAGTGGTCCCATATTTTAGTAACATTAAGGGGAGGTACATGGGCGTAGAAGGGTATAATAGATATAGAATTTGTTAATTAGGGGTCGGAAGTTTTGAAGCACAGGAGAGCAAGTTTCCATGAGAGCATGCGTTCATGAAGAACAGGCGTCCATGCTGCCAGAGCGCGCTTAGCTCCAGACCGACAAGCTGACCGATTGCAGGCCGAGTCCCTGTCCAGAAGAGGTCCTGAGGAGGGGGCGGCAGAGTCCATTAGAAGGAAGGCACGGGAGAATCGAGGAGAAGCAGTGTATCAGAGAGGGGAACGACGCAGGCGTCGTTGTAGAGAGGTCACCGGTCCTGTCCTGATCCTGGAGGAGGTCTTTGCTCTTCATCCTTCCTGGGTCCTATTCTTTAACTCCTTGGCTAAGGGGTTTGGGTCTCGCACTTAGGTAAATATAATGCAACCTTTAGTTGCGCTGCTGTCTCTATCTTCTCCTTTTCTTTAAACACCGTCATTGATTAGCAATAATCATTTCTATGCTTAATCTTGGGTATTGCGATTAAGTACCATGTGGCTCTGTATTTTACTCTGCTAAATCTTTAGATAAATATTTTAAAACTTTCTGACTCAGTGGTTATTTCATGATTATGTATTATAATGAATGTCACTCATTTTAAACTTCCCAATTAGCAAAGGATTCATTGGTAAGTCATTACTCTTCAATCAGAAGGTAATTGGTAGCAGGGATTTTGATAGAGAGTAACAACTGATAAAACCCAGCGTAAGTATTAGCGTAGTATGAATGTATGGGCCCAAGTGAGTATCTAGTGTATGAATGCTGTTTGCTAATATCGCGCTGGATCAGTTTTCTGGTTATCAGAGGATGGTTACTCTTTGTTAATTGGGTAATGAGAATTTTATTTGTATTTTTATGAACTAACATCCGTGTATTCAAAGTTTTGTTTTATGTTGTCCAGAATACCCCGGGGTAAAAGGAATAGCGGATGGTAAGTGGAAGCCATACTGCAGTGAGGTTATCTGCCAGGCAGAAATAGTACTGAAAAGTTAAGCAGGACTTTCAGTACTCGTTAGGGACTCTATGCGTGTGAGTAATAGCAAAAGAGTACGCTGGTAAAAATTTGATGTTATATCACCTAGAAAGGGTAACATTGGAGAAGTAACAGGTACTTCTGGAGCTTGTGTGAAGAGTAGACGGAAGTGTTTTACTCATAGTGTATGTTTAGTAAACGGAAAGGTTTTACTAAGTATGAGAGAAAACTATCTTTTCTAAATTAGAGAAACTGGCACGATAGCGAATGTTTTATGTTGTTACTGAAACTTAATTAAGAATTATAGAGAAAATAAGTTTGCGTACGAATTTGTAAAGGGAGGGTCAGTTGCCGGAGAAGGAGCTGATGGCACTAAACGCCGCGCTGAGATTGGTTGAATCAGCGGGTGTGGAAAAACCCTTGTAAAGGAGGGGTCAGTAGTCAGGAGTAGTACTGACGTCATAGGTGCCGCGCTGGGATTGGTTAAACCAGCAAGGACAGAAAAGAGCAGATTGTAAAGGAGGGGTTGACAGATAAACGTCACCAAAAGGCCGCGCAAGGATTGGCTCGGAAATAAAAGATAGCAGACAATTGATTAGTCAAAATTATAGAAGCGAAATTTTTAGTGGATAAGGATTGCATGATAAAACACGATCCGACTTTAACAGGAATTCGTCAGGATAAGAGATATTTAGGCTTTGCAGAATATAATTTTATACATCGGTACTTACCCAAGATGTACGGAGAAAGGAGAAAAATGTCATTTTTACAAAAGATTAAGAATTATTTTAAAAAGGACAAACCAATCAAAACTAGAGAAGGAATTATTATTCCACCAGCTAAAACGCCCGCTTCATTCATGATGATGGAGAGAGGTTATCATACTTGTGTATGGATGGAGAATTGGATAGAATATACCAAAAATGATGGAATACTAGCATTTCCCGAGAATGGCACGTTCAATGGGCGAATTCTACAAAACTTAAGATTGAGGATGAATGACTTAGAACCCAGACCTAGATTAACTCAGTACGAAGCTCTAGAGGAATGGGAAACCGAGGCATTTGAGCGGGACCGATCTAGAAGTAATAGGAGTTATCCAGGATTTTTCCCCAGATACCTACATGAGTCTACGAACGGTCAGATGAAACAATGGAGAAGGGCAATGATTACAGAAGGGTTATATCCATTGTTCTCAGCAGAGGAGAAATTAAGAAGTAAGTGCACAGAAAAGACAAAACATTTCATGAGAAATGAGGAGTCTGAAGACGAATTTATGGAGGAAATGTTAAGAAACCCCCCACCATATCAGGAAGGGACAAGTGGATGCACCCCAAGTGCACCACCAAAAACTCCATTAGTGCCACAGGTAATGCATGAATTCACCCCGAGTAGAATACTTCGTGACAAAGAAAAGGAAGCCCTAGAAAAGACCAGAGCAGAATTAATACAGAAAATAACCCAGATAAAAGTACATCCTGATTCTTTGACCATACCTGTAACAATTGGTCCAGTAGTTCCATTATATGGTACTCAGGGAAGCTGTCCTCCACCGATACTTGCACCTACTCCTGTGAATAATTCCAAACCTGAAGCTCCAGTTATAATTGAGGATCAATTTAGTGACTGTGAATCCACAATATCACTTATGGACTTGCCTATTCGAGGTTCTGTAAATAGTACTCCCAGAAAAGATGTACCTGGATGTTCAAAAGATGTAAGTTTAATAACTTCATCGGGAGCAAAAAGTGCCACCATAGTAACACCTGAAGATCTAGAAAAATGGGTGCAAGGGTCAGTTAAACAGTGCACACCTCCGAAAATAATGGACATTCATAGATTGAAAGTCGAATTAGAAGAAATAATAGCAGGAAATGTAGGACTAGAACGCTTAAATACCTATGATGAAGAAGAATTATTGTTCTTGTGTAGGAGTATCACCAGAAATGTAAGGATATTCCATGAAAAATTATCCAATTTAGCACTACAGATGGGAATAGAAATAGGGAGATCAAAGGTACTACAGAAACCCTATAGAGCAGAATTTTCAGACAAAGATTTAGAAAATATGAATGCCTCTGGAAGAAGATTACAAATAAGAGAATTAATGTTAGTTTTGCAAAAATGGGGAGACCTAGATAAATGGAAAACTAGGTGGGCCAAGAAAAAGGAAGAAGCACGAACAAGTAGAACAGCATCAGAATATGTGATGAAAGAAACAGGGAAAGCAGACCAGATGTATCCAATGCGAGAAGTTGCGGGAGGAGGATATGTACATGTCCCATGGAGCAGACAGGATATTTTGTCATTTACGAATGATTTTCCAAAATTGAGAGAAAAACCAATTGAATGGTACAAGCAGGTTGATAGGTTTGTGAAGGTGTCAAAGGTATTGTTGAAGGATTTAGATGGTTTGTTTGACATAGTGGTACCTGCCGATTTGTGGACAGATTGTAAAATTACAGTCGATTGGCCTAGTGATGAATATCCTAGAGATCCGAAGACAGGTGCCCCGTCAAATGATGTGATGAAAAAGTATCAGCAAGTGATAACTTACCTGAAAGGGAAAATACCACCGAAAGAAACAGATTGGGTAAAAATAGATCGAACTACCCAAGAAGCTAATGAATCAGTACATTCTTACTATGAGCGTCTATTGTAGGTATTTAAACAATATAGTGGATTTGAGGACATTGGAGACAAGAACATGAGTCAGTTTGTGTATCGATTTGTTTACGGTTTGAAGCCAGAAATTTGCCAGATGATTAAACAGCATATGCTGTGTTGGCAGGGAAAGCCCATTGACGAGATTTTGAAGTATGCAAAATATTGTGGAGACAATATTGAGGATAGACACAAGAAATTGCAGGAAAAAGTAATGTGGGCTCAGGTGAAAATGGCTGAGAAACAGGGAATTAATTTGGAAAATCCAAGTGAAAATCCAGGAAAAGATTCTGGAACGAATGGTGATACTGGGAATGGTGGAAAATTTAGAGGACGAATGAGTAGAGAAGAAGCTAAAAAGAAATTTCCTTGTCATGGATGCGGAAAATTGGGGCATTGGAAGGATGAATGTAAAAAGATTCGGAATAATAATGGCCCAAATCAAAATTTAAATCCACAGACGCAGAATGACTCACAGCAGGGTGTAAATCCTCAGAGTCAGTTGCCACCTGCACCTATTCAGGGTAATGTAAGCAGAGCAAAGCATGGTACAGACATCGGATATCCAGGAGGAAGTGGTAAGAATGATTATATGACATCACAATTTCTTTTGCAGGACGATTTCTGTCAATTCAGTCCATGACGGTGCCTAGGAGAGGGGAAGAAGGAGTGCATACTTGGCGCATCCTTACAGGTAGATCAGTCAGGTCCATATGTTGAAGGGAATGTGAAAGGTAATAATATTACTTTCCTTTTGGACACTGGTGCTACCCGGTCTACTGTGAGAACAGCAGACATTCCAGACCTTCCTCTCGCTGGTGAAAATATCCAAGTAGTGGGGGTAGCTAATCAGCGGATTAGAACACCTCTTACCGAACCCATGGAAGTTAAAATTGGAAACTTCAGAGAAATGCATCAATTTGTAGTATGTGATTCCAGTCCAGTAAACTTATTAGGTAGGGATTTGTTGTGCAAGATGAATTGTACCATTTTCTGCACACCGGATGGTGTGGCCGTGCAGACACCAGATGAAGACCATGTATATAAAATTATGATTGCAAGACAAGGTACAGAAGTGGATGAGATGTTTTCATTAATAACAAAAGATGAGTTGCCAGAAGAATTAAAAGGTACAGTAAACCCCATAGTATGGGATTTCACAGGAAAAGAAGTAGGACTTATGGCTAAAATAGATCCAGTTAAAATTACTGTAAAGGAAGGTGCAATTTTCCCAAATACCAGACAGTACAAAATGAGTGCAGAAGTAAAAGCAGGAGTTATTGAAGAAATAAATCGAATGGTAGAACAAAACATACTTAAAAGAAGTAATGAGTAGCCCATGTAATTCACCAATAATGGGGTTAAAGAAACCTAGTGGAAAATATAGGATTGTTCAGGACCTGAGGAAAATAAATAAGATTGTAGAACCATGTTGTTCCATAGTACCAAATCCTGCAGTAATTCTATACCAGATTCCGTGGAGTGCAGGATGGTTCACAGTAATTGATTTGTGTCAAGCGTTCTTTTCAATACCATTACATCCAGACAGCCAGTATCTTTTCTCATTTAAATTTGAGAACAAAGTTTATGTGTGGAATCGTGTTCCTCAGGGGTACACAGAAAGTCCTTCTATTTTCAACCAGATACTGAAAAAGTGCCTTGAAAAACTAGTGATGCCAGGAAGCTCAGTCTTAGTCCAATATATCGACGACTTATTGGTGGCATCGAACACCAGAGAGGACTGTGTTGTTGATTCCATAGCATTATTAAATCTTTTGGCAGAAGAAGGACATAAAGTCTCACCTGAAAAATTGCAATTCTGTACAACAGCAGTTAAGTATCTGGGACACCAAATTGAGAGAGGAAAAAGAAGAGTAACAGCTGAAAGAGTAGCTTTAATAAAGAAAATGCAAATGCCTGTAACACAAAGACAAGTGAGAATGTTCCTAGGAATAGTAGGTTACTGTCGACAATGGATACCAAGATTTTCCATGTTAGCTAAGCCCTTAATTAACATGACAAAAAAGAAAGCAAAGGACCCTGTGGAGTGGGAGGATGAAAGTGTAGAAGCCTTTGTAAAATTGAGAAATGCCCTATGTTCAGCACCTGCCTTAGGCATGCCTGATTATAAAAGAGAATTTGCATTGTTCTGTCATGAGAGAGAAAATTGTGCACTTTCTGTCCTAACTCAAAGACATGGACTAGAAAGACGTCCTATAGCATATTTTTCTGCTACATTGGACCCAGTAGCAGCCGCATTGCCAGGATGCCTAAAAGCAGTGGCGGCTACTTGTTTGAGCATTGAACAAAGTGAGTCAATTGTGATGGGACACCCTGTAAAAGTGTATGTTCCACATGCAGTTGTCATTCTGTTGACAAGAACCCGAACTCAGCATCTTACTCCTAGTCGGCTGACTAAATACGAAAGAATCATAATGGGTGCTGAAAATGTGAACATGGTAAGGTGTACTATAATAAATCCAGCAACCTTACTACCAGACCCATATCATGAGAGAATCAAAGATGATGAAGACGATGAACATGATTGTATACAAATCACAGAATTATGCACAAAACCACGCCCAGATATAGAGGAACAGCCTCTCAAAAAGCCAGACAGGGAGCTATTTGTAGATGGTTCATGTCGAAGACATGAAGATGGTAAACTAACTGCTGCCTATGCGGTATGTGAATTAACTGGAATAGTTGAAGCATCTTATTTACCAGGAGTCAAATCTGCACAAGTAGCTGAATTGATTGCGTTGATAAAAGCATGCAAAATTGGGAGGAATCAGAGAGTAACCATATTTACAGATAGCCAATATGGTTACGGGGTTGTGCACGATTTTGGCCAACTATGGATGCAGAGGGATTTCATGACTTCTTCAGGATCCCCCATTAAAAATGGACAAATTGTAAGGGAATTGCTAGAAGCAATACAATCACCAAAAGAATTGGCTGTGGTGAAATGTGCCGCACACCAGTCAGGAGATGACTGGGTGGTAGTCGGCAACAGATATGCAGATCTGGTGGCTCAACATTGTGCCAAAACCAGAATGTCAGTCAATAAGAGGGTGGAAAGAATGGGAATCAGCTGCCAACTTATGCTGTATATGCCACCTGAAACTTGGAATGACGTCAAGAAATTGCAAGATGAGGTTGATGAAAGTGAGAAGAATTTGTGGATCAAAGTGGGTTGTTCCCAAAGAGGAAATGATGAAGTGTGGATCAGTGCTGATGGCAGACCAGTCATGCCAGACTGTTTACTCTCACAAATGGCTAGAATGCATCATGGAGACACACACATAGGAAGAGATGCAATGATTAGGCTGTTCAGACAAAATTGGTACAATCCCAAATTCAGGGCTGTTGCAGAGAGTCTTTGCCAGAGATGTCTAACTTGCCAGATGCATAATCCGGGGAGGAAGACAGTAATTGGATTTGGAAAAATTGGAAAGGCAGAGGGTCCATTTATGAGACTTCAGTTTGATTTCATACAGTTACTACCATGTAGAGGGCTGAAATATGTACTAGTCATAGTATGTCTGTTTTCAAAGTGGGTGGAGGCTTACCCTACTAGGAGAAATGACAGCATTACAGTTGCAAAACTGTTGCTACGAGAGCTCATTCCTAGGTTTGGTTTTCCAGTAACTTTGGAATCAGATAGAGGAAAACATTTTAACAGCGAAGTGATTCAAATAATCTGTGAAGCATTCCAAATCCAACAGAAACTGCACTGTGCATATCGTCCAGAGGCTTCTGGAGTGGTTGAACAATTGAATGGCACTATAAAGTCAAGACTGGGAAAAATGTGTGCATCAACATCATTAGAGTGGCCAGATGCATTGCCACTCGTTTTAATGGGACTCAGAAGTATACCTGACAGAAACACAGGATTGAGCCCACATGAAATAATGATGGGAAGAGCAATGAGACAAACACATCTTCCCACAAACAAACTGGTGAATATATCTGATGATATGGTTCTGGACTATTGCAAAGGATTGGCTGACCTAGTGCGTTCTGTCTCTCATCAGGTTGGAGAAGACGCAGTTTCCAGGCAGCCCGAGCAACAACATGATCTGAATCCTGGTGACTGGGTGGTAGTGAAGAATCACACCAGAGAAACGTGTCTATCACCTAGATGGGGCAGACCGTGTCAAGTCATACTGACAACGAATACAGCAGTGAAGTGTGCCGGATTTCCTAATTGGATTCATGTAAGTCACACCAAGAGAGTACCAGATCCCGAGGAAGAGAATCCTCAGACAACGCCAATCACTGAAGAGGCTGAAGGTTGCCCAGCTGTAGGATCTCAAGTTTGAGATTCCAGAGAAGCTGAAGAAGAACAACCGAGCACAAGTCAGGATTGGATACCAGTGGTAGAAGTTCCTGAAGTATACCACAGAACAAGAAGTCAAGCGAAATTGGAAGAAATTGAAGAAGATCAGATAGGTGAAGAAGAAGCAGTTCAGGAACAAAAAGAAAAGACATTAAGAAATCCTGAACAAGGTCAGATAGGGAAAGAAAACTGGACTCAAAACAGTGAAGATCTAATAGACTTTGATCAGGGACAGACAGGTCTAGAAGAATCCGGTCAGGCTGCAGAAGTTCACAGTGCAATAAGCCCTGATCAGAACAAGTTAGATCAAGAAGAGTACACAGAAGAAGAAAACCTTGAAAAACATGAACTTGAAGAAATAAATAAAGAACAAGGTCAGTTATTGGAAACTCACAGCGGAGCTGTTACAGAAAAACCAATTAGACCTGAAAAGGAGCAAACAAGAAACACAGTAATTGAAGAAAACGAAACAGTGCTAAGCAGTGAAATTAACGAGATCTCTAAAGACGAAAACAAAGAAACAGTGCCAACAAAGAAAACAAGAAAAGGAGATCATTGGCCGAGTGTCATTAAAAGAGTAAAGTACCACATAATAACCAGAAGTGAAGATCCAGATCAAGTACCTGAAGTATCAAGTCAAACCGAACAAGAAAATAAAACTGCGAAAAGAAGAAGCAAAAGACTGAAACTTGTGAATAACAAATTCAAGGGTCCTGACTGGACTTATATCATTCTTGAAGATTTTGAAAGCTCAGAGTCAAGTGACAGTGGTGGCGAAGGAACAAGTGCAGAATTGACATACGAAGAAGAAACAAGACCACCCTGACTAAGCAAAAGAATAAGCTAAAGAAAAGAAGAAAAGATAAGAAGAGCAATCTTCCTTGTCGAAAAATGCCTGACGATAGAGTTACTGGGAGACCAAAACAGAAATGTTGTAGAAGATGCTGTGCAATATGCATATGTAGTCTAGTAATGGTGCTTATAGTATGGTTAGTCCTGATTGTCGCAGTTCCTTACCTTATGATAATAGATAAAAAGATTAATAATAAAACTAAAGGGAGGACAGCGAACATGAAGGGCAATAGAGTAGAACTAATGGCAGAAAGTGAACCAGAAATTCATCATGAAGTAGCTGACAACGACACTAGTTTAAACATTTTCACAAAGTTATTGTTTCAATATGTAGACACAATGGAAGTTAGTAATTGTTATGTCTGTATGAAGTTACCTGAATCAGTAGCAGAAGGATTAACATATCACCATTTACCACTGACATATGGCATATCATGTAGTGTTTTGTCTAGTTTATTTTATAGAACAGGGAGACTTCAGTATTATTATTCAAACTTAGATGTGATATTTTCTGAGGTTCCGATTCGCAAGAGTATGAACCCAGTGCTTAGTTGTCAAGACGCACAGTTTATGGGAGAATTTTTCTTAACAATGAAATTAATAGACATAACACATGCACATAGACACAATCTAACATGTTCTTTACTTGAAGAAGAAAAGATATTTTTGAATTTAGTAGAAGATAGAAGACAAGATTTTCAAAAGAAAGCTTCTGAGCATAAGGCTCATTTGCCACCTTGGGCGGAGAAAGAAGGGAGTTACACACCTGGCAAGGCTCAAGCTGCTATGGCTCTGGATTTCGTAAAGACAGGAAAAATTTGTCTTCATAGGTTAAAGACTGATTATAACAATGTTTTCATCGGTACCAGTGAATGTGAACACAATTTTTTAATTCTTGGAGGTTGGGGACTCAAAGGAGGAACAGATTCAGTTTTTCCTGGAATCTATTATGTGTGTGGGAATAAGGCTTACTTTAGGCTTCCTGCACGGTGGTATGGAAGTTGTTATTTTGGAATAGTATTTCCAAAGATATACCACGTAAAAAGAAACACTGAGAGCAATGAAAACAATAGCGAATTAATACGTAGTAAAAGAGCTAGTTTTTCGGAAATTGTAGGTGATATATTTGGTGCATTGATACCTTCAGTGGGAATAATTCTGAACTCAAGGAAAATATGTAAATTGTCTACAGTAGTTGATCGTTTATCAACAGATACTGCAGGAGGTTTTCTAATGATTAATGCGGAAATGGTTGCGATTAGATCTATGGTTATGCAAATTCGACTTGCTCTTGATATTATATTGGCAAAAGAGGGCGGAGTCTGTAAATTATTGAAGACGAAACATTGTTGCACTTATATTCCTGATAAGAGTGCAGAAATTGGAACGTATATACAGAATATAACTAAACTTGAGAAAGAACTTAAACCACTGGAAGTTGATAGTGTATGGGAAAGATTGACAAATAGTATATCGTCAATTGGAACCTGGTTTGCTAATATAGGGAAAGGACTTATAGGTCAAATATTAGTACCCTTAGCAGGGATAGCAATAATAATTTTGGCAATAACAATATGGTGCAAATGCTGTAAAAAGAATGGAACATATAAGGTGACAGGAAGAGGAAAGAAACGAAAGGTAGATGAAATCGAACTTGAAGAGTGGAGAAGTGAATTATACAAGAAATTAAAAGGAGATTGTAAAAATAGAAAGAATAAAGACGAGAATGAAGTAATTTGCTAGAAGTTGGCATCTGATTGAGGGTAATGTTTTTTGATGGCTCAGAAACGCTATCAGAGAGGGGATTGATGGAGCAAGGTTTCATAAATGAAATGTATTCAATCCTCCTCACAGTATTAATTTATTAAACTTGTATTGTTAATACTAACCTTTGCATTCACGACACAAAAGAAAGGGATGCTTGCCTATGTGTTTTACTAATGAATAACGCTTGTTTGTAATTCAAAATGGCCGCTATGCGCGGGAAACTCAATGCGCATGTCGCAACCATATCACATGGTGTGACGTCTTTCTTTGCTTGGTGGGAAACTTCTGCTTCTGCGCAGTGTGCATTAAAATGGCTGCTTGATGTTTTCACATGCTTCAGCTTGCTCTCATGTCATTACTAAATTGTCGTTTCCTAACGCTACTAACGTGGGTTAGAATATATAATTTAAATGGGAAATGAATAGAAATAGTGGGTATACAGTGAAACATTTTATTTGTGATTCTAATATTTTCTTCTTGCACTTTTATTAGTTTGTAAATTTGGGCCTGGGTTGGTGTTCTGAAACTCGAGAGGCAACTGATTCTGCGCATGTGTCCTGTGTGCCTGCCAAATGAAGTCAACCTGGACGAAGTCCAAGGCCGCGACCTGATGGCCGAAGAAGTTGTACTATTGCTTTTCCTGTCGCACATTGATACAATGTCTGTGAAAATTGGTTTACATTTGTTATGAGACGTTGGGAAATAAAGCGAATGTATTAATTTGAAGGGGTGGGAACGTAAAGACAATAGGCTTTACAATTTAAGCCAAATTGATATGGTGCGAGAATCCACCCCTGTCCCTGTCCAATCAGAAGTAGTGGTCCCATATTTTAGTAACATTAAGGGGAGGTACATGGGCGTAGAAGGGTATAATAGATATAGAATTTGTTAATTAGGGGTCGGAAGTTTTGAAGCACAGGAGAGCAAGTTTCCATGAGAGCATGCGTTCATGAAGAACAGGCGTCCATGCTGCCAGAGCGCGCTTAGCTCCAGACCGACAAGCTGACCGATTGCAGACCGAGTCCCTGTCCAGAAGAGGTCCTGAGGAGGGGGCGGCAGAGTCCATTAGAAGGAAGGCACGGGAGAATCGAGGAGAAGCCGTGTATCAGAGAGGGGAACGACGCAGGCGTCGTTGTAGAGAGGTCACCGGTCCTGTCCTGATCCTGGAGGAGGTCTTTGCTCTTCATCCTTCCTGGGTCCTATTCTTTAACTCCTTGGCTAAGGGGTTTGGTTCTCGCACTTAGGTAAATATAATGCAACCTTTAGTTGCGCTGCTGTCTCTATCTTCTCCTTTTCTTTAAACACTGTCATTGATTAGCAATAATCATTTCTATGCTTAATCTTGGGTATTGCGATTAAGTACCATGTGGCTCTGTATTTTACTCTGCTAAATCTTTAGATAAATATTTTAAAACTTTCTGACTCAGTGGTTATTTCATGATTATGTATTATAATGAATGTCACTCATTTTAAACTTCCCAATTAGCAAAGGATTCATTGGTAAGTCATTACTCTTCAATCAGAAGGTAATTGGTAGCAGGGATTTTGATAGAGAGTAACAACTGATAAAACCCAGCGTAAGTATTAGCGTAGTATGAATGTATGGGCCCAAGTGAGTATCTAGTGTATGAATGCTGTTTGCTAATATCGCGCTGGATCACAAGCTTCCTTCATATTGACCAGTTAATTACATGCATCAGGAGTGCAAGCTTCCTCCGTATTGACCAGTTACAGTACCAACATCAGGAGTACAAGCTTACCTCATATTGACAAGCTACATTTCCGAGATCAGCAGTGCAAGCTTCCTTCATATGGACCAGTTACAGTACAGTCATCAGGAGTGTACGCTTTCCCCGTATTGACCAGTTACAGTACTGTAGGAAGCTGGCTCTGTATATACTATCCCAAAGTGAGGTATAGTGTGCACAGAGTCCAGTGGAACCCCAAAGGTAGGCAGAGGTAAAGTTAGATAGCACCTCACTCTCTATTTGTGGTAGTGTGGTCGAGCAGTAAGGCAGTATCAGAGGACAGTGTTAAGCATTTGTTGTACACACTCAGTCAGCAAATGAATTCACACACTCAAAGACTGAACTTCAGACCAATTGTTTTTGTATAAAAATTATTCTTTTAGTTATTTTATTTTCTAGAACCAAGCAAACCTGGCACAGATAAGCAATAAATACTTTACAGTAGTAATGCAGTTTGTAAACAGTTTGAATTGTAATTGTATATGCACTTTGTTTTGACTTATAGTATGGTTGCAGAGAAATGCAATGCTTTGTAAATACAGTACATAGACTTGAATGGGCTTTTCAGTAAAATACCAGGTAAGTTACTTTTTAGATTACTTTTCTTACTCAGTGAAGTATACATGGATACTACACTGGGACATTTCCTGTAAAAAGATAAGTAAAAGCGTTTTTGTTAAATAGTACAATTTTAAAGAATTTCTTTAGGTTTTCAAACTCCACACTTAGAAACTTTTCCAAGAAAAACAGTCAATGTTATCCTATGGAGGAAAATAGTGTTATCGGTTTTAGGGTAAGTATTTGGTAGTGGGAGTTGAAGTTCTGGGGGTAGACTCAGGGGTCCCCCAGGGTCCAGGATGCACTCTCGTTACACCCTCAGCGGCACTAAGGCTGCCGGGTGCAGAGTGCTGAGGCCCCATGTTATCCAACGGGGCATAGGGGGCCTCCGGTTGGTGGCTGCTGACGAGCAGGCCACTTGGTTGTGGGAGCAAAGCTCCTGGACTTTAGCTCAGGGCAAATGGGGAAACAAAGTAGCACCAAAGGTGCACCCTCAGCGGCACTAGGGCGGCCGGATGCAGGGTGCTGTTTCAACGTCGGGCGTCCTGTTGTTTGCAATGGGGAACCTCCGGTTTGCAAAGGCACTGCAGGCTTGGGGACGAAGGTCTTCTGTGTGCGACCACCACTTCGAGAGGAAAGTTGGGAAGTTGGGGGTTGGTTAGGCACCGTCGGTTGGGCCACCCAAGGCCGTGGGGCGTCGGGTGCAGGGGTGCCTTTTAGGGTCGGATCTTCTTACCATCTCCTGGTCGCGGTTGAGGGGACCTTCCGAATTTAGGCTGCAGGCGTCGGCTGGAGTCTTGAGGCAGGTCAGGGGTCGCTGGATCTCGGGTTAGGATCACTGGGGGGACCTCCTCGTGGTATTTTCCCACTCGAGCTCGGGCCGTGGACGGCGGGTGCAGAGTGGGTCGGATCCGCGGTGTCCAGCCGGAGCCAGAGGTTGCAGATGAACAAATCCGGTGTTCACGGGAAACACAGTCTTTGTGGTTGAAGGCAGGCAGATTCTCCGGGGTTTTCGAGGTTGCTGGCTGCAGGACACACCGGGATTTCGCAAGAGCAGGTTCGAGGTGGAGACAGGCCGGTAGGGCTGGGGCCAAGTCAGTGGGCGTCTTCCTCTTGTTAGCTTTGGCACGGCTGTGCGGTCCTTCTTCTTCTTTTCTTGTGGTTTCTTCTGGTCTGAGGAAGCAAGGTTCAGGGGTGCCCCTAAATACTAGATTTAGGGGTGTTACAGGTAGGTAAAAAGGTTGGGACCAATGGGTCCCTTCCCTGGGGTGGGTACACCCCCTATTATGCCACCCTCCAGTGGGAGGGGGCATGAACCTTTCCGTGGTTGGCTGAGTCCCCCCATCTGCAAGATGGCGGGGACTGAGAGTTGTGCTTCACCTCACCTCCCCCACCTGAGGGATGGAGTTGGCAGAGGTGGGCACACCTCTCTTCCTCACTTGTTTTTCCCGCCGGTTCTCCTGCCCAAAGAGGGGGTCAGAACCAGTGGGGACCAGTTACTGAAAGCAGCAAGTGGCCCGGGGAAGCTCACAAAGGCGGCAAGCCTTTGAAGCTTCCCCTTTGTGAACCCTGCCCATCCTGGGGGAGGTGGCCTGGCACCTTGTCCCAGGATGTGTATTGTTTCAGGCCCCAGAGAGCAGCAGGCTCTCGACCCAGGGGTCCAGAAACATGTCTGGTGGTGGCAGCTGAAAGCAGCCACTTAGCCTGGACACTAGTGGTAGGTCGTTTTTCAGGGGGCATCTCTAAGATGCCCTCTGTGTGCATTTTTCATTAAATCCCACACTGGCATCAGTGTGGGTTTATGTGCTGAGAAGTTTGATACTAAACTTCTCAGTTTTCAGTGCAGCCATTATGGTGCTGTGGAGTTCGTAAAGACAAACTCCCAGCACCATATACTCTTAATGGCAGCACTGCACTTACATTGTCTAAGAATGGACTTAGACACTGTAGGGGCACAGGGCTAATGCACCTGTACCCTCACCACTGGTATAGGGCACCCAGCTAAAGGGGTGACTGATCTATGCCAGGGCAGTGGGCTGTAGGCATGGCACACAGGGATGTGTGCCATGTCGACTCTTCACTTTGTTTTGCACCAAGACACGCAGCCTGCAAAAGCAGTGTGTGAGTGTAATGGTACAGGGCCTCTAAGGGTAGCACAATAAGTGCTGCAGCCCTTAGAGGTCTTCCCTGGTCACAGCGCCCTGGGTACCTGTGGTACCATTTACCAGGGACTGACCTGTGGCCAGAGATGCCAATTGGGTACAGTTTTGGGTAAAGAACACAGGCCCTGGGAACCTGATTGGCAGGGACCCAGGGCACATCAAGTCAAAGTGCATCAGTAGTCTGGCAAAAAGTGGGGGGGTTACTGCAACAGAAACCCAGCTTCTCACAAGTACCAACATCAGGAGTGCAAACGTCCTTCATATTGACCAGTTACAGTACTGACAGCAGCAGTGCAAGCTCCCCTCGTATTGACCAGTTACATTACTGACATCAGGAGTACAAGCTTCACTCGTATTGACCAGTAACAATACTGACATCAGGAGTGCAAGCTACCCTCATATTGACATGCTACATTACCGACATCAGCAGTGCAAGCTTCCCTCATATGGACTAGTTACAGTACAGATATAAGGAGTGCAAGCTTTCCTCATATTGACCAGTTACAGTATGGACATCAGAGTGCAAGCTTCCCTCTTATTGACCAGTTACAGTACGGACATCAGAGTGCAAGCTTCCCTCTTATTGACCAGTTACAGTACGGACATCAGAGTGCAAGCTTCCCTCTTATTGACCAGTTACAATACCGACATCAGCAGTGCAAACTTCCCTTACATTGACCAGTTACAGTACCGACATCAGCAGTGCAAACTTCCCTCGTATAAATAAAATAGCTAGAGTGCAGACAGCAGCAAGTGTGAGAATTTCACCCTCACAGAAAACAGGTAAAGTAAAGGCAGCAGCAATTCGAGTCCTTGGTACACACAGAGCAGATACCAGACACAAACCAACAAAGCCAGCTTGCTTAACATTCACACACCACTTACAGCAATGACAGCAGCACTGGAAATTCCCGTGAGACAAAGGAGAGACAGTAAGGCAGCAACAGTGAACACATTCCTCACATAGAACAGGCATAGCCCAAGCAGAAGTAGTGTAAGCTTGCCTCAAAAACAGACCATTAAACAACAGGCCAAGCTTCTCATATACACACCAACAGTGCAAGCACACCTAGCACACAAGGAAGGTAGAGGACATGCAGCAGAACAAAGGTTTCCCTCTCCCACAAAAGAGTCACCTCCTGGCAGCAGCAGTGCAAGCTTCCTTCACAGAGCAGCAGGTAATGCCCCAAAGGATGGAAATCAATGGCAGCTAGGGCTCATGGTAGGCTAGGCTAGGGTATTAATAATTTTAATGACCATAATGAGGCTATAATGAATAACTCTCCTCCCTGTACAGTCCTTTGGGATCTCAGACATTTCAATATTAAATCTAAAAATCTGTTGTAGAATCTAAAAGCAAAAAAGTAAAGTTGCAAAATTATAATTTCAATAACAGTAAATAGTAAAATGTTGAAATCATTGCCTCATCATTAAGCTTGAATGGTATGTTATGTTATGCTATTACCCATGAGAGTATCCAGGCGCTCTGTAGCAGGTGTGTGAGCCCCCTCTGACCCCTACCCCCCGCGGACTTACTCGAAAAGCCTGGTCTTCGGCTTCTTGCGAAAGTCAAGCAAGAGGCTCTGATGTCTTGTACACACTACCCAAAAAGAAGAACCAGGTCTTGTACACACTAGGCAAGGAATGTACTAAGGGAAATGTGCTCTCAGAAATGCTGTGCAAAAAAAACACAGTAGCGCATTTCCAAAAACAACAAATTATCTGTTAAATGATTTTACATTTAAAGTGTACTTATGCAAATTGCTAATATTTGCTATATAGTGAAATCACAAATACCTACTATCAGAACTTTGCAAAAAGGTTACACTCTACAATACACTTTTTCAGTGATTAATTTGTAAAATTGTAAGTGCCAGGGCTCTGACCAGGAGGGCACTGCAGCTTGCACCACCCATTGCCCCTGTCATCGCAGCCAAAACAACTACGAACCATCTCTCTCGCCTGCACGTGCGACATTTGAGATTATTACCTTTACAAACAGCAAATCTTTCTCTGGAACATATTAAGATTCACACAGAGCAGGCATTGTCCACATGCATCAACATTAAAAACACAGACAGACACATGTACACAGCCCCACACACTAAGAGCCCCACTACCTAGCAAGCACTGCATCCCCCCCACAGAGACCTCTCCTATGCTCATCATCTCTTCCTAGGCATACACATCACTAATACTAAGGGCAACTCCTCTCTCTCACACATACAACACCCCTGCATGCATGACCCTGTTCTCTAATAGCACCTCCTCTTACAGAGGTTGTATGTTAGAATATTGTTAGGTACCATATCTAATAGAAATATTGGGTCCTAAATATTATGTACAAAATTATTGTCCTAGTGGGTGTAGATTTTCAATGAATAACTTCAATGGGCGAAATGTTTGGAAACGATATTTGGGACACAATATTTCTGTAAGCCGATATCTTGGTTACAATATTCCAAAGCTAGACTCATATAGAATACCCCTTTTATACCTATTCAGACCTTTTCTCACTTGCAAGCAGCAACACTCAGTAGCACATGCCCCTTTCTCTCACACACCATCCGTTCATACACACAGCCTCCCTTCATTTTCATGACACTAATGTGGTGGCAGGTAAGACCATAACCTCCCCTCCCACCAACTCTCCATAGCTGGCAAGTTTCCCAGGTCCACGCATGAATAGGTAAGATAGTTCCAATTTGTGTTAGCATTCCGGGACTTGTAGATCAGGTGTGATAGTGGTTTAAAGAAGACTACAAGTCTCAGAATCGTAAGAAAAAACAGAACTGGCCTAGGTAGTCACACATGGACCTCAGAAGCTGGGCAGCTATGACTTTCCCTATCTCTCTAAAAGCAAACCTACAAGAACACATCCATATATGTCCTCCATTCATACCAGCATACCTGTTAGTTGCACATCCAACATATACCCCTCATAAACATCCTGTAACACAAGCCCTAAAAGATCACACATGTTATGTTTATGTTGATTCCACTACTCTTTCATACAACCACATTTTTGCTTCAGCTGTGGCAGAACTCATTACAATTGAAGGAAGGCAATACGCACGGCACAACTTGCAACACAAATCACCTAGACGGACAGGTATGACCCTTTACGGACAAGCTGACTAACACACTATAGAGGATTGTTCTCACTTGTGTTTTTTAAATGCAACCCCGAACTATCAATATATTCTATTCGTTTGCCATATCTTTCAATTGTACTCCAATCTAACCTTGTCATGTACACTAGTACAATATTATATACCACTACATTTATTTTTTCCTTTTAAGGCGTGGTGCTGTTATCCTTCCACCACCTAGCACAACATTGACTTCAGCTCTTAGCAGTGCTACAACGCCTGGATCATGCGTCCATTATCAACACCTGGACAAGCACCACACCAAAGACAGATGGTACACACTGGTAAGTTAAATCTCTGCTCTTTTGCCTAAGGATCTAAACTCTTTATTTATTACTGACAGGGTAGCTGTACGTCTTTTGTCACACATCCCTTTTGGCACCATGGTCAATATGTCAGCCCATTTTTTCAGATACTAATATTGAAACTATAATTTGACAATGTAAGGGTAGCATTATAAGATATATCAAGCCTACTTTTAACTCACAGGATAACAATCTTTGTGCCAAACAGGTAGTGAAACCATATACCTAGCATCTTCTTTTTTGATTTACAATGGCTTACTCTGTAAGTATGTCCTTCTCTCCTGCCAGCTTCTGCCAAACACCACCCCCTTGTTGTTAACCTTGAAAACATCCACAGTTCGGACATCAGGGAACATCCTGGCAGCAGCAATTAGGTCTTCTACCAGCTGTCTGTCATGTAAGTCTGGGAACCTATGATCTTAAATTCTACATCTCATCATTAGTCCTTTCACTTACTCTTTTTTGCCGATTTTGTAAGGACATCAAATTTTAATGGAATTATTTCATGGTGGTGTACATTCTCCTCTATGTCTCTCAATTGTATCTGCAAATGTAGTCATGATAACTTATATAGATTGGCTATATCAATTGAACCTCCATCTTAGCTTTATAGCTGCTGGACCTGGACATACTTTGGAAATACCAACTACAGGCACCCAGGCTCAGCAGCTGACCTCACAGGGATCTCCAAAAGGTCATCCCTGTGGCTGGATTTGGTGAATTCACATTGTTGAGAAATAAATAATTTCGTCCATCTATCAACCCTTAATAGCATATGTTGCCCTAGGCTCACATGGTAATAACTTCAATCTTGTTTTGCAAAATAATGTTTATCAAAGTACTGTGTTGACAATTTGACATAAGGCTCTATTTCATGTACTTTATTTGTTATAATCTTCTTTTTCCAGGTACCGGGGACATTGATATGGACAATGATGCTAAACCATCTACAAGCAGTAGATGGTGGGCAATCCGAGGAGAGAATAGAATCCGATCCTCCTCCAAGCTATAATATCTGTCATCAGCACTGCTCACAAAGAAGAGGAGGAGGAGGAGCATGAGCTGGTCAAAGAGGAGGAGGATCTGATTGAAAAAGAGGGCATTGTTGCCCCACACAAAAAATCTTCAAGAACGCCACTTCATAGCCAGGCAGCAGTCTTCCTCCCAAATCTCTTCTGAGCATTGCCAGTCCCCAGCCATTAGCTAAGCAGCCAAAGATGCTACTTCCGCCTACGCCACCTCCAGACAGCCCTCAAATTACAGGTCTCTCTGTACAATCTCCTACACACTCCCATGAACGTGCTTTACTGGTCTTCTCTCAATCATCTGAGTGATACCACACACCTGGTAAAGAGTAGGTATCCCTAATTTATGATTCCCACCCACCTCTCAGATGCCACTCCTCCCTGTGGTGATGAACCGGCTGGCCATGTCAGTTGGCCACGGATGCGGGATATCAGGTTGTCATTTGCTAATGCCGCTCACTTGGATGATTAGTTTTACAAACAACAGACTGATATGTGGCAGGATATTCATGCTATATGGGCTACTCTCCATGGGATCTCTGGCTCCCTTACCGGACTCCCTCAGATAATTGACAGGCAGTCCTGTGGTTTGGATAATGTTGCAAAATGTTACATTAATGTTGCAAAATGTTACAAAGACTCCAAAGGCTAGTTGGCTGACCTACTGATCTGAAGCCTCAGGAACAAAACAGGTTTCCAACAACCTTGCACCTGCCCCTGGACTCTGCCATCTGTGAGCCTACTCTGCCAACTGGTGCAATCCCAGTATTGGGCTCTTGGAAGTGGGCTTAAGGTGCTCTGCCAGTCTCTGTGGATCCATCAGAATTGACGCATCTTCTCTGCTGCGCAGCGCAACCCCAAGCAGGATTGACACATCTCCCCTCCTGCATGGATTGGACCTGTTGCAAAGAGCTGCATCGCCCCTACAGCGCCGTCGGAACCCCCACTTCACGATGTATCTGTGATGCAGGGGCCTCGCATCCCTCGTCGACAGTAGCCTTGACGACGATGATGGACTCCAAATCACAGCCGCACAGCTCTTTGGAACCGACGCATCACCCCGACTGCGCACCACCTCCTCGGTGCTGGACCTTTGTATCGCAAGCCTCCTTGACTGGATTCTTGACGATGATACAAGCCCTCGCATCGCTGCCTCACCGCATCTCAGAACCGATGCATTGCTTCAGCTGCAAGATGTATCTTCAACACAGATCCACACATTGCTTCACAAACCAGGATTTGAGGCACTTTGTTCAGCTGCCCTAAATGGGTCCCTGAAGCCGGCATGTGCTCTATCGCGGTTGCCCTAAACTTGTAACTTTGCCCCAGTCAGGCGTGACCAGATATCCACGTTCGGCGCTTTGTGCTTTTTGGTGCTATTTTCATCAACATTTTTAAAAGTGAATATTTCCAGTTCTATTCATTGGATTTTTGTCTTTGTGGTCTTGATTTATTTATTAAATAAAGTTCTATATTTCTAAGTTGGCGTGGGATCCTTCCTGTGTGGTGTTTTCATTGTAGTACTGTTTGAAGTGTTGTACAAATACTTTACACATTGCCTCCAAGTTAAGCCTGACTGCTCCGTGCCAAGCTACCAGAGGGTTGAACACAGGTTAATTTAGGTTTAGCTTGTGCCTTACCCTGACTAGGATTGTGGTTGCTGCTTGGCCAGGAGTCATACCCCAGTCAACCAACAGCCCAATTTCTCACAGTTATATTACGTGTTATGCAGCTTTGTAGAGTGTACTATCACCCAGGAGGATATCCTGGCGCTGTTACCTCTAAGTGTAAGTGGGATTACTGTGGACGCAATAGAGTGAGTTTGGCCCAGAGATGGCTGTATGAGCTGCTTTCTCACTATGGTCGGAATTGTCCAGTTTACCTTGATTTGTTTCTATGTGAATCACTACAACTCTATTGCAATTAGCATACATTGAATAGTAGCATGCTGTTGCTTTGTTAAAAAGTGGCTTAAGCTTCTTTTTAAAAGATCATACAAATATTAATGAGGGGAAACACTTGTTCAGTCAAATATGCACAATGTAGATCCATCAATATTTGTACACTTAGAAGACAATGACAACTATTTATGAAAAAGAGTGACTTTTCAGTATCCACAGTAATTCACAAAAGGGGCACTAAGGATTTGTATTTTCTCCCTAGTGTATTAAATGTTCTCATAACATAAGTTATTTGTTAGGCATTTTGCATTGTTACATCATCAATTTATTAACGAGAATGGCGTAACAAATGTGATTGTGAAGTGCTTTCATGACAAAATCTTCAATGACCCTACATTTCAATGTATTGATTTGAACACTTTGATTATTAATTCTGATTTAAGGCTTATTCCTAGCTTGTGCATGATTCTACTTCCATTTAGAAAGTGTAACATTCTAGGCAAAATAGTTTGCAATTTTAGTAAATGTCTTTTGTCAAATGTCACTGCTTTTGTCACAATTAAGACATTTCACACTGTAAGACCCATTCACTGTGCAGTTGAGGAAGAGGCACAGTAGCTGCAAATAGTCATTTTTAATTCAGAATCACTTTAATGCACTGCTTGCACAGTTTCTTTTACTTTACCATCATTTTTATAAGCATTTTAATAAAACCAATACTGCAGCAAACATGTTTATGGCATATAACACGGTTACAATATGTTGAATTTGTCGGCTATGTGTAGTATCAGTAATATTTTGTTTAAAAAATAAAGATAAACAACCAATCAGATAATAAGAAAACATGACTTTATATTATCCAAGGTTTGACTGATTTGTGTTACGTGTGACAGGCCCACCCACAGAAGTTGGGCACTGTTATCAGGAGAAATTTGGGAACACTGAGTGGTATGAATTTTGTGAATCACTACAGATTCTGAAACATTCCCTCACAGAAATGAGGAAGCTGTGTGATTGTATCTAAATGTTGATGTTTTCTGGGCATTCTGGGTAAGAAGGCCTAGTCCAATTCATGCAAGTCACACCACCCTGGATCCCTCTGGGTGTCTAGTTTTCAGAAATATCTGGGTTTGGTATATTTTCCTGGGTGGCGGCTGAGCTTTGACCCAAATATTATTGCTGCTAACCACATTGCCAAAATTGGTCAATTTTCAAGGCAAGAACCTAATGTTTTCATGTTGCTTTTGGGGGCCTTTTCTTTTGTGTGTAATAGGCCCATTGGGTGATAGGCCCAGTCACACAAGTGTGGTACTGTTTTTTATTGGCGGACGTGTGGGGACTCTGGGTGCTAGGACATTTGTGGATCCCTGCAGATTCAGGACCTTTCCCACATAACAATGTGAAGAAAATGTGTAATTTTAACCAAAGTTTGATGTCTTTAAGGTATTCTGGATGCGAAAACCTAGTGGGATTCATGCATGGCTCCCCTGGACATCTAGGGCCTGATGTACGACCAGCAAAATTGTGCCTCGCAAATTGCGACTCATTTGCGAGTCGCAATTTGCGAGGTGCAATTTGCCATGTACAACAGTGTGTTTAACACTGTTTGCGATTCCCAATGGGGTCGCAAATTGCGAGGCTCATTAATATTAATGAGCCTCTCGCAATTTGCGAGCCCATTGGGAATGACTGGCCCTCTCAGGTATGGTGGCCTGCTGGGCTCAGCAGACCACCATGTCTGGGACTGCTTTTAAATAAAGCAGTGTT
This sequence comes from Calotriton arnoldi, assembly GCA_963921515.1. NCBI lineage: Eukaryota > Metazoa > Chordata > Amphibia > Caudata > Salamandridae > Calotriton > Calotriton arnoldi. The sequence goes on from CAWUFW010003902.1 coordinate 1,400,597, forward strand.
TGTTTTTTTTTAAATGCATCCCGTTTTCCTTAAAGTATTTGGAGACTCATCTCTTACAGTTCCAGAAGCAACAAAAAAATAAACTGAAAAAGAATCCAACCAGAATGGATGTTGTTATTGTGACTAATCAAAGTATGGAAGATATATGAAAGAGAAGAAATGAAGATAAAAGAAAAACTAGCCACCAGGAGACAGAAGGCAGCTGCAACAGATGGATGACCCTGGTCACAGGAAACCCCATCACCTTTGGAACAACTAAGCAAGTCTACTCTCCAGCCTGAGGCATTAGCAGGAGTTTCAATACTGACTCATCTGCAGCTAGAAAGAAAACTATAGGCATGCATATTTTTCAAACGTTATCACTTTTAAACTGTAGTGTATAGGTATGAAATGTACATAAGTCTAAATTATTTTTGGAACAAAACCTTTTAACAAAGAAATATGAATAACATAGTGCCTGATTTAAACAAACTTCCGAAGACCATCTGTAGATATCTGAAAAGAAAGAAAAAATAATATAGTTGTATAAAATATAATTTTTTATTTTTTTAAATCTTCAAATATTATAATGATATTTTAAAATACTAATTAAAATAGTTCCTATAGGTTTGACCCTTCATTTGTAAACAAGTCAATTAAAATAGTCTTTTGTTCTCAAACAGATCCACCTCCAGAGATCAGAAGAAACATCAGACATCGAAGATCTTGATGTTACTGAACATGGCCACAAAGAAACTTTGCCTACCACCAAAGATGATGAAAATCAGGAAGCAATTGAAACTGTGTAGACGACTACTAATGAGCCTGTTGTGACGTCAATTGTTACACCTACTGTTGTGACTGAACCCACTATACAAAGTGCTACATTTACATGTAGATGGCAGTCTATACTCAGGAAAGGCAGTGCCACTAGGTAAGAAGGTACTGCACCAGTAAAAAACAGACATGCCCTAGAAATATCAATGCTAAGAATTCAAAGAAAACAGCATAGGGCTACTTCTGAGCTCAGCCGAATGACTAAGTAAATGCAAAAAAAGTGTGTGAGTGCAATAACATGATAAGGTATGATATGTCAGGTATAACTCTTGCAGTGAGGGGTCTATGTCAAGCGATAACAGTCAAAGGTAAATAGGCATAGCCAAAGACCAGTCTGTTGAAGGTTTGGCATCTGCAACAACTACAATGTGAAAATGCAACACTAGTCTGCAAGTTGAAATGGAACGTCAGTGTAGTGATTTAGCCAGAAGTCTGGCACAAATGACACACACACTCTAGACAAAATACAACGATTTAGTGTGTCTAATAGGTCCAATATTGCACATCAAGAAAATGAAGAAGAATCTAATATTGTTAGTTTGTTACACCTGAGTGCACAGAGAGATTCCAGTTTAACATCATGTGCAAAAAAAAGCTTCAAGAGTTTCTAGGGGTTACATTTTTCTTTCATATATTTTGGTTTCACTATTTCATTCATTCATTCAATAATCCTTATTCGGATATAAAATATCCATAAAAGCACAGAGCAAAATACCAGCAAAAATGTACATTTAAAAACATTACGTAGTTAAAACGATAGACACATGGCATAAAACAATAAATACACAGGGACCTATACATTGTGCAAAACAACGCAACAAATTCATCATAGACTTATGATTAGATCAAGGCCAATAACAAGGTGTTTCATAGAATGTTGCAGCATAATGTAGTAAAGTGCAAAAGGTTTAGCAGGTAGCAGCAGAATATTATCAGGACATAATCCAGTATAAGCAGCATAGTACATTAAAATGCATCAAATTAGACTATAAAATTAGGACCATGAAATGAGTAACAACACTTTTCAAGGCATCAACCAAGGTCCAGGTTCGTGTTCCTTATCAACATAAAAGCAAAAATTTAAAATGCAATCAGGTCTACTTATAAAGTGATCATGGAGGCACGTGAATGGATGGCCATTTTCAGAAAAGTGCTAACGCGGAAAGTTAAATTTTCCCCGTTGAACTTAAGGATATCCCTATAGGCTACCTTAAAGTCAGTAATGGCCGAGGCCTTAAAAAAAGGGATCAACAATTGTTTGCTATATTTTTGGTAAAAGTTACAAAAGAATAGAAAATGTAACATAGATTGATTGCCACGATTACCGCAGGGTCAGGGCGTTTGCTCAAGATTGATGTTGAAGCCTAAAGGGAAGCACAGTAGATATTTTAAAGTTCCAGCCCTGAGGCGAAAGAGCAAGCTTCGGTCCCAGCAGTTAATGACTTTTAGGAGGTAACTGGCTGGCAAATGTGAGGGGGGACCGTCAGCGACCACCAGGGATATGTACAGAGCGACTGATGATTTCGAGAGTTCTTGTTCATGTCTCCTGCCGCCGTAGTGTTCATATAGGGCCACCTGAATAATCTTTTTATTAATACCCTCCATGTGACTTGGGTTTGAAAAGATATGGTCAAAATTTGAAAAGATGTTTTCAAATTTTAATTTAATTTAATTTGTAGCCACAGGTAATGTCATTCTATGTTATCAGGTTAAAAAATATAAGTTAACATTTGGTTGTAATCTAAATTTTAATAATATTAATTAAAAAAATCTTTACAAAAAAATTATGCATTTTTTATTTACCTTGAAAGTAATTGTTTATCACATTAATTCTGCATTAATGACCTTTGGCAGCTCTGGAAGCATACAGTCTGGTAGGGCTGAGAGGTGTGGGTCTAACTAGATTTTCATCCCCATCGCCTGAATCATATGATCCTATTTCAGAAGACATACCTTTACCAATTGCAATATTGTGTAACACTGCATTTGTGGAAATAATTTTGCAGGATGTTATAGGGTCATATTCCAATGCACCACCAGACTTATGAAGATATCAACATCTTCCTTAAAGTAAACTAAATGTCCTTTTAATAACATTTCTGGTTTGCTTATGTGTATGATTGCACCTACTCTTTATAGCTGTTCTTTGATGAAAATATGGTGTAAGAATTCAAGGTTTTAAGGAGTATGCAGTATCCCTGTAAAAATATAAAACTTTTTAATTATACATATTTACATTATTCTAGTTTATTGAATTGTTAATTTACTTAAACATGTATGCTTACCAAGCAACCATTCATTTTCAAACTCTCCTACACCTAACTGGTTTTATATTGCACAACATATGAAAATGTAAGAATCGTGGGTACTTCCAGGTCACTGTGCTGCAATATCCATGATGAGGCATTACAAACCACCTCCGAGCACCAGGATACCCTCCCGGCTGAGTTGTGCTCTATGCAAATACACATAACATAACATAATCTGTATATTTAGAGAGTGATGACTTTTGCAGTTCCTATAAATATACTCTGTTTCAGAAGGTAGACAAATGAGGCTATGTGATCTCTCCACGAATCCAATTACACTTGGAAAATTGGAAATAGAACAAAATACTACCTCTGTGGCTTGTACATCAACTGGGGTATGAGGAACAAATGTGCACATGTTATTTTTCTAGCATAGAATTTAAAAGGTATGGAATATTCTCGAGAATATTCCATACCTTTTAAATTCTATGCTAGAAAAATAACATGTGCACATTCTGTGAGATTCCTCCAGCAACTGCTACTGTGCACTGATAAGTCCCAGATGCAATGAATTGAAGGCTAAATAAAACTTGAATATTTGTTGGGATAGACACACTACGCTGGGTGGACCTGTCTAAAACAGAAATTAATTTTACTAAATCTATACCACCTGTACACCTCCTCATCTGTTTGTTCAAAGAAAATCGCCCTTTGTCTAAAACTCTTCTCTCTTGTCCTCCTTCTCTGCTTAACTCCCCATAGTATGCAGTGCTTCCATTGTGAAAGAGCTCAATGCATTTTGGGGGACGTTTTATACCTTACGACTGATTACCACCAGGTTCAAGTTTGTGTTAATTTGCACATGCTATTTGCTCATTTTGCGATTATTCGCAATTTACAAATGCTTCTACCTTCAATTTGAGATTCTATGTTTGCAATTCACTATTTAGAAATCACAAAAAACATTCAATAAATAAAAAATCAGTAATTATTCTTTTCGCTCTGCTATTTTAGCAAACCTAAGTTTACAGACACATGGTACATCACAGAAGGCCTGCGTAACAGTCGCAAACCATTAAACTTTCATACATCAGGCCCTCACATTCTTACACTTTTGTTATTGGCTCCTACGTTTTGGGACACTCCTCTGCCATAATCCTTCTTGTTCTTCATGGTTGGATGTGTGCAACTTCTAATTATCTCGTAAATATTCATCCAACCCTGCATGGTGTTGTAGGTATAGTACCTGAAAATTGTGAAAAAAATGTGCTACACAAATACTGTAGCAAAAATACTGACTACCACAATTTCATCAAGGTCAGTATATATAAGAAAGTATAAGTCTACCTTACCTAACTCAACATATTTGCACCTTGGTGATTTATATATCACCTAGGTACATGGGTGTGAAGTTAACAAAAGGTAAATCTAAATTTGCCTCTATATACTTACCTTGAAAATACTCTAGAAGTCAGTATTTCAGCTACAACATTTTTGTTGCCTATCATATTGTGACATACAACTGGTGCCATATGTTCCCTTACCTCAAAGTAGCTATCGAATTAATTGTTAATGCTCTCAATGTCTTCGTGGCACCTACAAAACACTGATTTCTTTCTCACACAATACTGATGTCCTTCCCAAAATGTTATCCTAACTTTAATATTCCTCTTTCAGTGCTTTGCCCTCATCACCTGCTTCTGTGTCTGGTTGTGGAAGATATCAGAAAAGATTAACAAAACAGGGGCTCTTAGGACATTCAGTAAGGTTTTTAATTGTTTACTCATCCACAAACCTTTCATCGACAGCATAATTTGCACAAGTCCTTCCAATGCTCCCTATAGACTGAGGTAGCTGCAGGAATTGGGTGACTGGTTTCAGTTATTCATGTGATAACAATTTGCTTCTCTTCCACAGTGAATGAACGGTGTACTAATATTAACACAAACACACAAACGATGTAACTTGGTGGTATCACATGATCAAACCAGTAACAGACATGTAAAGCACCCTAGCACTTAATCTGGTCTGAATTAATGAATAATTGAAACTATTTAAATTGTAATTGCATTTATATAGCGCTTACTACCCCTGACGAGGCATCGAAGCGCTATAATGCAGCAGTGACCTCGCAAGGGTAATACGGGAGGGTAAGAAGCAAGGACTAGGCTCAGGCAAACATACAGAAAAGGTACCACTGAAATCATTTGCAGGATACAAGGAAATTGATTAGAGGCTACAGATAGATAGATAAAGAAATACATATCTTAGCAGATAAAAAGGAAGAAAAAAACCTACCTCCCAGTCTGACAACACACACCCAAGATACAGCGATTGGGCTGTGGCTAATGTGAGATTTCTAAAACAAACATATCTTTCCAATCGAGTATACAGACACTGCAGGCCAGAGTTGTGGCTATCCTTACTACAAATCCACACATTTTATTGAGTTTCTTGACCACAGGAAACCGAAGAAGAATCTGCAGATGCTCTCTTATGTGTTCCCTCTGCCAAAGACCAGTAGTTTACTAGCTGCCATGTTTGTGATCATTTCCAGGAAATTAAGTATGTATTTAGCAAAGCCGCGGAAAATAGGATTTGCGGAGGAAAGAAATAAGAAATACACGCCCTTTCGCAATCTGAGGTAAACAAAGGCAAATCGCCTTCTTGTTCCAAAATGTTGTAAATATAGATCAGGGGGCGGAGCTATTTAGTGCTGGCTCCGGCCACTTGGAATGCACTGCCAGATAAAATTCGGCAGGAAATGACGTAAATTGTTAAAAACGTGGCTTTTTAAAACAGGCCTATGACAGCAAATAATAACTTTCTGTGTTTCTCGGTCGAAAAACTATTGTGTGTATGCGCCAAGAAACCATTGGTGAAAGTGCGCTCTATAAATAGTAATAACATAACATAACAAAATAGGACTTGCATACTCGTGCAATTAATAGTTCAACTGCTCGACCCTGAGCCTGTGTATCCAGAAGGAGGTGGAACAGGGCAGAGCCTGTTAAACCTGTACAACTGGAAGGATGCAATACAAGAACGAGGTGGATTCCCATGCAACACAAAAACAATGGCACAAAACGACAAGTGTTCATTTTTCTTCGAAATCAATGAGGTACAAAATAACCTGCAACTTTACTTTTTCAGAGGAGCATAAACACGTGCAGGTAAATAAGGACAAACATATATAGTTAAATATATAGAGGTAATTAAAAATTTTAAAAAACGCATAACTTGAAGTCCTATTAATAACCAAAGTAGGCGGTGTGGAACAGGTACCTGGACACGGAATTTGCTCCTAAACAGAAAATTAGAACATTGGAATGTTGAGAGCTCCGGTCTTATAATGGCTGGTATAAACCCAGACTACAAACATTCCAATGTTTGGCTTCATGTTTTTCCCTTTTTATTTTAGAAAATTGTACCCTTAGTAGGTGGAATGTTCTAATAGCCTTATAGCTCTTCTGCCTCGGCTATACCGGTTGTTAAAGGCTCTCTGCCTAGTTATAGGGAACCTGGGTTCAGGGCCTTTAACAATAGGTGTAGCCCTCGGCTATATTAAAATCTCTGATTTTGATACACTTCGGTCAATCGCTGCTCTATTTGAGACATGTTTCTCAAGTTAATTGTGTCAGTTAGCACATCCTTGTCTTCACTGTGACCTGTTACTATGGTTACACAATATAGCTCTAGGCTGAAGTTCTAGTTACAGGTCAGGTAAACTCAGATTACCTTGAAACAAATTTAGAAGGCTTTTGAGTGTAATGAGATGTTCCCACTTCCAGCAACTTGAATCGGTAATATATGTATAAAAATGTTTATGCAATGTTTATATACTGGTTGGTTTCAGCATGTTTTTTCAGGAGTGAATTTGGGGTATGTCTCTGTAGTTATAGAATGTCCATGCTTAATATGAGTGTGATATATAACCTATTTTACAAGAGTCGGTGTAGATCTGTTTGAGTAGTTTACACTACTCAGTCATGTGCACATGTAATTTTGACAATAGAGGAGTGATTAGTGTGATACAAAACAAATGAGGAATCCACCCCGGAGTTGTCGCCATTTATAAGGGACCATCAAGTAACCCCAGACCAGTTTTGCTCTACCTAGGGCTCGTCAGTAGGGTACACCTTGAGTCTTGAGTAAAGGAGAGAAGCATTTAGGACACCGCAGCTATAGGGACCAAGCCTGGTAACCTACTGTGCTCCCCACAGCCCCTGGAACCGGTGGATGAGCATGCCAGCCCTTATAAAAGAACAGGGGGTTGGGGGACCGGGATGCCCCAGAGTGCCTCGAAGGCTGCTTGAGCCCCTTCCTGACTAGGAGGGGGCATTTGCTGCAACTGGTAAAGAACAGTGAGATGTGCAGGGAATGGCACACATATGAAATACACTACTAGACACCTCAGGCCCCTAGGGACCTGGGCTCAGAGAGGGCCCCCGGATGGCTCTGCATCCTCCCCTCCATACAAGGTTGACGAGGTGGTTAAGGAAGGAGCTGCAAGAGCCCAGCAGGGGGCCATTGACAAATACGCCAAGCCCATCTCGGTGGAGGGAACACGAGACTAGGGGTGCAGAAAGGGGTCTACCCAAGCAGAGCGGGGGACTGGTTAGCGTCTGCAATAATCCAGGCTCATTTGACAAGACTTATGGAAGGTGACCGAGTGCATGATGTAGGTGGAGATAAGGGTCTGCTCCTCAAAAGATGATCTTCGAGCCTTGAAGGCCGACTATATTAGTGCATGAGGTAGCCTACCAACTGGAAAAAAGGACAGAAGATGCCGAAGGTAGATCAAGATGGCACAACTTGTTCCCGGTGGGTATTCCGAAGGGCCTGGAGGGGGCCCACCCGGAGCACTTTTTCACTAAATGGTTTCGCTCCTGGGTTCCAGAGGCTCACCTGTCGCCCTACTTTGTCATGTAAAGGGCTTGCCCAGAGCGTGCCACTAGGTGCCCCACAGCGTCCAGTAATTGTTTGGCTGCTCAACTATGCAGTCAGGGACACCATCTTGGCTGCAGCCCGCACCCAACAAACGGTACTTCTGGAGTCCAACAGGGTGATGAATTTTCAGAGTACACACGAGCGCAGCAACAACAGTTAGCGTTCGCAGCAGTGAAGGTCAAGCGCAGAGCAATGCAGATGCAACACATGCTCACATACCCTGTGAGACTCTGAGTTGCCTTTAAAGGAAAGAACCTGTTTTTTGAAACCCCGGAGGAGGCCTGAAGGTGGGTGGAGGAGAGACCACCCTTAAAAGATCGGGGGGAGGGCAGGAGGCCGCCCCTTGGAGACAGATCTGTTAAGAACAGCCTTTCCTCAGCTACTCAGGAGGAGAGAGAAGCACAGGCATGTGCGTTCGGCAGCTGTTGGCCCACGTTAAGGCAGGGAGTCCTCAGTCAGAGGAGGATCTCCTGGAAGCGACAGGTCCAACAGAGAGATGCAGAGGATCACCTGGGAGGGAGTCGTGAGAAAGGGAGGCTGTCCACCCCCAGTGCAATTTTGGCAGACACTGATCCCTTCCATGAGTCACAAGAATGAAGGGACATGGAAGAGGGGAAAATCTAGCTAGACCACATGTGGCCATGGACACAGCAAACAAGACAGTACAACCATACAATTCAGAGGGGGACAGCAGAAAAGCTATTCTGCAAGTAAGAGGGGTAAGCTGGCTGGTGGCCCATCTCTACATTGTTATTGTGTGTTTGAATGAGGTTGGGGAAAGTTGTGTTACAGGGCGAAAGATACTTCCATTCTCAAAGTGTGATGTAGGAGGAGTTTTTATGCAGGACATGTGTTGAATCTCGCAGTTGAGGGAGTATACCGTTTTGCTGTCTTGCTAATGCCACCGGAAGTGCAGACCTGATATGGATGGATGAGAAACACCGCGCAGGGGCCCGAGTCACCCTAACCCGGGGACATACCCCAATGATGACTAGTCAGTAATGCATGGCACAGACAGCAAGAGGTGAAGTAGATCGCCTTACATTGCTACCCAGGAACGTTAATCGCCTGTTAAATAAGGTTAAGAGAGGGATGGTCACAAAGTAAATCCAAAGACAGGCACCGGATTTGGTGCTTCTCCAGGAGACACACCTGGTGGGTCATCACTGCCTTTGCATGAACAGAAGGCAGTACACTATGCTCGCGCACTCGTGATACATGAGATGATCGTGAGGAGTTGCGATCTTGGCTAGTAATAATCTCCCATTTCAGGTGGGGCAGACATGGCGGGACCCTGGAGGCAGATGCACGGGTGTGTTAGGCTCCTGGGATAGGAACTCTTTGCTTATATTATGTGTATGCCCCACCCTGTCTCCTCCAACTTTATCTATTGATAGCAGATACCTATACCAACCCCCCCCACTTTCATCTTAAGAGGAGAGAAGATTAAATTCTACACTAACTCCTTTTTTTCAGCAAGGTTCTTAGCATCAATATGTTGTAGGTCACAGTAAAAAGCTTTGTATGACCATTGCAGCCAAACTTTATTACTAACAATTTGTGGTTCACCTTCTTTCCAAGTTTTCCATTTTTCACCCAACAATAAATTAGCTAATTTTACAAAACTATTGTCTTGCCAGTTTTCAACAATCCCTTGGTCCGAAGCAACCCCGCAACCCCATTCAAGAAGCCCGAGAGTTGATTCTAAATTTATATAAGGGAGGCCATATTTTCTACAAAATATATTTATATCTCACTTTTTTAGGAGATTTTGTTAATCGTAAAGAATCCCATAGTTGATTCTCTGTGTTCATTATATCTGTTGGATCATTTTGCAAATGGTTAGGCACAGAAAAGGTTTTTCTAAATCTAAAAGCATATTGGGCAAAATAATAAGTTCTGAAACTGGGAAGAGCCAACCCACCTTCCTCCAAACTCCGATAGAAAAGTGCTGAGTGCTAATCTTGGACTACGTTTTAACCACACAAACGATGGGATCATGGAGTCCACAGTCTTTAAAAACCAAGGGCCATATTATCAAGAACGGGCGATAACATTATCGCCGCTTTAGCGGCAGGAAACTGCCGCTAAAGCAGCGATAAGGGGCTTGATAATATGCCCTATAGAATTCCAATAGAAGCCCAGGTTCTGGTGTGAAGGACATCAGACCTGGGCTTCTATTGGAATTCTATAGGGCATATTATCAAGCCCCTTATCGCCGCTTTAGCGGCAGTTTCCTGCCGCTAAAGCGGCGATAATGTTATAGCCTGTTCTTGATAATATGGCCCAAAGAGTATATAATACAGGGTGCTGCAGTAAATAAGAAATTACATAGGGGAAGGACCGACATTTTTATTTAAGCTACCCTGCCCAAAAACGTAAGAGGCACTGACATCCACTTATTTAACAATCCTCTAACCTTTTTTAAAAAAAGGCTTATAATTCATATCATATATCCCAATAAATTTCTTCCAAATAAAAGACACCCAAGTAAGGTTTCAGTCGGGTGTGCACAAATGCACAAATTGTCAACCACACAGTTGTTAAGAATAACCCCTGTCTTAGACTTGTAAGTTTATTTCCACCCAAAATATGGAAAGTTGAAAAAATCTCAAACGTTTTTTTGTGCACTGCCTACCCAAGTGCCAAAAATAACATAACATCGTTGGCATACAATTTAATTTTTTACAACTGAAATATAGGTGCCTGAATAACTTTGTTTTGTCGAATGGCCTGCGCTAAACACTCAATACAAAAGGTAAAAAGGACAGGTGAAAGGGGACACCCCTGCCCAGTTCCACGCTGAAATTTGAATATGCCCACTTCAGATACATTTAAAATGAATTTTGCTCCGGTGTTACTATACATTTTATTAAGCAATCCTGTGGTCTGGGCTAAAATGCCAAACTTCTCTGAAATCTGAAAAAACGCTTCCTGGGCCACGAGATCAAATGCCTTTTCGGCATCAAGCAAATTGTTTTTTCGCTGAGACCCGTTTCGTTGCACACATGTGAGGAGCTTCAATTAGATAACTGGTAATCGTGCAGAGCTGACGCCCAGCAATAAAACCATTCTGGTCTTCGTGAATCAGTCTTGATGTTAATTGCTTGAGCCTATTTGCTATTAATATCATGATAATTTTATAATCTGAATGTGAGCGCGTTATAGGACGATAAGAGTTTGCAATAAAAGATGATTTAAAAAAAAGATCTGCATATACCTTATAAAATTCAGGGGGCAACCCATCTGGTATACCAACTTTACCCCCAGGTAAACCCTTTACAACTTCCTCCAGATCTCACAGAGAAAAGTGGTTATCCATAAAAAGCTGATGCGACTCTTTTAATACTGAAATTGAAATACCTTTTCAAAATCAATCTAGCGCCTCCCTATCTACGTCAAGGGAGGTGCTATAAATATTCTTGAAATGTTTAAAAGATATCCTTAATCTGATCTTCAGAGATAGCAATTGCACATGTCCTAGGGCATTTTATTGTACTACTTGTATTATTCGCACCACGCTCCCGGGCCTGCCATGCCCTAAACCTCCTTGCATAGTCACTCTCTTCATAAACTTGTTGCAAATAGGTGGAATTCTGAACATAGTTTTTGGCATAATAATATTCCTGGAGTACCAACCTAGCCTCCTCTAATGCCTTCCGATTTTCTCCTGACCCATTCCTCGAAATTTTCTTATATGCATTATTTATCTGATTTATCTGATTTTCTTAACAAGCTTTCTCTTCCTTTATAGATTTAAAGCAAAATATATCTCTAGAAATCAAGAAAGCTTGTAGGGGAGTCCTTTCATGGCATCCCAAACCATAGTAACAGCAGCTGTACCTTTATTTCTTTATAGAAAACTCTCAGTCTCGAATCTACATGCCTTACCCAATTTGCAGCCTTTAAATACATTTTATTTAAGACCCGTCTTTGGGGTTTAGATACCTATTCACGTCCTAATATTTCCATCTCTAATGCCGAATGATCCGAAAACCGGTATGGCAAAATATTTAGGGGTCGATTCCGATTCGGGCCGGAAAAAGCACCGACCGACTCGGAGCCGGAAAAATTACCGACCGACACGTACCAGTGGCGCCCGACACGCCAAGTACGATGCAAGCCGCGATAAATCCGACCGACACGTCAGGAAACCAAGCCGACCGACCGAGCCGCTCGGAAAATAGCAATCCGGCCGGAAAAACACGCGAATCCAACCGACCGACACGCACCCGGAACAAATCCGACCGAATCGTACCCGCCAACTCCAACCCGCAAAGTACGATGCAAGGCGCGAAAAACCCGACCGAGTCGGACGGAGGACAAGCCGTACGACCGACACGCATACAAAACCGAGCCGAAGCAACACAATACACCGCGACCGACGCGTACGCAGCATACAAAACTGCACAAACACAGCGTGAACGAAACGGAGAACACCGTACGAGACCAATGCAGGGTCCAACTCGGTCACAAGAACGTTTCCAACATACACAAACAGCACAAAGGAAAAATCACCCAAAAAAAGGCCAAACAAGCAATTAGCAAGCCAATAAATACTGGGGGGGTGGGGACAGAGAACAAAGACACACCCACAACTCCACCTATATAAAGGACACAAATCACTACCATGAGCCTTTGCAAATGCCATTCCACTGCCAGCACCCAAGAGAAAGCAACCACACACCCACAGCTCACCCCTCACACAAGCCACACACCATCAGCACACCAACAAATACCTACCTCACATACACCCAGCAAAACACACACTCACACACCCTCACCTGCACACCAACACACACATCACTCACCATCACCACCCATCACCATGCCCCCCAAGAAGAATCCCAAGTTCCTAGATTGTGAATTGGAAGTCCTGGTAGACGAGATCCTCAGGGTGGAGCCACAGCTGTTTGGCACTCTGGTCCAACAGACCCCCATGTCGCAGAAAACCAAGATGTGGGAGAGGATCATCAACAGGGTGAACGCCCAATCACCATGTCGGCGCACAAAGACGGACATCCAGAACAGGTGGTATGACGTGCGCAGGAGGGTACGGGACCTGCTGAAGATAGACTACATCAACAGCCAACAAACCGGCAGTGGCCCTCCTGCCAAGCCAATATACCTCAGGCCCTGGGAGGAGAAGGTGCGGGCCATCCTTCCGCCAGTGAGCGTATATGGACTAGAGAACATCCCAGAGCCTGGTGAGTACACAACAAATGTACACAATAAACTGCCACAAAACACACACATCACTGTCAAGGGGAGAGTCAAACCATGCACACATAGCAATTACACAGCAACTAGAACAGAATCATCCCAAAATGTGTATGTCAGTCAGATAAACACAACACATGCCATCAAAAAAGTCACATCCAACTGTGCCAACACATGTACAAACACAACCACAACTACAGCTAGGCAGTGGCACAAATAGAACTAACACACACATCCACACATGTAGCCACCACAACAACACCAACACACAGTGAAGACCACTCAAAGGAAGGAATTCTGTGTATGCTGGCCAAGTCAGTGTAGCCAATAGCATCATGGGAGTCGCAGTCACACATATTGCCCCCCCCACAACTGTCCCATCAACACCACCCTGAACCATGCTCACATCACAGGGAGTGGAGAAGGACTCACAAGATGGCTGACACTGGCTACTGCTGTGGGGAGCACAAGGCCCTGCTGGCAACTGTGCACCAACAAACAGCAGGACACCACTGACTGACATCCTGAGAGACAACTTACACTCCCTGCAATGCAAGCACGTTCCATGGTGGGATATCTGGCTGGCTGGGTGGGAAGGGGGACTTGCAGCACTGACCATAGTCACCAGCACCTCCCCTCACACCCCCCAACACAAACTCCACAGTACCCACCTGGTAGAATGCAATGCCCTCCATCCTAACACAAGATCCCACAAAGCACCACCACCCTGGGTTATGTTGTGTGAAGCACAGGGACACTCTTGGGACTCTTAGCCAAACAACTGCCAGGACAACACTCCCAGCCATCCTGTCAGCACAGCCAGCCCACCCCACAGGGAAGCAGAGTCAAAAGGAAGGAAGCATGGGCATGCTGGGAAGGGGGTGGAGGCAATAGCATGATGGGAGTCGTAGTCACAGACATTGCTCAGCCTCACAACTGGCCCATCAACACCACCCTGAACCATGCTCACATCACAGGGAGTGGAGAAGGACTCACAAGATGGCTGACACTGGCTACTGCTGTGGGGAGCACAAGGCCCTGCTGCCAACTGTGCACCAACAAACAGCAGGACACCACTGACTGACATCCTGAGAGACAACTTACTCTCCCTGCAATGCAAGCACGTTCCATGGTGGGATATCTGGCTGGCTGGGTGGGAAGGGGGACTTGCAGCACTGACTATAGTCACCAGCACCTCCCCTCACACCCCCCCACACAAACTCCACAGTACCCACCTGGTAGAATGCAATGCCCTCCATCCTAACACAAGATCCCACAAAGCACCACCACCCTGGGTTATGTTGTGTGAAGCACAGGGACACTCTTGGGACTCTTAGCCAAACAACTGCCAGGACAACACTCCCAGCCATCCTGTCAGCACAGCCAGCCCACCCCACAGGGAAGCAGAGTCAAAGGAAGGAAGCATGGGCATGCTGGGAAGGGGGTGGAGGCAATAGCATGATGGGAGTCGTAGTCACAGACATTGCTCAGCCTCACAACTGGCCCATCAACACCACCCTGAACTATGCTCACATCACAGGGAGTGGAGAAGGACTCACAAGATGGCTGACACTGGCTACTGCTGTGGGGAGCACAAGGCCCTGCTGGCAACTGTGCACCAACAAACAGCAGGACACCACTGACTGACATCCTGAGAGACAACTTACACTCCCTGCAATGCAAGCACGTTCCATGGTGGGATAACTGACTGGGTGGGTGGGTGGGTGGGAAGGAGGTCTGGCTGTCAACCAAACACAATCAATGCAGACCATGTTCACACCCCAGAGAATACATAGAAATGCCCAAATAATGCAGGACAATGTGCCACACCAATATCAACCCCTGACTGTGACGACTTAGGACAATACAATGTACAGGCCCGCACCCCGAGGCACAGTCACAACTGTCAGGTGTGTCAACCACTGATGCCTGCAGAAACATGACATACATTGTTTGTGTCTCCCAAAAACAGGTGATGATAGGGACACAGCAGCAGACGCTGAGGAGTCCCAGTCCCAGGCTCAAGAGGATGCCGAGCTCACTGGCGTCGTACAGCCTCTGTCCTCCTCGGACGATGAACAACCTGGCACATCCGGTGCAAGTCAACATGCTGCACCAGCAGGACCACCAGCTGCAGCACCAGCAGGTCCACCAGCTGCACCCCCTGCACCCACCCCTCCAACGACTGTCACCACGAATACCATCCCTGCCGACATGGACAGAATAAGGAACAACACCAGCGCAGTGACCCTGGACCAACCTGGGGCCATGGACACCACCACCACCCCCCAAGGTGGACCAGGGTTATCTGTGCGTGCAACTGCACACACTGCACATGTCAGCAGGGGTGGTGGGAGGGGTGGGAGACAGAGGTCGCTGCTTGCAGACGTTGCTGGTGTGCATGAAGACCCACAACTGGTACGCATAGCTGATGCGTACCAGTCCAGCACCGGAGAGCTCAGCCAGGTAGTGGGGCTCCTCAGAGACATCAAACAGCAGCAGGCTGCCCATCATGCCCGCTTGGACTCCCACATGTCCCACGTGGAGTCACACATGTCACGTGTGGACTCCCACATGTCCCGCGTGGAGTCCAAGTGGGATGTACTAAATGAGATGACGGCGGTGCACAGGGACATTTTACAATGCCTCCGCCAGATGAACAGCAACCAGTCCACACCTCCCTGTGTGCCAACAACATCTGGTACCGAACAAACTGCAACTGCCACAGGGAGGGAGGAGGACTCTGGCGGAGAGTCCCCTGCACCGCAGCAGCCTGCACTTGAGGGCCCCCCCCAAGAAGAGGGGTCGTCCGAGGAGGGGAAAGTGAGAGGCTGATGGCCAAGCGCAACTCCCAGGAAGCCTGAACCTGTTCTGGATTTTCGCCTTTGTGCACAGACTGTTCACCCTGTTGATGGCAACACTACTCCCACACATTGCATGGGGAGTACAAGTTGGAACAATGTGTCAGACAACTGTGGCCCCGATACTGGGGATCCTGTCTACCTGGACTTTCTATTCATCTAGGAACTTGGGATTGCAAGATTCATGTACAGCACAATCCATCCTATGCACTATTATCACAGATGTATCACAATAAACACACTAATACACCATACTTGCCTCTGTCGTGATTCCAACGTGGGTGCTGTTATGGGGATGATGAACTGCAAAATTACACTGTGTATGCGAACTGCAACAGCAAGGACAACACAGGCATGTGAGTACAGGCAACGTGACACATATGAGGGAGACACACCACCAGGGCTACACAACACATACACACCTAGGCCATCTGACTCATTGCCTACACTGATGTTGCCAGGGAAGACGGTGCAATGCACAGACACCACACCCATTCCCAGTTGTAGTCAAGTAGCCCACAGGTGCAGTAAGCAAATGGCAGTCAAATGTGTGACCACAGACAACGCACATCACTAAGTGAAGCACAGGTTTATTACACAGTAGCAACATGCCGTAACCACTACAGATGCAAGGTAACCCCACCTGGTAGCGGGCACACAGTCAACAACTGTAGACAGAAGGAAGTCCATGGGTGTGGCGCACATCACCTGTAGGGACACAACAGCTACCAGCCTGGATGTGCAATCACGTCGTCGGTGGACACAGTTGACCAAACGAATCTGAAAGTACCCTGTGAAGGACAGAAATGACACACAGTCAAAAGCAATGCAGTACAGGACAGAACAGCAAAACTCATGCACAATACATGTTACAAGATACCCACCCAGAACCAAGTTAGCATGTCAACACTGTTGGGGAGTACAGCCCACCTGTCACCACACATCGCAACACACATCCTGTCAAGTAGCCCATGGACACACTCCAACAGCACCAGAGCACCACCCACACATCATGCCAACTCACATCATTCACATGACACCTCAGGATACTCACATTCAGCTAAAGAAGTTGGTGATGAGCTGTGTGCGGACATCACCATCACCATCATCATCATCATCGTCACTGGCATCGTGGTCCAGGCCAGGATCCTCCACAGGTGGCGGATGTTGGTCATCGTCATCCTGGATGAGAGGCAACTCCTTCCGCACTGCCAGGTTGTGGAGCATGCAGCAGACGATGATAATCTTGCACACTTTCGCAGGGGCATATGGGAGGGACCCTCCGGTCTTGTCCAGGCAGCGGAAGCGGCTCTTCAGGAGACCAAAGGTCCGCTCAATCACTCTCCTGGTCCGACCATGTGCCTCATTGTAGCGCATCTGGGCAGGTGTCACAGGGTTCCTGAGGGGTGTCAGCAACCACGGCATGTTGGGGTATCCCGAGTCACCTACGGACAGACAAGTGCACATCAGCTGACTTGGAAAAGTGGGCGGAATACTACAGATCAGATCACACACAATGGCACAAAGTCAGTACACACCGACAAGCCAGGCACGCTGGTTCTGCATCTGTGCCATCAACCTGGGGATGCGACTACTCCTCATCACAAAGGCATCGTGTGCTGAACCAGGGAAACGGGCACACACGTGTGTGATGGTCATGTCTGCAAGACACACCACCAGTGCATTGACCGAGTGGTAGTGCTTGCGGTTCCTGTAGGCCTGCTCCTGGGCCTGTGGTGGTACCAAAGCCACATGTGTCCCATCAATGGAGCCAATGACATGCGGCATCCTCCCCAGGGCATAAAAGTCACTCTTCACGTCAGTGAGTCGTCGCAGTCTAGGGAAATAGATGTACCGGTTCAGGAAGAGCAACATTGCCGCCAAGAAATCGCGGAGCACACGGCTGAACATGGTCTGTGACATCCCACCAGCAGACGCCACAGTATGTTGGAAGGTACCGGTGGCAAAGAAGTGTAGGGCTGCCATCACCTTCACCTTGGGGGTCAGCGCTGTAGGATACGGCCGGCCAGGCTGCAAATGTGGGGACAACTGCACTGCAAAATCCTCAATCAGCTGCCTGGTGAAGCGGTACCGTCGGATGCTGTCCCGTTCCACCATCGTTGCCAGGTCTGGGAATGGCCGATGGACAGCAGGAGCCCTGCAGTGCAGAGGAGAAGTAAGCAAGATCGTCAGTCACCCCACATATGCGGCATTGAACACACTCAAGATCCCAACATACATCATCATGAGGCACAACTACATGAAGTGTGCAGTACCGGAACGACATGTATGGTACATACATGGCCAACATCTGTCAACACGGTCCTACAGGTGGCATCAATTTGTCCCAGGTTGGCCCATTGGATATCATGATGCTGTGTCACAGTCACCCCCAGTGACATGTGAGGACAGATGTGCCCCAGGCACCACAGCTCAACGACAGGCACATTCCCAGGGACCCTGTAATGCCACATGGACACTGGCATCACCTGGAGTATCATGTGTACACCACAACAAAACAAACATGACCCCCACAGGTAGTGGCCACACTTGCCATGGCAGGAGAGCCATGGACGTCTGTGACACACACGCACAACATCAGAGTCCATGCACACACAACGTGGATGTGGAGACTGTCTCCCATTGTGCACATGAAATCAGAGACATTGTAAACACTACATGCACAAAGACTGTGGAGGGCCATCACTATTGTGCCACTGGGACACCCTGGCTCAAACATACCGTCCCACATGGGACTCACGGGGTATGTGACATGACATACACAAACACCACTGTGAAATGTGACCATGGCACATGCACAGATATGAACAGTTGCACATCACAGTGGTCACGTACACGTAACACCCAGGATCCTGTCCCCATTAACACGTGCACAGCCTGGGGGTGGCTGCCCACAGGTGACACCCACAGGACAACATGTACACCAACATACACACAATAGGAAATGCAGCCTTACATGCCTTATGATAAGGTTTGGACAGGCTGTCGTGATGTAGGTGTGCCCCTCACTCCCTGGGAGCTATCTGTGGCTGGCATATGTCCATCTGAGACAGGCATGCTGACATATGCCAGTCACATGTACAGTGATGCGTTGAACAGCAATGGACCGATCGGTGTCTCCGGCCGGCCCATTGCTTTCAATGTGTGCGGGTACGCGTTGTACCCCTGTGCGCGTTGAACAGCAATGGACCGATCGGTGCCTCCGGCCGGCCCATTGCATTCAATGTGTGCGGGTACGCGTTGTACCCCTGTGCGCGTTGAACAGCAATGGACCGATCGGTGCCTCCGGCCGGCCCATTGCATTCAATGTGTGCGGGTACGCGTTGTACCCCTGTGCGCGTTGAACAGCAATGGACCGATCGGTGCCTCCGGCCGGCCCATTGCATTCAATGTGTCGGGTACGCGTTGTACCCCTGTGCGCGTTGAACAGCAATGGACCGATCGGTGCCTCCGGCCGGCCCATTGCATTCAATGTGTGCGGGTACGCGTTGTACCCCTGTGCGCGTTGTACCTCAATGGACCGATCGGTGCGCACCCATTGACAATGGGCTTGCCTGGCAACGGACGCGTTTTCGAATTTCGAACGAGTCGGTTGCTGGAAAATCAGTTGGTCACCCACAACAATGTTGCAAAATCATGTATGTCATGAAGTTGAAATTTTGAAGGATGCTGTGGGCGTGTTTTGGTGCTGCTATTCCATGGATTGGCCAGATTCAGAAGATGCAAACGACTTGGACCTATCACTTTGGACACAAGGGACAGTATCTGCCTCTCCAGCACATATATATTGCTGCCTGTTCCCCTGAGAGCCCACTTGCCTGCACTACATGCTCCAGGACGACATCTGCCACTGCACTGCTGCTGTCTCTGCCCCTCTGGACCCTGCAATGGCACGTACTGTGGAGAGAGCCCCAGCCTTCAGCCTTGAGGAGAACCAGGCCCTGCTGGACAGCCTACTTCCACAGTACAGCAAGCTGTATGGGACACCAGGGGAGCAGGTGAGTGTTCTGTGCACTGCCTTTCTGAATGTGCATTTTGTCTGACTAGCAAGGCTGAGAGTCAGCACACCACTGGCTAGCAGGCTCACTGAGTAGTTGTCACCCCCATAGTGTGTAGTGACTTGCACTGGACAGGTATGGTGCAGTGACAGTGCTTCTGAACAGGGTTTTACTCCCCATGCAATGATACCATGTAGTGACTTCTGGAAAACTGTCCATGGGCAGCCGTGCACTGCCTGGGTACACCATGTGCCCCTGTGATTGCGACATGTATATGCAACTGTGTCATGCACGGATATGTTGCATGTGTAGTAATGGCCTTATCACTTTGTCATCCTGACAGGCTTCTGCCCATCGGAAGCATGAGATATGGAAGGACATCGTCCGGGCTGTCCGGTCCGTGGGGGTCTACAAGCGCCGGATCCGCAACTGCCAAAAGAGGTGGCAGGACCTTCGGGGCTGGACCCGGAGGATTGCACGGGTCCAGCTGAAGCTGTCGCCTCCTCGCAGGAGGGGCGGAACACGGACCCTGACCCCCACATGCTCAGGATCCTGGCGGTGGTCTTTCCAGACCTGGATGGGCAGCTGAAGGCCAGAGAGCAGCAAGGAGGGGGTGAGTCAAAGACTGCACTGTGTACTCTGTCTAACATGCTATGTGCCCTCCTCGGGCCAGGTTGAACTGCCACAGTACAGCAGTCATGTTGTCCAGGAGCCATGTCCCTCTATTGTGCACTGCCCACTCCTCATCTGATACCCAGGTGTGGCCCTTACATGCAGGGAATTCTGTCACTTAGGACTGTGTCCTTGCAGTTTGCTTGACTCAAGGTGGGAGACAGCATCTGTTTCCCTGACTCTGTGGTGGGCATCATGGGTGGGTCCATTGCTTACACAATGCCTGTATTCTGACATGTATTCAGCGTGTTACTTTGATCTGTGGTCCAATTGCTGAGCTGATCCACCACATGTGGCTGGGGTACCTGGCACACACCCATGCTGCGGGTGGGAACAATGTTTGGGCCCCAGGAGTATGTATATGACGTGTGTCACACATACTTAGCCAGCTGCCTACAGTCCAGGGCTCATCCCTCATTCATGTGGGGCTGGACAGTCATGCCTACTCCAGGCCATACAATACACTCTGTACTCCCACTCCCGTGTATCAGCGGACACATTGTGCACAGTGATTTGACCCCTCAGGTGTCTGCCTCTGTGTCAGTGTGCTGTGGATTAGTCGCCAGGACTGCTGTGGAGTTTCTTGGTAGGGGCTCAGCATGCCACTGGAGATGTGACCATAGGAGACGATACTTGTGTGACACATAGGTGTCTGATCAGCTGCCCATGCAGAATGGGGCATGTAAATGTGAAGTTCAGGCAGCTGTTCCCCATGCACAGCAGAGTGTGAGGGGCTCAGGTTCAGAGGGTAGTGTCACAGGTCTCCCATATGTCCAATAGGTATGACCTGGACAGATGAGGGTTAAGAGGATGTGTTGTGGGGGATGTACATGTGCACTTGTGCAGCTCCAGGACTTGCATTCCCCATGACCTACTATTGTGACACAGTGCAGAGTGTTGTTGTCTGGCTGCAAAGTCATACATCACTGAGACAGTGATGTATGACTTTGCAGTCATGCCTCCGCCATGGCATGTGTCTACTGATTGGTGATCCTGCAGGGGAGTGACATGTGCTACATGCACACCATAGTGGCGCTGGCTATCAGGACATGGGTGCATCATGGTGTCTGTCGCTGGTATGCATCACATGCATTTCCTATTTGACTCTGGGCATCCCTTACATCCGTAAACCTGTACTGACTCAGTGGCAAGAGCTGTGATGTGTCCACACCGTGTCCTCTGCACTGTCCAACTACTGTGTACTTGGTGCATGTGTCAACACTGGGGTGTTGCAATCCAACAGACACCAGACAGATGGGTGCAAGGCCATGTGGGATGTGAGTGCCATGCTTGGCATCAGACTGACAATTGACTTCTCCTGTTCAATTAGTGCACTTTTAGCAATGTACAACTAATGATGCCAGGGCTTGCTCTGTGATGTGCTGTGCTCACAGTGGTGTGTGCGTTATGTGCAGGTGACTGATGTCTGTCTGTTTCCCCATTGTTTGCAGATACATCCACGGCCACGGAAGGGGACAGCTCCACGGACCAGGAGGAGCCGGAGAGCCAGACTGGGTCAGCAGCCGAGGAGTGGTCGGAGGGACCCAGTGGCACGGAGGGCGAGGGGAGCCACACCGAGGAGTCCTCAGCAGCATCCACCTCAGCTGAGGACCAGAGCAACTCGGAGGATGACTCCCTTGTGGAGGCGGGTGTCAGCAGCCACCACACCCCAGCTAGTGTTGCTGTCCCCGCCATCACCAGCACCACCACCGCCCTCCCATCGGCTCCCATTCCCCAGGTCCGTGGAGGCTCCCATGTCCGGGAGCGTGTCTCCTTTGGGCCAGGCACCGCACCCCCTGCCCCTGTGTCCCCTGCTGCCCTGAGTGAGGAGTCTGTGTACCTCCTTCGCCAGCTCCATGTAGGGCAGACAGCCATGCTGAGTGTCCTCCATGCGCACACCGCGCTGTTGACTCAGCTGGTGTCGTTCATGGAGGGCATCTCATCGGGCATGTCTGACCTACAGAGGGGCAATAGGTCCATGGACTCCTCCCTGACGGCAGCAGTGTCCCTCCTCAAACGGTCCCTCACCCCTCCTGCCTCTGCTCCATCCACACTCCCCAGCACCTTACCCATCCCAGGCACACACACACTGGCACAGGCACACACCAGCACACACACATCCAGCACACTGACACACACGCCAATGACAAAACGCACACGCACGCACATTCAGGGGACTGAAGCCAGACTCACAGGGGATGGGGCCCTGGAACACACACACGCATCCACATGCACTGCGCAGTCCTCAGTTCCCTCTCCCTCCAAAGCACCCTCCCTTGCCTCACCTGCAACCCCAAAGTCACAGCAGCTCTTCCTCTGTGACCTCGGCCTCTTCCCCACCGATGAAGCTGCTCCAGCATCCCGGGGAAGAGGAAGCCCACCCACACGGAGCAGAGTGCCCCTCGCCCCCGGACACCCTCCCCCAGGCGCAGACGGACTGAGGCCCCCACCCGCAAGTCCCCCGGAGTGCTAAGAGCAAGACCCCGCCACCGCCCTGCAGCTCAGGCACAAGGTCTCCGTCCTCCATCCCTCAGGCCCCCACTGCACAGGTGCCCCCACCACACCCTGCCCCAGGTTCCCCCACCCACAGATATACCATCCCCAAGATGCTCCGGCCTTCTCCCCCTGCCACTTGCTCTCCCAGCACCACACCCCCGCTGCGCTTGTCTGTGCCACTGATGTGGTGAGGGTGTCCTCCCCCTCTGTCCAACCCACCTTGCCTGTTCCCCATTCTCCTCCCCTGGAGGTAGGCACTGCAGTGGAGTCCACTACCGCCCTGTCTGACTTGGGCACTGCAGTGGCGGACCTGTCCACCCCATCTGCAGGGTCCACTGCAGTTGTGCCGGCACCCACGACATCTGTGTCATGCCCCCAGTTGTGCCGGCACACACCATGTCAGACACCTCCACTGCAGTTGTCAGTGGCTCTCCAGCACCCACCACCCCTTCCCTGACTCCCCTGGTGAGCCCTGATCCTGTCCCTGCGGTGCCTGGCCTGCCCCCCGGTTGCCCCTCCTAGTGGATTGTCCCTGGTATTGTGCAGGCATGCGTAGGGTGACATCTGCCAGTGTCACCCTGTTTGAACTTTGACAATGGACTGGCCATTGGCCTTTGCTCTAATTTCTTCTGGACGTCGTTATCAAACAACACATATGCTGAATAAAGCAACTTTCTTTTCTCTAGTGCTCATGCTTCAGATGTACATGTTGTTGGTGCAGCTAACCATGCCCTTGCTGCAGTGATGGTGATATCTGGTCTCATGATTATGAAGTGTTACTGTGCAGGAACCCATGTGGTCCAGGGGGAATGTGTCCTATCATGTGGTGTATCCATGTCATCAATAGCAGCATCTGAGGGTGTCATGTGTTCAGTATTTGGCAATGGGTTTCCTACTTACATTGGCAATTTCATATCTGTGGCTTCCACCCCTGCACATCTGTTGTGCCTGCCATCGTTGAATTTGTCTACTTCCCTGACCGTGTTGCCATCTCCAGTGGACATGCAGGTTTGGGCATCAATGGGGAGGGACTCATCCGTGTAGTCAGTGCAACATTGCTATACAAGTGTGTTGGATCTGTGCTGATGATTCCGTTGGCACATCCATGACCAGGCTGATGTGATGGGAGCCCTCATTTGGTGCTAATTGTTGATTGTGTGACCAAGTGCTCAGCTGACATGATGGGGCCCTACTGAGGCAACATATGGCACAGCTTTCCTCACACAGGAGTGGAGTCCCCTCATGGCAGTGTGTACACGTGTGACATTGCCTGCGCCCAAGGTGTGTGTTGTATGTGCATGTCTGTGTGTTCACTTCCATTCATCTGCGCATGCTGTGATCCCTAGTGTTGTACCTGTTTGTGATGCTTGCTGACTTGAGCTATGTTCCCCAAAGTCTTCTCCCTGTGTTCTCTGTGATGTGGGTGCATGGCACATTACTGGTCATCAGGGTGTCACCCATAGGTGTGTTTGCTGTCAGGGCAGAGTTTGTGTGCAGACGCAGATGGGTCACAGTCAGGTTTCCCTTTGGCACTTGTTGTTTGCCCCTGTCATGTGATTTCCAGTTTGTGTTATCTTTCAGTGATTGTGACACGTTGTGTGTGTGACTGCTGGCACTCCTTAGGGTCCGGGCTGCAATGTTGGTTGTTGTCTATGTGTGTTCTTTGTGGGTGACCTTGGCTTCTTCATTGGTGTGTGACTGTGGCTGGGATCCCATTGGTCGGTGTGGTATTGCCGTCATGTCCATGTACAGCGTAGTGTGCAGTGTGTCAGACATTCAGGAGTCTTGTTGAGTGTCCATGTGTGATGTGTTTCTACACCTTGGTTCCCACCCACCACCCTGGAATAGTCATGGGTGCATGTGCAATGTCACCAGTGCATGTGTACTTCACTGCTGCACATTGTTGGAGGTCGAGGGGTGTGGTCTTGAGTGTGTGCAGATGAGAGTTGTTGCCCGGCTAGGCCCCTGCCTCCATGTTGGCCTTGGCTTACTGGCCATGCTGATTGATTTGTGCTTGTGTAGGTGTGATGGTAGTTTGTTGCTCAGGACACCTGACTGTGGTTCACAGTGTGATCGACATTTAGCTTTGTCATCACAGTGGTATTTTTATTCAGCCCAGGGTCACCACATTGTGGGGGCCCTGGGGGTGGTGCTGTGGTGTGTCTGTGACTTGCTGTGTCAGTTGTTGTTCCTACGTGCCTGTGTGGCATGTGTGTTTTGTGCTCCCTCTCACCTGTCAATGCCTGCTTGCCTACATAGGGGATTTGGATCCATGAGTTACCTTAGTGTGGCAGTGTATGCACATCTGTATGATTGGTATTCAGCTCTCCTCATGTGTTGTGTTGTTGCCTGGGGACACTGGCACCCCCACCCCTCACCTGCTGTGTATGATGACAGTGTTGGTCTGCCTGTTTGTGTTTGTGCATCTGCACCACTGCATTGGCCTATCTTGGGTGTGCCATTGGCTGTATGTTGTTTGGTGTGTTTCCCCTGCTGTCCCTGGGACTCCTAGGTCATCGGTCAGCACAGTGATCATGGTTTGTGTGTCCCATTGCTGCCATGGTATGGTATCTGTTCACCTCACATCTGCTGTCTCCACAGGGTATCTGCATTTGTGTGCCCATTGGTGCAAATATGTGGTTCTGCATTCTGATGGTCACTTCTGTCATTGTGTCATTGATGACTGTTGACGGTGTCAGCCCCCATGGGTGTTGTTTGTCTGCACATGGCCAAAGGAATGTTTCATTTGCACTGCAGTATTTGGCTCCCCAATTTATGTTGCAATGGGACACATACACTACTTTGCCACAGATGAGTTTTTGGTTCTGTGACCAGGAATGATCCATGCAGTTTGGCAGTTGCAGCTCTTTCTTTGTCAACAATTACCTTTTGGTCACTGTGATGATAAGGGTGTAGACCCCATTGCCACAATGGTCAAAATGTGCTTCAGCTATGGACCCCACACTTACCTTTTGGTCACTGTGATGATGGGGGTTTAGACCCCATTGCCACAATGGTCAAAATGTGCTTCAGCTATGGACCCCACACTTGCCTTTTGGTCACTGTGATGATGGGGGTTTAGACCCCATTGCCACAATGGTCAAAATGTGCTTCAGCTATGGACCCCACACTTGCCTTTTGGTCACTGTGATGATGGGGGTTTAGACCCCATTGCCACAATGGTCAAAATGTGCTTCAGCTATGGACCCCACACTTGCCTTGTGGTCACTGTGATGATGGGGGTTTAGGCCCCATTGCCACAATGGTCATGGGCTGCTTGCATTGTGGGTGCCACACACATATATGTGTGGCACATGTGCTAGGGGGTCACATTGTATGTTCAAAGTCATGTTCGGTGTTGTAGGCATTTGACACAGCCTGCTCACACGCTTGTCATGGTGGTGGGGGATGTCTTAATCTTGCATTCCCTAGGTTGTGGTGTGCTTGTTGTGTCATGCATTGTCCATCCTATGAGTGGGGGTGGTAGTAGTGGTAGGCATCCAGCCCCCTGGCTAAGGGTGGTAGTAGTTGTGGGCATCCTGCCCCCTGGGTGAGGGTGGTAGTAGTGGTAGGCATCCTGCCCCCTGGCTAAGGGTGGTAGTAGTGGTGGGCATCCTGCCCCCTGGGTGAGGGTGGTAGTAGTGGTAGGCATCCTGCCCCCGTGGGTGAGGGTGGTAGTAGTGGTGGGCATCCTGCCCCCTGGCTAAGGGTGGTAGTAGTGGTGGGCATCCTGCCCCCTGGGTGAGGGTGGTAGTAGTGGTAGGCATCCTGCCCCCTGGCTAAGGGTGGTAGTAGTGGTGGGCATCCTGCCCCCTGGCTGAGGGTGGTAGTAGTGGTAGGCATCCTGCCCCCTGGCTAAGGGTGGTAGTAGTGGTGGGCATCCTGCCCCCCTGGGTGAGGGTGGTAGTAGTGGTGGGCATCCTGCCCCCTGGCTAAGGGTGGTAGTAGTGGTGGGCATCCTGCCCCCTGGGTGAGGGTGGTAGTAGTGGTAGGCATCCTGCCCCCCGTGGGTGAGGGTGGTAGTAGTGGTAGGCATCCTGCCCCCTGGCTAAGGGTGGTAGTAGTGGTGGGCATCCTGCCCCCCTGGGTGAGGGTGGTAGTAGTGGTAGGCATCCTGCCCCCCGTGGGTGAGGGTGGTAGTAGTGGTAGGCATCCTGCCCCCTGGCTAAGGGTGGTAGTAGTGGTGGGCATCCTGCCCCCCTGGGTGAGGGTGGTAGTAGTGGTAGGCATCCTGCCCCCTGGCTAAGGGTGGTAGTAGTGGTGGGCATCCTGCCCCCTGGCTAAGGGTGGTAGTAGTGGTAGGCATCCTGCCCCCTGGCTAAGGGTGGTAGTAGTGGTAGGCATCCTGCCACCCTGGCTAAGGGTGGTAGTAGTGGTAGGCATCCTGCCACCCTGGCTAAGGGTGGTAGTAGTGGTGGGCTTCCTGCCCCCCTGGCTAAGGGTGGTAGTAGTGGTGGGCATCCTGCCCCCTGGGTGAGGGTGGTAGTAGTGGTGGGCATCCTGCCCCCGTGGCTGAGGGTGGTAGTAGTGGTAGGCATCCTGCCCCCTGGCTAAGGGTGGTAGTAGTGGTGGGCATCCTGCCCCCTGGGTGAGGGTGGTAGTAGTGGTAGGCATCCTGCCCCCGTGGGTGAGGGTGGTAGTAGTGGTGGGCATCCTGCCCCCTGGGTGAGGGTGGTAGTAGTGGTGGGCATCCTGCCCCCTGGCTAAGGGTGGTAGTAGTGGTGGGCATCCTGCCCCCCTGGGTGAGGGTGGTAGTAGTGGTAGGCATCCTGCCACCCGTGGGTGAGGGTGGTAGTAGTGGTAGGCATCCTGCCCCCTGGCTGAGGGTGGTAGTAGTGGTGGGCATCCTGCCCCCTGGGTGAGGGTGGTAGTAGTGGTGGGCATCCTGCCCCCCTGGCTAAGGGTGGTAGTAGTGGTAGGCATCCTGCCCCCGTGGGTGAGGGTGGTAGTAGTGGTAGGCATCCTGCCCCCTGGCTAAGGGTGGTAGTAGTGGTGGGCATCCTGCCCCCTGGCTGAGGGTGGTAGTAGTGGTAGGCATCCTGCCACCCGTGGCTGAGGGTGGTAGTAGTGGTAGGCATCCTGCCCCCTGGCTAAGGGTGGTAGTAGTTGTGGGCATCCTGCCCCCCTGGGTGAGGGTGGTAGTAGTGGTAGGCATCCTGCCCCCCGTGGGTGAGGGTGGTAGTAGTGGTAGGCATCCTGCCCCCTGGCTAAGGGTGGTAGTAGTGGTGGGCATCCTGCCCCCTGGGTGAGGGTGGTAGTAGTGGTAGGCATCCTGCCCCCGTGGGTGAGGGTGGTAGTAGTGGTAGGCATCCTGCCCCCTGGCTAAGGGTGGTAGTAGTGGTGGGCATCCTGCCCCCTGGGTGAGGGTGGTAGTAGTGGTAGGCATCCTGCCCCCTGGCTAAGGGTGGTAGTAGTGGTGGGCATCCTGCCCCCTGGCTAAGGGTGGTAGTAGTGGTAGGCATCCTGCCCCCCTGGCTAAGGGTGGTAGTAGTGGTAGGCATCCTGCCACCCTGGCTAAGGGTGGTAGTAGTGGTAGGCATCCTGCCACCCTGGCTAAGGGTGGTAGTAGTGGTAGGCTTCCTGCCCCCTGGCTAAGGGTGGTAGTAGTGGTGGGCATCCTGCCCCCTGGGTGAGGGTGGTAGTAGTGGTGGGCATCCTGCCCCCTGGCTAAGGGTGGTAGTAGTGGTAGGCATCCTGCCCCCCGTGGGTGAGGGTGGTAGTAGTGGTAGGCATCCTGCCCCCTGGCTAAGGGTGGTAGTAGTGGTGGGCATCCTGCCCCCTGGGTGAGGGTGGTAGTAGTGGTAGGCATCCTGCCCCCTGGCTAAGGGTGGTAGTAGTGGTGGGCATCCTGCCCCCTGGGTTGGGGTGGTGGCGCGCATTCAGGCCCCTGTGTGCATATGTGGCATTGGTGATGGGCATCCCGCCCCTATGGTGCTGCTGTTGCTGGTGTAAGTATATTCAGATTCCCAGTGTATGTGTGTGATGTGTCGTGGTACGTGTTGTATGTGTTTTGTGGTTGGTGTCTGACTTACCTTCTGCGCCGTACGCGTCCGTGCCTGTTCCGGTAGTAGATGTAGAATATTGGTATGATCGGGACGAAGGGATTCATGGTTGGTTCGTGTCGTTCGTCCTTCTCGTTGCTTCGCGTCGTCCTCGTCGCTTGGCTTCGTCCTCGTCGCTTCGCTTCGTCCTCGTCGCTTCGCGTCGTCCTCGTCGGTGCTGTGTTCGTCTCGTAGCCGTGGATCGTGTTGTGGCGCGATTCGGAGCTTATGTGCGCCTCTCCCGGATGCTTTGACGTGCCGTGCGTAGCGACGGGTCTCGGCGCGTACGGAAGCGCATCGTACTTGTCCGGCCGGACGGGGCTGCATTTTCCTTCCGTGCGACTCGATTCGGCGTTTCCGGATTCGCCTCGGTCGGAGAACAGGACCTGGTTTGGGTGAGTACGGCTCGGCCGGAATTTTGCTGTTGTGCGCATCGTACTTGCTCGTTCGGTGTGCTGTACGGATCGGTCGGGAAACTGGCTTTCGCATGGCTTTTTTCCCGACCGAATGGTATTGGGTGCGCCTCCGACCGAGATCGGAATCGGCCCCTATATCTCTAGGGACCTGAGCATGGCTATACTAATCATACACTATATTTTTGAGGATTTGAGCATGACTATAATGACATGCTATCTGTGTGACAACCTATATATCACTCGAATGACACATTATCTCATGTGACTTCAACATAACTATCATCACACACTATCTCTTCAGAGAATTGAGTATTATAATCACACACGTCTCTGCGGGGGCTTTAACATAAATATATTCACACTCTGTCTAGGGGGACTTGAGAGTGACTGTAAATAAACACTATATCTGTGGGAACCTGGGCATCAATATAATCACGCACTATCTCTGTGGGGGCTTGAAAATGACTGTCGCAACACACTCCCTCTGTCAGCTCTAGAACATTACTATAATCACATGCCGTATCTTTGGGGACTATTATTGTACAGCCATACCAAGACGATGGTGGAAGTTGATGTAAAAAAACAAGGTAATCTCAACTTGACTTTCCCATGTGACCACGTTGCATGCTCTTTGTCCTCTACGTTAATTTAACTGTTTGTTGTTTCCTTATCCCTTAATGTTTATGAGAACTACACAGCAATAGACTAGATGTCTGTGAATCCCTTTTCCATGGGCTTTATATACTATAGTTTTCTACTGAGAAATGCATTATCATCACAACCATTTGCTGGATGCTCCTAGGACAGAAAGAGCTATTCATATATGATAAAACTACTATGTAATATAGGTAAAGCACTGAAAAATAACATTTACCCATTTGTTTGTGAATGTATTCAATACCAAATGACAAATATTGAGTAAGTCCCATGAAGGATGGTAACACACGTTCAAGTCCCCATAAAGATGGTCCTGTGCGCGTGATTAAATAACAATATATTCACAGATTTGAAGCAGGATCCTATATAATTAATTTTTCTTAACATGTTTCTGTTATTGTTATAATTTAAAAACATTGGGAAAGGGTAGGCCCCGCAAGGCAGGTGTTCACACATAGTCCCCACAAGGATGGTAACACGTGTATGTGTGTGTGTATGTGTATAGGAGGTGGTTTATGTCCTCGCTGCAGGCCCATATGTCATAACAACACCTAAAGTAATATACATTTCCTCTCGCTTGCCATGAGGATGGCTACAGTATTCTGGCTCTAGGCCGCAAGGGTCAGACAGAGTGCTTGGGCGGTATGGGTTGAGGTTTGGACGCGTGCCAGGAGGGACTATGCACCTGTTTGTGATGTGGTTCACCATTAATTAGGTGATCTCTACACAGACTGGAACAGTATGCATGATTGCAAAAAAAGAAATGCGGTGAACAGGGCAGTCGTAATCTCTGACCGTTTACACAAGAGTTGAAAAGAGGAGAGGCCATTAGTGAAACAGAGGGCAACAGCTTGAAACCGCAGCTCTGTCTCTTACAGGAGGGCAGCCAGTCTGTCTTTGAAGGGGGGATACCTGGTCAGTCTGGGTGAACAAATTCCCCACTGCCAAGGAGCTCCCTTAAGGGCTGCACTGATTATGACCATTGCTGTGTTGCGCATAGTCAGTGTGCCTTTTGCCCCTGTATTTTAAATACAGCGAGGATGCAAAGTCAAAGTGTTTTCTTGTTTCTGTTGTGACACATCCCATACAAATGAGGAAATGACCATTCATGAGTGCACCAGTACGAGATGTGTGTTAGCTTGACACATATTCCAGAAGAGTCGGCACAACCATCATTGGCCCCTTCTACAATACCAATATATGAAGTGCCGGGGGTGTGGAGTCGCATGAAGCGGACGCAAGCACCTTTTGTGCCCCCATGGCACTTTCTGTAGTACAGCCCTTGATGTCTAGTGCACTTTTGCTCCCCTAGTCTCCCCCTGGTGAGAGATTGGGGCTCCATGGTAGAAAGACAGATTGGGCTTTAGCTGTGAGTGCTGCAGCCTGATAAGAGGGAGCTGACCACCACCCCATTTTTTAAAATCTATTCCTTGTGTCTTGTGTTCTTTCTGTCCCCTCCGAGAGAGGGGTAAATAAGAGGGGGGGGGGCTTTTTTTGCCATTAGGAGTTATGGTACAGCCCGATGCCAGGATTAGATTTCTCCCCTCAGACCCAAGAGAGCACAAAGATGTTTGGCTACCTTTGTGGGTTGGATGAGCAATTGCACACGTCTGGTGGCTGCAACCCCCATCTTTCATATCTCTGGTGATCTAATGGTTGATCTTTTGCTTGGGGATCTCCCTCCTGTGGTGATTTCCGAGCATGAATACAAATTAAAAGAGGCACCATGGGAAAGGGAACATTTTCCCTATTTCAGCAGAACCTCTCCCATTTTAATTGGTGCTCAGGGGGGTGGGATATTTCCCTGAGCGCCAATCACACTGGAAGTAGCCAGAGCCTAAAAGCTGTGGCTGCTTTCACTTTCGCTAGCATGACGTCAATGTTCATGGTGTGCAGTGCACTAAAGCAAAACTAAAATAAAATCTCAGGCTGCAAGGCAAGCTCTTAGCTTGAGATTTGACCCCAAAAAAGATGCTCCTGGGTGCGAGCACCAGAAAGATTTTCTGCCTTTAGTGCTGTTAAATTATGTTTATGTTCTCTGCACTACAAGGGTTAATAAATAATAAAACGGGGCACACAACTTTGTCACGTTCCATTATCACCCACTGAAGGGTCATCAATTGGCATGCCAATCCAAAATGTATTGCATCACTATTTGCATTTTACTTCATAATGGGTATTTTTCCATTTTGGTTCATGGCTTTAATGTTTGGTGGTTGAAAGCACCATAGCATAAGACTCTTTTCTAAAGTGAGGGGATCTAAATATGGGAGGCTGCTGTCTAAATAGGTCGTCACAGCACTTGCCACCCCTACAGTACAGGAGAATGTGAGTTTCAATTAGATGCTGATAGATGGCACCCCAGAGTTATTTGAGAGCAATCAATCCCTTTCAAAATCTTACTTAGGCTTCACCTTTTTTCTTTAATAGGAACTTTAACTGGGCTCTTTTTGGGGAAATCTCTGTTCTCAGGAGATGGTATAAATCTTTACGGGCTTTAGCAGTCCAGTCTTTGCAGCCCTGTAATCTTTGTGAAACCACTGATGGTTGCTTTATGTTTTTTGTGAATCCAGCATAGCCCGGAGATTTCAAAATCAACAGCTCATTTTATTTTCTCAAAATGATTCATGAAATGGGATGGTGGACCCTTTTACCAGTCCTATTCTCTCATTCAAAATGAGAAAGTTTTTATTGTAGTCTAAATTATATATTCATTACAGTCAACCCGGGACAGCATTTTACCCCTCTGAAAAGCCATTTTGCCATGTGAATTTGCTGAAATCTCTTAATCAAAGCTCTAAGCCCTTTTTTCAGAACAATTGACAGTGGTTGATAGCAGATCATGTTTATGACCAGCAGAGCAATGCAGAATTAAAGTGGATATTAGCTATATTAGCTCTCGCAGTTTCTGCACCTCCAAAACGCAGAATTCCGAGCAATTGGAGTTTCTGCTGTATAGATTGACAATTCAATTTTGTTGTTGTATTTTTAGGTCGAGCTTAGCGTTGCAGCACATGCGCTGCTCGCTTTGCGAGGCATGCAGTATTCAGTATAGTGTGGAAACTTCGAGGAAGCTCCGCCCACTCTCCGCCCATCTTTTTCATTGGCTTAGGTACTAAATGCTGCCTTCCGATTGGTTTTAGGCTGGTTAGTCCCTCCTCATTGACGACCATGTCGTCATTTGTATCCTTCCAAGGCTACTGGCCCCTTTACTTCGAGTGTTGCACGGTAACTATTTTCTTCCTGTGCCTTATCCCCCACCGCCCCCTCCCGCAATCCGTGCGTTCTTGCCCCCCCACTCTAGTTCGTTCCTTCTCGCTCCCTGCCCTCCGTCCGCACTCCCGGTTTCAATGCAATAGGTCTCGCGTAAATGCGAGTCTTTATTGCATTGCAAATGCTTGTTTCGCTCGTTACCGTTAATAGCATTGAGCGATGCCCATCCGATTGCGAAGACACGTTAAATAAACTCCTGCTCTTTCCACTTACTTCTCGCTTGGATCTCTCTCATATTTAACAGCCACCTTCCTCTCTCCCTCCCCCGTCCTCTCGCCCCTCCTCTGTCCTCCACCCCTTCCCTCTCTCCTCCCTGTGATACCTCGAATATAACAGTAAAAGGCAGAAGCCAACGGCGGAGCTCGTTACAGCGCTGCACATCTGGGCCATTCAGGGCAGGGCTCTGAGGGGGAGGCAGTGCTTGAGGGGAGGCTGGGCTGCGAGGCAGGGCTGCCAGTGATGAGGCCGCCGCCGCTGACATGTACCTCTGCCGCCCGGGGCTCTGCTGACCGCCGCTAGGGGACCCAGGGCTGCAGGGGACCCAGGGCGCCATGGGCTTCCGCCGCTCGGATTGAAAGTAGCGCGCCTTTCATTGCACAGGTAGGGTAACTGTCTTTACATTCTGCACCCTGCCTCCTGTGCGCCCACCGCCCCTGCTACAACGCGGACACCAACCTAACAGGGCTGTAGTAGCTCTGTGTACCAGGAGTGTACACTGCACTTGCACCTATGCACACGTCTAATTGTGACTGCACTGGGACATCTGGGTTGTCATTGCACTGACACTTCTGCACACACCTGGATCACTGACACTCCTGCACACGTATGTGCCAGTGCACTAGCTCCTGTGCACACGTGTATTAGCAGGATCTGTGCATATATCTCCGTGGCTGTTGCACAGGAACCTTTGCACACATCCGAATTGTTATTGCAAGGACACCGGTGCACACACCAGGACGATGTGATTGCAAAGCCCAATAGCAAATTTTTACACACACTTGTATTGTCATTGCAGTGGGGCCACTGCACAATGCAGGGATCGGTGATTGCACTACAGTGTGTGAAAAATCTGGGTTGTGAATGCACTGGAATCTTTACACATGTGGACTGGCGTTACACGGACGCCCCTGAATACATTTATGAATGTGTGATTGCCACCGAGCACATCTGGATCGATGATCCACTGGTATACCCCTCCCTGCACCCACCTGGGTTATTGCACTGGCTTCTATGCACACATCTAAGTTAGTGTCACACTTGCACATACCTTTCTTGTCTGCACACACTAGGAATGGGTGACTGCACTAGAACCTTTGAGCACACCTGGATCGATTATGCACATAAGGAATGTATTGCACGAGGACCTAATCACACACGCGGGCACTACTTACCTGTAGACATTTCGATCACGGACAGCCCTGCACATACCAGATTTGTTATTGCAATGGCACACAGCAGAATTACTGGCATCTCTGCATGCAATTCGATTATTGACACTTGCATGCACATGCGTTACTTCCTGAGATCTGTCGATATTTGGTGTATGTGACTGCAAAGCCGTCTCATGTACACACCTGGGACCTATATACATCTGAATAATGTAGTGTCTCTGGTATCTGCGCGAATATGTATTGTGTGATGGCACCTGCACACAACTGTATTGTGTGCCGTTATTGAGATCTGCACATTTTCTGTATTGTGTAACTGCACTGGTATCTCTCATGTCTTTAGTGTACGTCTAGAATGACACCAATACACACCTGCGTTGCTTTAGTGCACTGGATCTGCACATATTTGTATTGTTGTCTGCACTGGCACCTATACACATCCCTGCTGTGTGTCTGCACTGTCACCTGCACGTATATCTTTTGTGTGTCTGCACTGGCACCTTAACACATCTCTTCTGCGTGTTTCAACTGGCACCTGTGCACATCTCTGCTCTGTGTATACACACTGGCACCTGCACATATTTATCTGCACTCAAACCTGCACATCTCTATACTGTGTGTCTGCCCTGGCTCCTGCACACATCCCTACTGTGTGTCTGCCCTGGCTCCTGCACACATCTCTACTTTATGTCTGCACTGTCACCTGCATTGGGCACAAGTCCTAAAAAAAGAAGTGGGAGGGGACTAACTAAGTTAGGCAGTATACAAATGACATTATGGTGCATGATATCATAGCGTGACATCACTGCATCACAGGAAGTGACATCACAACCCATGACCTCACAGGAAGTGACATAAAAAGAAGTGACATCACATCTGAACACTGCACACACATTTCGCAGGTCTATCATGAGTACATTTGAGCGCATTATAAGATTTAACAAAGGGGTAGCCCTATAGTCAGAGACCTGAGCTTGTACAGTTTGTGATCCCCGAGGGGTAGCTCTACAGTCGGAGGCCTGAGCTTGTACAGTCTGTGATCCCTGAGGGGTAGCTCTACCATTAGAGGCCCGAGCTTGTACAGTCTGTGAGCCCAACTATTTTTAATCTATACGTCACTTCTTTGGCTTCATTGATTAAAGGTTTTGGTTTCTCAGTTGTCTCATATGCTGACGACACCCAGATAGTAGTGTCGGTCACCGAAGATCCCAACAAAACTGCAGAGTGCTTTCACAATTGTATGCTACAGATCGGGGGCTGAATGTCCAATAATTGTCTGAAATCAAATTCAGACAAAACGGAGGTGCTACTTTTCGTCAATCGTCCTTCATTCTGGTCTCCCAGATGGTGGCCTCAGGAAATGGGAGTTCCTCTAATTTCTGTCTCCAAAGTAATCTGGGAGTCCATTTGATGAAAAACTTCCCTTTGTGGGACACGCCAATGGCATCACCTCTTCGTGTTTCTTTATGTTCAAATCACTTAGGAAGATTTTTCCTTTCATTCCTCTGGACCTTCGCAAAGCTGTGATTACTGCACTAGTTTTTTCTAAACTAGACTATTGTAATGGGCTTTTCTTGACCGCCCACAAGAAAGGTCTGCATAAGCTGCAGATGGTCCAAAACACAGCGGCCAGACTGCTTTTAGGGTTACCAAAACATCAGTCGGTCTCCCAATCACTCCCCCTACTTCCCTGGCTTCCGGTGAGGAACCAGGTAATGTTCAAATCTTTGTGTATAGCTTTCAAGGCCCTCCATTATGATGGCCCTGATTCCATCAGATAGCTCTTTCATCGATACATCCCTCCTAGGATGTTAAGATCGTCCTCCCAGGCACCCTGATTGTACCGAAAATCAAGAGAGCCCCTTGGGGAGGCAGGAGTTTTGCGGTGGTCACCGCCAAACTTTGGAACTCGATGCCTCTTAAACTAAAAACCACAGAAAATCTAACTACCTTTCGTAAAGCACTTAAAACCTGGCTGTTTAATAATTAGTTGATTCACCCGCCTCTTTCCACATGAGTCGTCTTGGTTTCTATCTACTACCTCTCTTGCCTACTGGGAGTTCAGCGCCTAGACACCTACGGGTAGTAGTGCGCTTTAGAAATCTTAATTTAATTTAATGTCATCCCCGAGGGGTAGCTCTACCATTAGAGGCCCGAGCTTGTACAGTCTGTGATCCCTGAGGGATAGCCCTACAGTCAGGCACCTGAGCTTGTACAGTCTGTGATCCCTGAGGGGTAGCCCTACAGTCAGAGGCCTGAGCTTGTACAGTCTGTGATCCCTGAGGGGTAGACATTTTGTTTGTATGAGACCTTTCCTTGCTGTCCAGAGCCCAAGATATTTGGGTTACATGTGGTGTAGCTTTGGGGTTTGATGTCCGAACCTGTGCAATCTTTGTAACTCGATGGACAGCTCCGAGGCCCTAGTTTATCTAATTTTCTTTTGCTAGAAAGGCTCATGCCTGAGTCGGTAAGATAGGTAATATAATGGACATCTGTGATATCTGTATAACATGAGGAAAGGCTCTTCTGTATGAAACCTTACAGTGTGCCAGTCTTTAGGTCTCACCTAGGCAGCGCTTGCGCTGTCTCTTCGAGACATGAAATCAGGTATGGACTTAAACCTCCACCCATCTTTTCAATTGGCTCCTGTTACTGTCCTTCGCAAATGGTGGCTTTTGATACGTCAATAGGCTTAGTAGTCTCTCCTTAGTATCTCCTTTCCTCCTGTTATAACATCCCATGAGGACTGCCCCTGTAACAGTTGTTGTTACTCTACATGTTTTAATTACAGCCTGTGAGCACTATTTTCTTAAAGCACTTTCTCCTGCCTGCTTTTGCAAGCAGGAAACACTGTCCCCCAACGCTTTTTCTTTTTTTTTAACCGGCGCGGCACGCCTCAGCTGCAATCATGGCAACTGCGCCTTTATTTTGTCATTTGCGGCTCGCCGAACTCGTCTGCACGCCTTTTTTTTCTATTTCTTTACTTTTGGTACAACCGCGGATGCCACGCTTTGGCTTTAAACATCTTAAGCTAGAGCGTGGGTGCTGCGATTGCTTCAAAAGTCAATATATAGAAAAAAATAAGGCTGCATGCCTTTTTTTTCTATTTATTTACTTTTGAAGCAAGTGTGGCACCTGCGCTTTAGCGTAAGATGTTTAAAGCTAAAGCGGGGCGTGCCACAATTGCTTCAAAAGTCAATAAATAGAAAAAGAAATGCGGCTGCACGCCTTGGTATCGCATTACTGAAAGTTTGAGCTATTGTAGCTGAATTATTATTAGCAGCGCCAATAGCTCAAGCTTTCAGTAATGCGAGACCGATTGCATTGCAAATGCTTGTTTTGGAAGTGCCCCCTCCAAAATCGCAAGGTCTTAAGCTTTATAAGACGTAGCAGCGTCAGTCAGCCTTTGCTGATCCTCATGCTTCATTCATTTGGTTGCAGATGAACGCTCATGACCTGGCATCTTGTTAACTATGTCAACAAGTGCACCGTAACACACTGATAAAGATGCCAGACTTTCTCTGGCTTCTGTGAAGTAGTCTGTTACTCGGAGACAGATCTTTGGCAAGAGCCTGTTGGAGGAGGTATGAAAGGCTTGAAAGAGAATGTTGTCCTTCCTGATGTAACCACAAGAAAAAGAATGGAAGAGAGTATTTCTTCCTTTGTATAAGACTCGATGCCTATATTGTTACCTACCATAACCCAGCTGTTTTTCTATGCCTGGTAACTCAGCTGGGCATTCTGAAGCTTCCCAAAAAATGATGCATGAGATTTTGGCTGCACCTCCCTTTGAGGTGCCTTTGTCGTCTCAAGGAGTTGGCTTTGAAGAAGTCTGTGCTTTTCTTCCATGTCTGTGCTGTCGTCTAAGACCACCATAATAACAGGCTGAAGTTAACTTGCCAGATTTGGATTTGATTCGTAGTGGGCATTGAATTTTTTCCCAAAAGAGAAAGAGCACCCTCATCCTTCCTCATTTTCATGAAAAGATTTATTGAAGAGCAAGGATGACTTATTCGGCTTCTGATTTCATGTCTTTCTCGAATCCCTGTGAGAAGGTGATTGATGAAGATAAGACAGATGTGGAAAAGTTACTTCCTTCCGTAGATTCAAGACTGCATTGCTGGCCGACCTGCAACATGTTAGCGATATAGCTGCAGCTGAAAGGCCTAATTTCCTACTCTTATGATCCTGCTGCAGCGGTGTACGCAGGGTATGTTACTGTGATAAAACAATAATAAACATGCAGCTGAAAAAAAATAACATTTCTCTTCAGAGGGCAATGAGTCATCTGTAATTAAAGAGGTTTTGTCAGAGAAGCAATGTGGATTAATACTTCCTTCCAATAAAGCTTTAATGGTGAATTTCAAGGAGGTGTGGGCCAAACATCAGGCTGCTGTTCAAGTCTCCAGGTCAATTCGTCATCATTAACAACCAACTTCTTTTAACCCTTAATATTCATTCGCCCATTCTTCATCCTAAAGCTTAGGAGTACAGGCATTCTATGTTAAATGGAGTCAGAATATTATCACCATCAGACCCACTGACGGGGATTTGAGAAAGGACAGATGGCATGGTGGTTGAAAGCACGATGGACTGGAATGCGTCACAGAGAACTTACCACTGGCTGAGATTAATGAAAACATTCCACCAATCACATTTTTGTATTTCTCAATGCGGATATGCTTACACTTGGGACCTGTTTTACCTGTGATGCCATACTCAAGCTGCATCCTACTGAATAGTCCAAATCGGCTGAAAACTGTCATCATGGATTGTTTGTGTTTCATTTCATAGAGGGTCATACCTAGTAGTTTAGGCTGAACTGTTCCTATTGGAGCAGGACCAAAGCTGATTTACACATGGCACTTTCCTGTCTGAGATGCGATGGTGAGAAAAAGAACAATGGGCTGGAATGCCATCCAGAATGATTACCAGTGTCTGAGATTAATTCAAGCATTCCACCTTTCACTTTTCTTGCACTCCCTGATTCTTGGTGCACAGTAAGCTGCCTCTTGTCATCTTTAAGCTCATGTGCAGTGTTGTTAGGATGGGGGGAGGATGAGTGAATATGATTGCCACTATGTTGCATCCTGGGGGTTGTGAGCGCCGCTGCCGGAAGGAAGGTGTTTTCAAATGAGGGAAGATATCTGTAGGTCCGATAACAACCTGTTTCCTAAACCTCAGCAGGCATTTTGAATTGGAATGGTCACTCGACTCTGACACTCTGCATGCCACCATCTTCCTTCCTTCATAGTCAGTCAGATTTGTTTACCTCATCCTCGCCAACCTGAACAACTCTTGCATTGGGACACCTCTATCCCTGAATATTGGACCAATGCCTCCCTTTACAGTGGTGGGCAACCACAATGAACTTAAGCCTTCTGGATTACTTTCCTGCACTGTTCCAACAGAGTTCCTCCCTTTTGCTGCATGTGAACGTTGAAATCCTGTCAATGGTGCACACAGCTTGGTCTCAACGAGGATATCAACAGTTCCTGTTATCTGTGGGAAAATTACTCTGATAAGGCTGGATCTATCTTAAATTCCAGAAGGGTGTTTATAGTCCTCGGAACCTCGACTTCATTCTCAAGTGGACAGAGGCTAGCCTGGCTTATGCCGAAATATAAATACTCCAGGCAGCTGTTGTTTTCCAAGGCTCCTGGCCAGTAAGAAACAAGTTGCGCCCTCTTTTATGAGCACAGTGGCAGCTGTTACATTGAACTGTGTCTTGAGACTTGAGAGACCTAATGACTTCCATCACCTCAGTTGAACAATTCACGACTAAGGATAATAGATAAATGAAGTTTATGCACAGAGAAATATCCACATGTTTAGTACAGCTGACTAGAGCACCATTGAGGATAGAATATGTAACCTGCCATGGTACGGAATTGTGGAACTTACAAATGAAGGTGACTAGTTTGTAGGATAGGAGCAGGGTGGACAAACAGTGTCTGTATAATTGCAGTGCCCAAGTAGAAAGTAGGAGATAACATGGATCACCATGTTCCTTTCCACGTTTATTCATACGAGGATAGAATATATAACTCGCCAGATTGGGGTACCGAATTTTGAAACTTACAAAGGAAGGTTACCGGATAGGAGCTGGAGGGGCAATGTTGGTATATTTTTTTGTTCCAGAGTCGGAAGAAGGAGATAACCCTGATGATATCCCTTTCCACATTCATCCCAATGATCCTGGACTTGGAGTTCTCTCTGCCTTTCGAATTCAAGAGTGCACATAGTATTAACTCGTGTAGATAACGTACTGCTGTTGCGCTTAGGCTGATTATTGCCTGTTTGCTTCACCCCCAACAAGTCTGGAAAATCATTATGGCATCTAAAAAACAAGGTCCATATCTGTTTAAAGAACATAGGATCTCTTGTGTAGCTGTCTTTACGAGAAAAAAAAAATCAACGTTTATGGCACTATGACCTATACTTAAGAAGAGTGACATTACATATTTGGCCTGCTATAACCAGCTCTTACGCTCATCACAATCAACAGCAAATCCAAAGAATTCTATAACCATGAAGACTTGGAACACCTTAAAACCCAGTGGAGCCAGTGATGGACACAAGACTGCCCCAGTCATTGGGTGACAGGCATCCTCTGCCATTCAAGTGGGCACTGGACACCACTCTGGATCTTCCTGAACTCTGTTGCTGCACTTTCAAGAAGGAGCACTAAAATGTACCCTGGATGATTTCATTTCTAGGGCCAGAGATAAATCAAGTTTGCCCTGAAGGGTAAGGGACCTCGCAGTAAGTTTTGGCCTTCTTTAGGGCATGTTTTAACATCTTATGGGTTATTCCTGCTTAACAGGTGCTAATAATCTTTTATTTTTTTATTTTTTTATAAACTCTTTTTTATTAACATTGCTCATATAACCATTAGTTTCAGGACAGTATTCATGCAGCATGTGAAGGAATAACGGTATACAATACAGATTAAAACATTTGAGGGCACAATTAGGACATCCAAATGTTGAGTTCATGTCAATAATCTTTGACCTGACCTAGGATATTCATGGCTAGAAAACTTTTTGCATGTGAGACTTGCCTGTTCAAGGGAATCTGCACCCTCTGGCATGTGTCTTTCTTTTGTTGTTTAATATTGTAACTTTACATTTTCTGCCTGTTTCTTGAACTCAAACACTGCGGCCATCCTA
Source organism: Calotriton arnoldi (assembly GCA_963921515.1). Taxonomy (NCBI): domain Eukaryota; kingdom Metazoa; phylum Chordata; class Amphibia; order Caudata; family Salamandridae; genus Calotriton; species Calotriton arnoldi. Next base: position 1,442,827 of record CAWUFW010003902.1, read on the forward strand.
CTGTACATGCTACCATGCTGAATGTCCTTGAACACACTTTATATAACATACCAATCATGTGCTAGAAAGTACATGTCAGCCACGCACACGGACGAGCGAGTCCTGAAATAATACGAGTCCTAACAACCACGAACCTGTCTTGTATAACTATATGACTCCTAGATTTTCTGTCCTGATATCTGCATCCAAAGACCTTTCACATTAGTCCTTGAACATCAATGGCCAGTAAGGCTACATCAAACATAAGAAAACCTTGGCGTACTTTGTGAGCAAAAAGACAGAAATTGTCCTGTTACTGGAAATGCATTTGTCCAAACATGCGTTTGGCAAATTGAAGAGAGATTAGGTGTGTAAAGTTGTATCTTGCTCTGGAATCAAAGATACTGGTGCTAACTCTAAACCTCATTCTTTACACTACAAGGATGGGTGTGTGACAACCCTCTTTGATAAAAATGTGTCAGTCACTATCTCGAAAGAATGGACTGTCCCATCTGGTCGATATGTTTTTGAGAAAATGTCTTTACAGAATGTAAGTCTTATCATTGGATCTATATGTACTCCTAATGGGCCTAAGACCTTAGTTGTTACCAATCGCCATAGAATGTTTACTGAATTTAGGCACTTTAAGCTGATATTTGGGAGTAACCGGAATCTCACCCTGGATCCGATACAAATTTGATCAGGCCACCCAGACTTGCAGCATGTAATAGGCAGTTCTGATTTACTGTTGGACCCTTGGAGCCTTCTTCAGTCCACACAGTAAAAATACACATTCCTGTCCTGTATCCATTGGTACTGAAACCCAAATAGGCTATTTCGTATGGAGCAGGTTATGCTCCTATCAGACTCCATATGGATCTGGTCCTGGTCATATAAATATTTAAGACTTGGAAGATGAATATCTTCAGATATAGTCACCCTATCAAGGATACTGAGAAGAGTGTCAAATGCACCTTTTTGCAGCAGCCACAAATTGATCATGTAACCTAGGTCTAAAAGATTTGGCTTTCCCACCCACGGGGTCCTGGACTGAGTTCAGGGCACTATTGTGTGAGCAGGTAAATCAAGGTTCTTGTAGCCCCACACAACCCCACTGAGCATAACTGGTAGTATGGTATCCGTGCTTTCTTGGTTACTAACATTCCCATAAAGGGGTCAGCGATACTGGCAGCGATGCAGTGGTAATTCAAATATATGTTTAAAAGTGTTTATTTCAACAGCCTCATTCTGTTGCTTATTACATGAGTAATAACCACACAGAATATAATTAAAACAGCACTAATGCATGTTGCTAGCAGCAGGAATAATATGAGCAATTCTAACATGATTGGAATGTTCTTAGCGGCATAGCATCCTACAGACTACTTCTGTGTGCTTGTCAGGCCCGGTTCCTTGGAACCGATACTCTCAAGATGCCCTCCTTCTGGCAGCATCGACTCAGAGTTTTATATTTCACCAGAGTATTTATGTGGCCAAACGGGTGGAAGGGAAACTAGGGTGGGTACTGCAGGGAAAGAGACCTGGAAAGAAAAAGGTTAGTCAGGCGTGGCCGGTACAGTTAACAGCGGTGAGGCGGGGGTGGGGGGAGGGAGGAGAGTCGACAGACGACTGAATAGGGATAATAAAATAAAAAAATTAAAACTACTTACCTTGCTCTCGCCGCATCGCCGACTCTGCCCCACCGCTCTTACCTGTGCCAGCCACGCCTGAGGTTAGTCAACAATTCTTAGTTCTAGTTTTAAAAAGAATTATTTTTACAAATCACACAAGAACATGCTGGTTGTTTCCACTAAGAGAACAAAGTCAGGCATTACAGTTCCTTATGTAAATGGCACAAAGATCTTGATATTACTGAATCAAAAGCTGTAACTGTTCTTTTCAAGGTTCATTGTGAGTTTCCAAAGCAAGTCTGTATATAGAAAAACAAATCTCTCCTGAGGGGAACTAGGAGTTTGTTCCCAATGTGTCTCTCGTGCCATGGTTGGCGGATCTCGCATTCACCAACCCCTAGTGCAGGACCAAACATCCCCCCCCTCAACTTGCCACCTTATTAAAGTGCTGTTTTTTTCCCTATTGCCCAGAAGAATTCCTGCTCGAGAGCCAGAAGGTGCTACCTTATCCGAGCATCTGAAGAAGGTGAGCAGGGATTGAAAACATGCTGAGCCCAAAAGCATAGTGTCAGGAAACGCGCGTAACCTTGATTGCTCGAAGACTTGAACAGTTCTCCGGAATCGGGAAAACCTCCTGGGTGTTTGGCTCCTCCATGTAGCAGCTCTTTTCAAAGCCAAATTCAAATAGCAAGCATGGCTGAAAGGACACACCCTTTTTAACAAGAGTTGACATCCCAGAAGGCGGTGCCCTCAAGTAAGTTCCAGAACTTCGATGTGCTGGAAATTGGGAACAATAAATGAGTCATTAGTCAGCACAAACAAGTAAGTATCTGGATCGGCACAGGTCAATTGAGAATGTTCCATAACTGACACAAGCTGCCAGAAGGAAATAACAAATGAGTCATCAGAATCGGTCAAACAAATGAGTCACATAGTGAAGCCCATTACTGGCATGAACATTAAAGCAAACAAAACACTAAAGACATTACAGTAATACAAGATATCATGTTGTTTAAACATAGGGATATTGTTGGTACATACAAGCAGATGCGATAGACTTTTAATACTTGCAGCAAGGAGTTTGTGATGCCACTCCCTCCCCCCCAAAGTCCATCAGTAAAATGGAAATGCAGACTCTCACGGGCGGCAGCGAGCATGGAAGTGGTGTAACATGAGGGGAGCATGAATGGGAGATGCCGGCTTCCAGGAATCTTCCTCTGGACCATACCCTTTCCCTGCAGCAAGATACCATGAGTCACCATGGCGCATTTTCATGTCCTTGATAGCACTAACTTCGTACTCCCAGTGGTCACTTAATAACACTGGGGGTGGTTTGGAGGGAGAATTGGATATAGCTGGTTTCAACAAGGAAGTATGAAAAACTGGATGAATCTTCATAGACCGGGGCAGTTTAGGCTTAAACGTAACTGGATTAACCTAAGAGAGTACTTCAAATGGCCCAATGACACGTGGGTGAAAACCATTATGGTGTTTGAAGGTTACGTTTTTTGCAGAGAGCCACACCTTGTCTTGAGGGGATTAATAGGACAAGGCTGTTGACAACGGTCCGTGACCTCTTTGTATTAAGTCTTGGCATTCATGACATTGAGATACATTATCTGTGCTGGATACACCATGTTTTGAGGCACAAGGTGAGACTAGGAATGGAATTGTGACGTAAAGACTGCTATAAAGGTAGATAGCTAAGGAGATATCCATAGGTTGTGCAGAATAGTGACATGCGAAGGATTGCATGAGTTGTTGTAAGTGAACTCTGCCTTCCACAATAATTGGAACTATGAGGAATCAGACCTGAGGGAGAAGCAACAAAGGTATTTCTTCAACTCTGTTTTTTTTTAAAAATTCTTTTTATTGGAGTTACACATGGGTAAACATATGAGCTAACAATAACAGTAAACAGTACACCGCAAATTACATTGTCTAATCACAATACAGTTAGTACATCAGTGGGTTACAACAATCTCAAGTCTATATTACGGAGTTCGCCATCATATTGAAGAGCATACGTCACCGATTTACATCCAAGTCTAGTCGGAAAGAGGGGGAAAAACCTTTGCCATCATATCGATCCATGGCCAGTTTGGTCAATAGGAAACCCCACATTTCAGGTTATAAGCACATTACAGCACACCAGCGGAGTCACAAAACATCTTCATCTGCAGTACAGAGCCAGTGTGTAAATGGGGACCAAATATCTTTGGGACGAGATGATGCCGGTAGTATTTCCCAATAACATGTTAGCTGGTCTCTACAATATGTGATATCCTTTACCCAAGCTTTTACAGTTGGGGGGGGGGGAAGTGGCACCCCAGTGTAAGGCTACCTGCCTTTTTGCCAACAACAGGAGTAATGCTGTAAGCCGTCGTGCTCTTACTGGGGTGTCCTGTACATACCCCAGTAATGTAACTAGTGGGGTGCATGCCAGATTCTGTGCTGTGATGTTCTTGATATGATATAGGATATGTGACTAGTAGTTAGCTATGGGTCGGCACTCCCACGCCAGATGTATGAACGTTGCTTGGGGGGTCCCACATCGCCAGCAGTTCGTGTCTGATCTCAACCCCATGCGCTGTAACTGTGTCAGGGTGCGGTAAAGACGATGAATATATTTAAAGTGGATAAGCCGCAGCTGATAGTTAGGAGACAATTGCTCCAGTTGCCTGCAGCAGAAGCCCCACAGCTCATCCATGAGATCCTCACCCATGTCAGCCTCCCACGCGCTACGTGACTGTGGTACAATGATCGGAGATTCTTTCTGTGTGATCGTGTAGATGCGCGTCACCAGTTTCCGGCCTGATTGGACTGTGATTATGTTTTCTAGAGCAGGCAGTGACGGAGGAGTATTTGGAAAAGTATTGCATCTACTCCGGCATGCCGCGCACAACTGGTAATATAGTAATGTGTCTAGCGCTGAGTGGAGTGCTGAGCCACTCATGTGCTGGAGCGTTATGAATTTGCCCCCTGGATATAGGTGTTCGCCGGTAATGAGTTTATTAGCGTGTGCTTGCGTCTGCGAGTTTCTGTCCATGAGTGGTGGGAACAATGGGCTATTGGCTAGTGGTATTGACGGTGAATATAGGACGTCTATTTTGGCCCGTTTGCAAAGACCATTCCAGGCCCATCGCAAGGTTTCGACAGTGTCAATTTCATGTCTCGGGCGTTTGAATTGTTTATATAGTGCCGTAGTCTAGGGAAATGGTGTCATATTGTCAACTTCGATTGACACGTGCGGCTGAAATGGGGTAGGATGTAACCAAAAATGTAGGAATTGCACCTGGGCGCTGTATGCGTACAGAGCAAAATCTGGAGCCCTAGTCCCCCCTGTTCCAGCGGAAGTGTGAGCACCTCCCAATATATTCTAGGTTGTTTTCCTGCCCAGACAAACTCAATCATTATTGACCTGAGTCGCTTAAAAAATTGTACAGTTATTGGCATGGGAATGTTTACGAACAGGTACAATAATTTTGGCAAGAAGATCATCTTTGTTATTGCAATACGACCCGCCAGCGAGAGAGGCAAAGTCCTCCATCTTTTGGCTCGGTCTTCCATCCAATCCACCGCCTTACCGGAGTATGCTGTCCAGATTTCTTGTACATTCCTGCTAATCCGGATGCCCAAGTACCGCGTTGGTCCGTCCGCCCAGGCTATCGGGTATTTAGTACTGAAAGCAGGTGTTCCCAACGTCAGCGGAATGATAGTGGACTTCCCCCAATTAATTTCTATCCCTGATGAGCCACCATAGCGTACTAATTCTCTCGTCATGGGTGCGAAATTCACCGACGGGTCTGTCATGTAGAGGGTGATATCATCTGCGTACAGTGATACGGTCAGGCCTCTGGTAGAGAACCCTATCCCGCGGTTGGCATGGTGCTGCCTGAGTCTTGCAGCCAACGGCTTTGTCGCTATCGCGAATAATAGAGGTGACAGAGAACACCCTTGCCGGGTGCCCCTGGTGATCTTTATGGGGTCGGATATCAAACCATTGACCTTAATTCTGGCAGTGGGCAGAGTATACAGAAGCTTAATTTGCTGAATGTACAATGGGCTCAATCCCAGCCTGCTGAGAAGTGAGAACAAAAATCTCCACTCCAGCGAGTCAAACGGCTTCGTGGCATCTAACAGCGCCGCTATGGCCGAAACATGAGGGGCAAAATAATGAAGCAACGCAAAGATTGTTCTCAAATTATGGGAGGTGGAGCGCTCCGGCACAAAGCCAGCTTGATCCGGCCGTATGATTAGTGGGAGTATCGGTTGCAATTTGTTAGCGAGTAGCTTGGCGAAGATCTTGGCATCTAAATTAATTAAGGAAAGAGGGCGGTACGAATCGCATTTCGAGGGGTCCTTATCTGGTTTTAACAGTGTGATAATGATAGCCTTGTGCATGGTCTGCGGTAGTAGTCCATTTTGTGAGGCCTCCTGATACACCGCTAGCAGTAAACTATGAATCACCTGCCTGATATCTTCTACAGTAAACGGGTCATCTAGGTATTCTCGATGTGCCCTGCTCAGACAAAGGAGTTCGATTGAGTCAAAGTACTCGGACAAGTCGGAGTCAGACGGGTCTGTCTGAGTAGTATATAGTTGGGAATAGAAGTCTCTCATCGTGTGTAGGATTTCCGAGGGCGTGAGTGCCTGCGGTGCAGCGGGTGGGAGTAGTTCTGTAATAAATGTGGAGCCTCTGGTTGGTCTTAGCAAATTGGCCAGTGTCTTTCCGGGCCTATCCCCCTCCCCATAGCGACGTGCTATTGCGTGTTTGTTTAGAAATTTTGTCTCTCTTTCCGCCTCTTCTTGAAATGCTGTGAGTTTGTTAAGAATTTGCAGTGAATAAAGAAACAATCCATTAAAAAAACATAATAGAGTAAAATAGCTTAAAGAGAGTACATAGCACAGACAGATTCAATTTATCATTAGTTATTTACACATCTGTTTTACACCAATGTTTGAGGCATAGATCCTGGTATGAACTACTCATAGACCTCCGCCTTTCTGACAGATTGTGTATTTAGATGGGCGTCGACGCGTTTCGATGGGTGGATTGTTAAACCATCTTTTTCAAGACCAAACCATATTTACTCTCCTTGATTAAAAAGATTTTATACGACCTCCGCCACAGGTACTCTCTTTAAGCTATTTTACTCTATTATGTTTTTTTAATGGATTGTATTTTAACATGTGACTGTTTTCTCTGAAACTTTTGCGATCTCTGTCTATTTACTATGCTATGTATCGTGTTTATATAGTATAGGGTTTTCTTGCCCTTGAGTTTTTAATGTCATTTTTGATACATTGTTTTTTTTATCAATAAATCGATTTATATATCCTTGTATATTTTATGGTTCATGACTCTCTGTGGGAGCTATATGGCATAATCCCCTCAAGTGTGCATGTGAGGTAATAGTGAAGAAGTATCGGCTTGAATGGAATGTATTGATTGGTTGAATACCAGAGTGTGATATTGGGTCCAAAGGATATTGTTTCTTTATTCACTGTATAGTGCCCTATTCCTTTGGCAGTAAGGGGCACCTCTTTGTCCTTACTAATGTTAAGAATTTGCCCCATGGTGGAAGTCGATGGGAGTGAAAGTATTGTAACTCCAGGTTGCTGATCTCGGTCTCCAGCCTGCCCAGACTGTTGCAGATATCTTTTAGTACCCCTGATTGTAGTGCAATGCAAGAACCCCGAATAACCACTTTGAAGGCTTCCCATAGTGTCCCCATGGAATCTACGGAACCAGCATTCTGTTCGAAATATTCTGTTATTTTCCCCTTTATCTCTTCCCTGAATACTGCATCAAGCTGTGCGTTTGGGGGAAATCGCCACGAGAAAGGCTGGATATAAGCCTTCGGTACTAAGAAGTCCACCATGACAGGAACGTGATCCGATAGTGTGCGGGGGTGATGTGTCACGACAGTCATCCATGAGGGCAGGTCTCTAGTTGTTAACCTGTAATCAAGCCTGGACCATGCTTTGTGTTGTTGCGTTATGCATGTACCCTCCCTGGTAGTTGGATTACATATATGCCAAGTGTCTACCATTTGACAGTCTGCCATAATGTTCTGTAATGCTGCGGCTGCCTGCGGATGGTGTGTACGGGAGGCACCTGCTCTATCTAAGTCTGGTGACAGCACTACATTAAAGGCGCCGCCCCACAAAATTGCAGCATCTCCCAGATTCTGGATCTTGTGCCATACTTGATATAAGAACTCAGGACTAATCGTGTTGGGGCCATATGTGTTAGCGATAATCACTTGCTGGCCATAAATCGCACCTCTTACTAATATAAAGCGCCCTTCGGGGTCTGTGACTACTTGTTGCGTCCTCCACGGAAGTCCCCTCCTTTTCAGAGTTGCCACTCCGCGAGAGTAGCTGGAATAGTTGGACGAGTGTACCTCCCCCCATCTATGCACAGTCAGTCTGGAGCAGGCCGTGTCCTTCAGGTGAGTTTCCTGCAACAGACAAATGTATGTAGCATGTCTCGATAGGTAAGAGTGCACCAACCTGGCTTTTCTATGGTCGTTAAGACCGCGCACATTCCAAGTAATGCAGTTTAGTGATGACATTTAAGCATACATTTCTGAGATATATATAAGACCCTCAAAGAAACCAACATGAACTAGAGCATTTTCTATAGCACACAGTAGATGGCAATCTAACGATGTTTCATGCCTGATCAATACAATATGCGATATACGTTGACGTTTCACTGAGTCAGATAATGATGAACCCACCGGAATTGCAATTTGCGGTAAAAAACAGTAATCATAAACATTCCCACCCCTCCCGCCACCCACACCAACCCCCCAAATAGGTTGTGTTGACATACCCTTTAACCAACCCATAGAATACAAATGCCCTTTATATACTTGGGCTGTTGGGAATTATTCCTGTGGGAACATGGGGACACCGGCATCCTCCCCCTGCCTATGTAGCAGGGTGGCCGAGCACAGCTGTGGCATGACAATCATACTAAACAGTCTGTTATATTTAAATCAATAAGTAGCGAGATTTGGCGTATATACGCATTCAAAAAGGGGGTTGAGGTTAGCCCCCCGACAGGTAGAGGCCTTTGCAACAGGGCCCCAGAGGGTGCATTGTTCCCCTCTCATGAGCCCGCACTGGCTTGATTCTGGCCAGCACCCAAAACTTCTGTTTTAGACAGTCAAAGTCAATTGTTGTCGCTCAGTTGCCCGCTCAGCGATGCTTCTTCCTTTCTGGTTGGGCTCTTCTTCTTCGTCGCCTGTTTAGCGTACTTGAGCGCTGCACTTGCGTCTGTAAATATTAGGGGCTTGCTTCTGGTGAACACGCGAAGTTTAGCAGGGTAGAGCATTGCATATCTAGTGCCTGTTTTCTGGAGTAGTTTTTTGGCCGGAATAAACTCTCTGCGCGCTGCCTGGACCGTTTGAGTAAAGTCTGGGTATAGGGCAATTGAGTTACCCTGGTATTGGAGGGACCCCTGCTTGCGTGCCATTCTTAAGACAGTGTCCCTATCCCTGTAGTTTAAAAGGCGAGCAAGGATCGGACAGGGCTGGGCACCGGGCGGCGGCCTGGGGCCCAGTGTGCGATGTGCCCTCTCCACTAGGAACAAACCAGATAGATCGTTGCCAAATAGGTCTTTTAACATTCCTTCCATGTATTGCTCCATATTGGTGATGTTCGTTGACTCCGCAATACCAGTAATTCGTATGTTATTCCTTCTCGATCTGGCCTCAAGGTCTTCATTCTTTGCCTTGATGAGATGAAGGACTTTATCCATGCGAAACAATTGCTCGTGACTTTCAGCTTGGCGATCATCTGAGTCGGAAACTCTGGTCTCAAGCGACTCAATTCTGGCTTCTTGTTTCTCAACCTTTTGAGTTACTTGGTCTATGCGGACTGCCATGGAGTCTAGTTTAGAATCAATAGCGCGCAGGCTGACTTTGACCTCCCTCAGCATGGTTTTGATATCGTCCTCTTGTTCAGCATCCATTTTGGCCTCTGTCACCGCGACGGATGACGCAGGTACGCTGTCTTGCTGCTGTGTCGATCTTTTATCAAAATTCAATTTAGGCTGCTTAATGTCTGCTTTTCCCATGACTGGTGTCTACTCTGTCCTTGTCTGGGATCACGCAGCGAAAAAGTGCACCCGGCAGGGCGTTGCCCACAGCGTACTGCTCAGTCTGCGCCGCTTGCTCCGCAATTCGCCCACTGGCAGCTACCGACGGGTTGTCTGTAGGGCTTCGCGTTAAATCTGGCACCAGTTGGGTGCGTACTCCGTGGGAAACCGCAGCAATACCCTCCATTCTGCTCTCGGGCCACTCACCAGTCAGACGGACACACCAGCGTTATAATAGCCCATTGCTTTGCGCTGACAACTGATATTGGTCCTTTGCTTGATTTTGCTGACGTTTATTTTCCCCTTTACACACCTCTGGACACTTGCAAATATGGGCGCATTACATGCTGCACAATAGCGCACACTTCTTATAGCGCGATTCTCAGTAGCGGCGCTCAGGGCCTCCACCCAGGATTCTGACAGGCCGCGCTAATGCCTCCGTCTGCGTTTCGCCGGTCCGCCCACCTTCGGCTCTCACTTATGTGCGGCGGGCCTTGGCTGGTGCACACTCCGCTCCCCACAGCCCCCAGGGAGGAGGGCCGTTGCAGCCGCTGTTAAGGCCGCAGGGATGGGCCGCGCCAGGCCGGACAGTCCTCGGCACCCCCGCCGGCAGCCACGAGGGCCACAGCACGAGCATGGGGCGCTGTCAGAGTTCCCAACCGCCGACTTCAGTCGCACCACCTACCCAGCGGCTCGCACTGCAGCAACCTACCAGGAAGTCGGGGCCCGCCGAAGCCCCCTGCCGAGGGCCCTTTGCTCCCGGGACCGCCAGGCGACAGGCCCACCGCGCTCGAGGTCCCCTCCGCTGTCGATCTCTCGGCGGCGCCCCTCTGGAAGCCCAGGAGTGCCCGCCAGGCAGCAGCACCAGGAGCGCCGGCTCGCAGCAGAACGGGCCGGGATCACAGGCCACCACAGGCCGCAGCTATGCGAGGCAAGTCAGGCAGTCTCTCTCCTGCCCTGCGGTCATGCAAATTGCAGGATCAGGTGCGGCTAGCCTCTCGGGGCAAGCCCGGTCGTGTAGTAGAGCAGGATTATTCAGATTGTCCGGCTAATTAGCGGATAGTTGTGGCTCGGCCGGCAGAGCCCCTTCACCAGGCGGCCATCTTGCAGCTCAGCTTAGCCACGCCCCCCTCTTCAACTCTTAGTTAATGCGCTTGTTTAGCTATTTGTTTCTAGATGGAAATCCATGGTAAGATGAGATTGGATTTTCAAGGCAATTGTTCAAGAAACAGGAAGTAAATTAAGGGCCTCTGTCTGATGTTATAGTCTTGGGTAGCCCGTGCAGACAGACCTCATAATTTAGTGCCAGGGTCACAGTATCACTAGCAGAAGGAAAACCTTTGCAGGCTATAAAGTGGGCCATCATGGGTAGTCTGTCGACTACTACCAGAATTATATTTTTACCATGATCCTTAGGGAAACCGGTGATGAAATCCAAGGAAATATCCTCCCAGATCTCGTTAAGAGTTGGTAAAGGTTATAAAAGTCTTCTCTTTTTAGAGTGGTCGGATTTGGCTTGACTGCAGATGTCACATTGCGGATCATAGGTGAAAACATCTTGTTTCTAGCCTGGCCACTAATTATTGTGGTTTACTAATTCCAAGGTTCTAGTATGACCTTGGTGCCCAGCTAATGGATGGTCATGACACCATTGAGGTACCTTTGATTGTGAGGTCTTGACTGATACATAAAGTTTATTCTCCTGAAAAGATAGCTCGTTACATATCTTGGTTGGATGCTGGGATTTCCATATTAGTATTATGAGCTCAGAGGACATGCTGGAGCATGAAGGAGTTGATAGGAAATGGGCAGTCCCCCCGCTCAATATACCCCCGTTAAAAGATGGACCAACTTAGCAATCCAACTTAATGCGCTCACGACTGAGTTCGGCCTTAGAGCTGTCAATGGCAGGACTCCTGCGGACATCCAGGGGGCTAACACCTTTAACAGAGTCAGTTGTCCCTCACGCATCGACTACATCCTAGTCGATGTGAAACTGTGGGACAACATGATTGATATGGCTGTGGGCACCACGACTGACAGCGATCACAACCCCCTATGTATGACATTGAAGAACCCGTGGGTTTCACCACCTCACCCGCAGACTAGTCGGGCTTTAAATTTCATCACTGACATCGCCCCTTCTAATTGCAAAAGGCACCTAAAGTGGCACAAGGTCTCCCTGCAAGATTCCAACTTAGCGGGCATCCGCGAGGTCTTGTCCACGAATACAGCAGAGCTCCAGGCCGCAGTCACGGACACAGGTGAGTGGGCAGCAGTCTCTACCATCCACTCTTGCACAACAGAACAACTGAGCACCTATTTTCAAGCACCCAGCAGGCATAGTAAACCGCGTGTTCCCCAAAAAACCCAGCACCCGTGGTACACCAAGAACTGCAAGCTCAAAAGACAGGCTCTTTAGCAATCAAAAGCAAAAACTGTCCCCTGGTCAAAACGGCCAGGAAGGAATATAGGGCTGCACTGCATAAAGCAAAGATCGAGTGGGATGAACTACACTGGCAGGAATTAAAGAATGCGAGTCTTGGGAAAAACACGAACCAATTTTGGTCATTAGTGAGTCGGGGCAACAGCAGGGAATTAGGCACTCTGCCCAATCACATCACAAGCCAAGATTGGCATGTCCACTTTGGGAAACTGTATTCCACTTCAGAGGACGGATGTCTGGAGGAGCCACGCGGCCCCATAGACGTCTCTCCAGTAAGTAATGCTCGTGATCCTTTCCTGCTGGTCGAAATTGAGGCAGCAATTAAGAAGCTAGTCCCTGCTAAAACCCCTGGACCAGACGGACTTCCAGGAGACCTATTCCTGGCTGACCCCAGAGGTTGGTCGCGTTATTTCCAGCTACTGTTTAATGCTATTGCTGCAGGTTGCCCAGTCCCAGAATCGTGGAAAGGCGCCGAGGTGGTCCCGATTTACAAAAAAGGTGATAGGGAAGATCCCTCAAACTATAGGCCCATAAGTCTGATTGACGTAATGCAAAAGGTGCTAGGCAGGGTCCTCTTACAGAGAATCCAAACGTGGTCCGAAGAGGAGGATGTCCTTTCCCAATACCAGGCTGGCTTTAGGGCCAGTACTGGGACGATCAACCAGGTATTTAGGCTAATGCTCATATACTGGAAAGTCGTGCTAATTGGAAAAGGCAGCCTTTACCTTGCATTTATTGACCTAAAGACTGCCTTTGATCTGGTACCCAGGACCAGGCTGTGGCAGATTCTTAAAGATATGGGCATTCCACCCTTAATCCTTAATCTACTGATTCGCCTCCATGAGGGAAACTATGCCCAGGTGAGATGGGGGGCCCAAGGTCAGTTGACAGAGCAGATCCCCGTTGGCAAGGGAGTCCGCCAGGGTTGCGTCATGGCCCCCACCCTGTTCTCCTTATATGTGAATGGGGTGGTGAGGTTCCTTCAAGAAGATCCAGCTGACGCCCCAATCCTGGCGGGCGACAAAGTGCCGACGCTCCTATTCGCTGACGACACCTTGCTGGTGTCGAAGACCCCAGTTGGGCTACAAAAGTTAATGAACAGATATCAATCTTTCTGTGACTCCCGGGGCTTAGTTATCAACACCTCTAAGACGAAACTTATGGTTTTTAACCCACACAAATCTTTTAGGAACAACTTCACACTGAATGGTACCCCCCTGGAGAGAGTCGGCACCTTCGAATACCTTGACATTCGACTCTCAGACAAAATGCTTTGGAGGCCCCATTTAGCCAAAATGCTTATGAATCATAAACGCGTGGTCGGGGCACTAACCAAAGAACATCGCTCTTCGCATAGTAGGCCAATTGCCCTGGCACTCGTAGTTTATGACGCAAAGGCAGTTAGCTCAGCTCTTTACGGAGCCGAGCTATGGGGGTTTGAGAATGTTGACGAGATCAGCAGATCGGAGCACAAGTTTTTGAGGGACTTGGTGATGCTCCCTCGCAACACCCCATTAACACCCCTAATGTACAATATGGGCAGGCGGCCGTTTAGAGACATTGCCAAGCTCTGTCCATTGCTCTTTTGGGCTCGCCTAAGGCGCACCGCAGAGCTCAACAAATATGCCACAGCTCTAACGGAAGTGATGAACCTTGATGTGGACCATAGGCTCAAGTGGCTATCTAATGTTAGGAAAACAATGATACTACTTGGCCTTAAAAAATTATGGGACACCCAAAACCCCCTGAGCAAGGTAGAACTCAAGCGCCTATATTGGGATTGGATTGATAGTCAGGAGCTCAGCAAGTCGAACATGGGGAGACTAACAGACGAGTTTCTTACTTTTAAGCAGACTAGAAGTCTCGAGCCTTACCTAGATGTAATCCAGGTCCCACGGGACAGGGCTTTGTATACCCAGTTTAGGTTTGGCTCGCTCCCTGTAAATGCTTTAACATCAAAGTGGCATTCAGCCAAGAATACAACAGAAGGCTGCCCCTGCTGTGGAGCCCCGCTGGAGTGTGTTGCCCATGTCATGTTTGCTTGCCCAGCCTATAACAATGCAAGGTCTAAGTGTCTAAAACCAATCTGCAGAGACATGGGCACCCGCGTCCACCGGGTTGCTCTGCGTATCCTGAAATCTGACCCAAGCGTCCTTTTTTCTTGCAGGGTGGCTAAGTTTTTAAGCCACGCTTGGTTAATTCAGGCATAAAGCCCTGCGTGGGGCGACCGAATCATAGGCCCTGTGTGTTACTGGAGGCAGGCAAAAAGCCACGCGATGCCGCATTCACCTAATCTTGGCTTACACCGGGACGTCGCCATAACACAAGAAAGTCTTTTTAGATTGACTTAGCACCTGCACTTTATATAACATTGCTGTGACGAACTGATATTTTTTATTATTCTTTTTACACTTCTTTTAATCTGTGTGTATTCTATGAATTGAACTTGCAGAAACTTGTATGCACACTTTTTAGACAAATGTTTTTTAAAGATAACCGTTTTTTAATGCTTTGTAGTACAGTATAATGTTTAAAACGTTCCGTCATTACACATCTACTGAAATTTTGTATTCAAAGATCCATTATCATTGACTACATGTTTGTTTTTTTTTCTTGCACAATTGTCGAACAATGCTTTTATGATACATGTTATCGAAATAAAGCTATCGATTGATTGATTGAAAACCTTTGCAGGCTATAAAGTGGGCCATCATGGGTAGTCTGTCGACTACTACCAGAATTATATTTTTACCATGATCCTTAGGGAAACCGGTGATGAAATCCAAGGAAATATCCTCCCAGATCTCGTTAAGAGTTGGTAAAGGTTATAAAAGTCTTCTCTTTTTAGAGTGGTCGGATTTGGCTTGACTGCAGATGTCACATTGCGGATCATAGGTGAAAACATCTTGTTTCTAGCCTGGCCACTAATTATTGTGGTTTACTAATTCCAAGGTTCTAGTATGACCTTGGTGCCCAGCTAATGGATGGTCATGACACCATTGAGGTACCTTTGATTGTGAGGTCTTGACTGATACATAAAGTTTATTCTCCTGAAAAGATAGCTCGTTACATATCTTGGTTGGATGCTGGGATTTCCATATTAGTATTTTTTTTGTAGACATTTATTTTTTGATGTGATCAAGGACATTTTCTATTAGTTGATCAAATAATCTGAGCTTGGGCATTCATGGGTGGTGGTTGATTGATAGTTACGGTCTCCTCAAGGTAATATTGGGATAAGGCGCCCGCTTTTTGGTTATCAATTTCAGGGCGAAAGGTTATAATGAAATCAAACTCAGCAAAGAACAAGATCCATCTTCCTTATCTGGGTGACAATGCTTGGACCCATCTGAGAAACTGGAGGTTACAGTGGTCAGTAAAACGGTAACAGGAAATCTGGTCCCAAGCAAATAATTTCTCCATTCTTTGAAAGCCGGTCGAATAGCTAGCAATCTTTTTTCAGCTATGGTGTAGTTTGGTTAGTTGATCTCACATTTATCAACTCCTGCTGGTGCCCCCCAACTGGCCACCTTACTGGATTGTATTTTTTCCCTATTGCCATGAAGAATTTCTGCTTGAGCACCAGAATGCATAACCTCATCTCAGCATCTGAAGAAGGTGAGCGGGAACTGTTAGCATGCAGAGCCAGAATGCGTGGTGTCAGGAAACTTATGAAGCTTTAATCTACGTGAGGAGTGGAACAACTTTCCAGAATGGAGAAAACCTCTTAGGTGTTTGGCTTCTCGATGTGGCACCTGCTTTCAAAATCAAACATGAATAGAAAGCACGGCTGAAAGGAAACACCCTCTTTAAATAGCAGTGCCATCCCAGAAGTTGGTGCCCTCAAGCATGTTCCAGAATTTACATGTGGTGGGAAAAGGGAGAAACAAATAAGTCATCAGAGTCAGCACAGGTCAATTGAGAATGTTCCAGAACTGACATCTGCTGCCAAAGGGAAACAGCAAATGAGATATCAGAGTCAGCGCAACCAAACGAGTCATCAGTGTCCGCAGGTCACTTGGGCTTGCTCCAGAATTGACATATGCTGCCAAAGGGAATCAACAAATGAGTCATTATAGCCAGCAGAAACAAATGAGTCACATAGTGATGCCCATTACTGTCATGAGCATTAAGCAAACAAAATAATAAATACATTGCAGTAATACAATATATTTTGTTGTTTAAGCATTGGAACATTATTGGTGCCGATGAGGTGGACTTTTAATACTTGTGGAAAGGAGTGTGTGACAGTGCTCTTTAAAGAGAATGCAGTAGCTAACTTGCCTCAGGAGTTTCTTGGGGCTCAGCGCACTGCATACCTGTTCACATTGGATCAGCGGTGGTCATCAGACCTCAGCCAAGAGAGAGTGTTTACTCAGAAGGGAAAACACACATCAACTAGGCTCAGCTCCTCTCCCCTCTGTATCGACTATCAGCATAACAATGGATGCTGTGGCAGTCAGGCAGGACATCTCGTGATAACCTGGGGCGAAGACCTCTCTAATTCAGTGGTCCATTCATGTGTGTCTGTATGGTTGGCCGCTGAATTTTACCCTACATTGGGGGACTTTCCATTAATCCAAAACATAGCTGCTATGAGCCAGTATGATGAAAATATGTGAACTCGGCCCATATACTAATTTGATAGGTCCACTGTTAGACTTTGAAATGCAACTTATAGCAGACATGTGTTGTCTTTAGCAAAGTCATTGTTTAGATAAATTGGCACTTTCACAAGTTCTATGAAAGATAATGACGTGCTGAATGAGGTCCAAAGGTAGACAGGCTAACTTAATGTGATCAAAATGGAGTCTGCCTTTGGGAGTTTGCGGCATCCCCGGTTTGTACGTCTGAGTGTGACGTAATTAAATTGAATTCCTATAGATGACTTCATTCTAGGTATTCTGTATAAATAACTTAAATGAAACTACTGAAAGCTAGGTAAAATCCATGTTCCTAAACAGAAATGTAAAACTTTAGATCTAAAATAATTCAACTTATAAAGTAGGCATAAAATGGATATATGTAAAACAGCATACAATTATGCATTAAGCTTTGCATTACTTTCCTTCAAGCCATGCATGTTTGAAGCATTAATATAAAACATTGTATCATGTTAAAAGACAGTATTACGTTAGTATATAAATTGGGAAAAGATGTGTTTTGACAAAATAAGTAGACTAGGTATGATACTGAATATGCCGAATCGAAAAACTAATCCAGCTTGGTCAGATTGTGGGGCAATTGCTTTTAATTGAATATGTTTCCATGACAACAGGATCACAGGCAGCATTTGAATGATTTTTTAGGAGGTATAAGTAACAGAAGTTGTGGTTCCAGAGTACTCGAAGATGGTGAAAGTGCGTTGATCGGTGGCTCCAGTGCCATCAGCTGTGCGAGCAAATCCACTGGAAGTTTATCAAAGGGTAAAGCCGGTCCATCATAGCGAGCATCTGGTAGCATTGGCAGGTGCATTGCGCGACAATACTTCTGGTGTGACTCCTGAGGTTGCAGAAGCTTTTCCATGTCTAGGAAGGCTACTAAGGGCTTCTCCAAATGCAGTTCCAAGATGATTTCCGTTACACGGTTCATACACCAAAAGATGGGTTTCACTTCTAGAGCATCCATTTTGGGAGATGACAAAATCCAGCTTTCACTGATATTGAAAGCCACTTATATCCCGGATAGTGCGCAAGGATTTCTCTGCACTTTTGCTCAGCTGGATATGTGTACTCCATGTTGTTGATACCCTTGTTGGATCAGGAGGAAGATGACAGCACCACAGCAGATTAGTAGAAGGATGGTGGGGAATCCACAAAGGCTTGAAAAAACAATGGAATCAGTCCAAACACAGCTTTAAATCCATTCACCACACCGGATCATATGTTCTTAAAAACGTGCACAGTACCAGTTGTACTGGACATGTTAAAAATAGTTTGTACAATGTTCGCGAAATTAGTCTGGTACTGTGTTTGTAACAGCCTCTGTATTTCTGAAGCTGTTCCGGTTCTTTGCAAGTCATAGGTTTCTGGTGCAAAGGGACCTCTCTTTGTAGTAACACTGCAACAGGTTTACCAATTTTGTCAAAACGCATGTCTTTTATAACAATTCTAAGCCAAGGGACAACTTTGATTACATGTTGAGGTGAGGGGTACAAGATAAAACTACAGCATTCTATTGTTTTAGAAACCTTAATCACAAAGTGGCCAGGTTCCAACCCCCAGCAACTGATGTTGGTTAACATTAACTACGAACCATTATTTAAAAGTGTGTGGTGTATTGGTATAGACAAAATGGGAGTTACTGATAACACATGGTTCAAACCAGGCATCAAAGGATTACACATTCCATACAAAAAAATAGAATCGCACAGTAGTGAGTGACCTAGAGGATTTTGGTACTGATAAACACAGGGTTGCCTTAATGTCAGCACAGATAGGAGAAAGGAAATTTCCATGAATGAAATAAATGTGAATTGTGCATATTTTCTTACTAGGCCAGTGGTTTCTATTTCTGGCAATCATGAAAGCGGAAAGTTCTAATCAGAAGGGAAATGACATCATAGATCAGCCGTGAAACAGATGGATTCTTACTAACAGACACGGTGTTCCTTCTGATTGCTCAATGCTTAACAAAGTGTAGGAGGATTCTTTCTTAGCCGTTGTCTTTTATTTTAATGTTAAATTGTGGGGTTCAAAAATGGCTGTTTCGTTTAGAAGTTGCAAGGGCACATAACCAGACTGAAAAACTTGTGAAGCCCAATGTCATTGTATTATGGTACTTATCTGTGCCTGGCCTTGTCCTAAAACACCTAAGTCTTTTTTAAGGAGATCCAATGCTGAGGACTTGATGTTGTTTAATTAGTACACTCTCTTACAGAGTAAATGCACACTGTTGTCAATAATCCTGTAGACTGCTTGCAAATTTTCTTCATCTTTTAGATTCTTTTAGTGGCTTCTCTTTCTGAGTGTTTGTTCCATTTATTATAAATAGCATACATACCTGTTGCTATGTATCGTTTAGTTCTAGTGGGGGCGTGATCCCAGGAGGAAGTCAGAATAATCTGTGTTTCCTTTGATAAGGGACATAGCCAGAAGACTGGAATGTGCTGCTAATCAATTTTGATACAGCTTACCCACACTAAATTTGTGAATGACTATAATTATGCGTCTGTTATACCGAGGATTAGATTTTTGGACCAAGAATGTTTGTAAGGAAATTAAACATGCATATGTTATAATCATAGGGCCTTAAGGTTTAACCTTCAAGAGAGAATTTTTAGAAATTATCAGTTACATTTTGGATCACAGCATTTATTTCAGAGTCTGAAGAGTTTATTTGCGGTATCCTGTTGGTGAATAGTGTTCAATCAACTGTCGTGTAGTTCCTATAAGACCAATATAGGATCTGCGTGTTTAGACAACATACACTGCGGGACTGGTGTCCAGACTGATTCCAGGCACCCCCACCAGGTATGTTGGCTTGTGTACCAGCTAGCTCGCGATGCCACTATCACCTCCTCTTACCAAGGAGAGAATAGTTCCTGGCAACTATCGAACATGACAACCCTGATCCCTCAGGACCGTGGAAACAGTAACTCACTTTTTGCTCAGTCACTCGTGCGCACTTCTTCTCAGAGAGATACACAGAATAAACGGTTGGGACGTTTTCAATAAGTATTTATTGAACAGTCATTCTTCTAGTGTAAAATAAGTGTACTTAAATCACCAGTAGACAGTAGCATAGATTAATGAGTAGCAGCACTAAGAAAGTAAACAGATGGTAGGTTTTTACCATTTTGCTAAAATCATAACCACAGGCAAGTATATAAAATACATAGCAGTAAAAGGCGTACTCCTACGATGTAACCCTAACTATATGTACCTAAGTGTACCTAGCTTGTGAGTAGGTGTAAAGCCAAGAATCCCTCTAGGATAAAGCCAACCCCATTACCTGATGTGAGACTGCGGGACCCCGTTCTGGTCTCGAGCTGAACACCCCGCGAGGGATGTCAGACCACTGCGAGCTGGAGTATCTGCATGCAGGAACCTCAGCGTTTCGCGTCAGTGTGTCGGCATGGAAGTCGTGATCTCCTCCCCTTCTCTCAGCAAGATGTGGTGTTTATATACCCTAAGGTATCCCCAGGGGTTCTACCTTGCTGTGCCAGTGTCGGACTTAGGATGACGTCGGGAATGAACTTTATACACAGTTATTATGCAGGAGATAATGGTCCTGCTGTGATTCCAAGAAACTAAGAATCCTGATGCATAATTTGAGGCCAGTGTCCAGGGAAAAACCCTGCCTACTTATGTGTAGTATTGTAACTGGGTAAAAGGTCAGTCCTCCAAATCCGTTATGTATGTAGTATAGGAGAGAATGTAGGTGAAGGGTTATGATGATACCTAGACCTATATCGGGGTACCTTTATGAAATATAACACCCACTCATCCGACTGGACGACATTACTACATTCTATCATACTACCAAGGCGTCTAGAGGTTTGTACGCAACAAATACTAACATTTTTAAGAGAAATAAAAAGGCGTTAAAAACCCTTTAAAATTTTTCTAAAAGAAAAATCATTCAAGTAGTGGCTCTAAAGTGTACGTTTATATAGTCCGAACAACTACAAGCATCCGTAAAACAATCGGGTCAAAAAGGTTTCAATTTGGAATTTTCGAAAAAAGGTAAAAGCCAAATCTTTCCAGGGTGCGACATGCCAAATGTTTGTGTCCTTGCTGGTAGACGCAACATTGCTGCTGTCTGCATATGCAGCTGACGATCCCAGTAACACCTCACAAAGCATGTCAATTGAGCACAGATGATCTTCCGTACTGCCTGCAGCAGATGCCGGGGCAGCCTGTGCTGTATCCAAGGCCTGAGTGTTGGAGGAGCCGGTGTCCATACCAACAGGAGCAGAAACTACCTGTGGTGGCTCTAAGAATGCTGCCAACAACATTGGAATGCGCTGAGGACACTGCAGAACATGGGCCGTTATCGGGTCCAGTAAAGCATCAACGTCTGGTGGCGCAACCGATGGAAGTGTCAGACAGAGGTCCAACATGCATTCTTCTCCGCAGAACAGGCATTGGAGAACAGGTAGGACACAGTCCAACCAGACTGGTCTAAATGACAGGAACCAAGAGGCGTTCAGTTACCGTAGGCGAGGTGTGCCCAGATGTTGTACCATGCAATCACGGTATTTGCACTCCAGGAGAGCTGTTGCTACTTCCTTGGTGGCTGGGACGTCCATTGCGCAGCAGAAAGGTAACAATCAGGATTCCTGCTATTAGAAACAGGATCACTGGAAGCCCTCTAAAAATGCTTCCAAAGACGGAGTGTATAAAGTTTGGTATAACTCCGAGGACCGTCTGAAAGGTGCTTAACAGTCCGGAACCTATGGTCTTAAATAGGTGTACAATACCAGTCGTATCAGACATGTTAAAGATACGACTTACCATTTCTGTGAAATGGAAAGGGCAGTTTGTACGTATAAGTGCCTGTGTCTCAGCCGAGGACCTTGCGATCTGGAGATCAAAAGTCTCCCGGGCGGAGGTTAAGGGCACGGTTCGTTGTAAAAGCATGGCTTTCATTCTGCTCAGAGTATCAAACCGTATAAAGGAAACATTTAGCGAAGGCCATAACGGCGCGTCCCTGACTGTATGTGTTGGTGGAAACAATACTTGCATACAGCAAGTAACCCTGGAGCTCACGGTGACTAGATATGCGATGCCCGAAAGCATCCCACTGCAACCTTGATCATTCAGCATCAAGTAACTCCCATTCGAGAGAAGCCTGAATACCGGATTAACACAGCTGCCGGGGTACCCCTCAAGTGACAGGACAAGTTCGCCACAGACCCATTACAAGCCCCGTGTAGCATACTATCCTGGCATATGAGAGATCCACTTAAAGCGTTCTCGCAGTTAGTACAGATTAGAACCACCTCCAGATCCCCACTCCTGCATCGAAATCTGTATGGTAAATCCCCGGATTCCCTAATGAACTCTTTACCCATTTTTTCATATCTGCCTGCCTGTTGCTGTTCTAGGCAATACTGAAACTGGAAAGTTGCGACCGGTAATGTTATATGGCCGTGGACTAACCATTCTGTGGACGGTGACTCAGCCACAGTAAAGGGTAACCTATCCAGTTTCTCAATACGCAGCATTGTATATTTTGCTCCCCTCTGTGCCATTTTCATCTGTTTTTCTGTTAGATTGTATGCAGAAAATAATGACGTAATGTTAATAAAACGTCAAAGCACATAACCTGCGCGTAATGACTGCAGCGTCCAGCTTAGCAAAATAATAGAACGTAACTCTGACTGTCCGTGTTGTAATATGGACAAATCCTGTTCTATTACATCGATAGCAGAAGATACAATGTTGCCCAGTGAATATATCCTGGATGTTAATGTTTACAATGTTGCCCAGTGAATATATCCTGGATGTTAATGTAGTCATACCAGTGTCAACTACAGCTAACCCTATCTATTTCTCTTAATCTCTCTGCAGCTTCTTGTTGGGAGATTTTCCAGATTTCATTATAGACAGCATACAAAAAGCGCTTCTGATGTGGTTTTCTGGGCCCCAATAAAAAATCCTATAGGTCCACATCCTCTGTGAGTAAGGACAAGTGTTGTTTTACCTGAGGTAGTTTTGAGGTTTTTAGCCAATCAAGGCACAACTTCCCAACACTGTATGATGTCACTACCCTCGTATGTTCTCGTTGTACATAACGTGGGTCTGGTCTGTGGATACTAAACCCTTCGGTGGTATCCCTGAATCTTTCCTGACATCTGTTTGTGTCAGTAGGCCAAACGAACCATCCCTTCCAATTGGGGTCTGATCTATTGCTTTGCATTATGTTATCCAACTTAGCCCCTCTTTCTGATGTCAAATTCCCCTCGGTGTTTAAAGGTGTTGGAATTTGAGGTGTGTTCAAGTCATTATTCTTGGCTAATCCAAGACAGGAAGTCTGTTGCACAGTGTCATTCAGAAAAATCATCTGCTGTGGAATGAGGCATGCTCTAAATAGTGCTTCTGTTCCCTGGACTTGCCAGTCCCTAGAGCCCCAGATTGATTTCAAGTCTACAGTGTCCAACCATAAGTCAAAACCCTGTTCAGACAGCTGGGTGATAAAGGAAACAGAGTAAATCTGTTTGGTATTAGTTAACATATTTTTCTGTGCATATATTGGTGCGACCTTATAGTAATACGAGGTTGGGTCAGAAGTGTTGAACCCTGAAAAATATGAGAATTTCTGTGCAAATGTTTTTGAACTACTTTTCGGTGGTGTAGGGCAATGTTCCCACTGCTGGTATGTGAAAACATTTCTGGGTTTGCTAGATTTATGCAAGAAATGATGACCATAATGTTGGTAACAATACATTTGGTCAAAATCTGATCTATCCTCTAACATTTCAGTGCTAGAAAATGCGGCAGATTGTTGTAAATCAGACAATAAGTTATTAACAGTTTCAAAATCCCAATCATCAGAAATTGAACTGGAGGTAATGATATCGTTCAATGAAATTTTAAATAAATGTGGAATTTTTAAAATCTCGGCCGGTCCAAATATATCAAAATTTACTTTGTCCCACACTATACCATCCGGTATAGGAACTGCTGAAATGTTCACGAAGGACAAGTCTCTTTGTTCACGATGAGATGAAACATGAGGTTTTAAAATTAAGTTTACTTTTGACGTTGCAGAGCTCTGTTGAAGATAAGTTCCATTGATGAGTAAGTGGAAAGTTATTACTAATCATAACCAGATAAGAAAAAATAAAATACCGGTGATTATCCAAAGTTCTAGCCAAGGTGATACTAAATAAGTTTTCCTAAGAAAGTTAAAAAATGTCTTTGATCCTTTGTTTGCGAGAAATTTGGGCTGGCGTCGTTTCAGGTTCACTTGGATCCAATGAAAAGGTATCGAAGTCGATGAAATAGCCAGATGCTGTAGATCTATCTTTGGTAGCTCAGCATGTTTTGTTGAACTTGTGGAAAGCTCTTGAAGAGGCATGTTGACATAGACATCCTTTTTAGGTTGAATTGAAATTTGTCTTTCACTTTGATTTTGAGAGTTTGTGTCAAGGGGAACTAGTTCCATTGCCTTGTTATTGATTCCGTTGCTTTGTAAAGGTGACTTTTCAAATGTTATGAGTCTTTCTGTTTGTACTTCCTGTATTGTAGCGAGAGGAAGACGTCGGCTACTCAGGAGCCCACGAGGCCTACTATTTAATATCGACCACATAGTGTGGTTTGATCAGATCTATTGAGACCAATCTCTTTACCTTTCCGGCAAGAGGCAGTAGAAGAACAGTTCTTGATCCTTGAACGGCCTGGACAGGTACAGGCTTTTGATAGGATGGCCCGAATTCTTTCTTGTCCACAATCCTTTCTCTGGCCAGGGTCAGAATGTAATGTGCCAACTGTGTATGTCCCTATGAACACTCGCAAATCTTGTATAACAGTTTGGGCGTCAGCCGAGCGCTGAGGCCATACCCATAAGAATCTTGAACAGGAATCCACTGCAACCATGATATACTTGTAAGCCCCATCAGATTGTAAGAGGCCGCAGTGGTCCAGGTAAATGCAAGCGATCGGTCTGTCTGATATTAGTAATGGTGTCTGCGCTGGACGTGCTACGGTGGATCCTTTTATGTGTTGACAGATATCGCACTTTAAGACGAAGTCTTTGGTCTGCTTTGTTAACCCTGGCCACCAATAGCGTTATTTCAGTAAAGAAACTGTTGCCGTAACTCCTGCGTGCGCAGAACCCAGACCCTCGTGTGCAGCCAAGACTAAACCTAACCTGCGATCCATGTTTGGTATTGCTCTATCCCCCACCCCAGGAATCTGAGCAAATGGAACGTTGTTTGCATCTAACTTGTAGCAGTACTTGAGTGGAAAACCTTTAGGGAGTGCTTTGCTGTTATTGCGTGAAGCTATTACAGCTACCATTGTGCTACCATCTACCCTCGTTTTTGAACAGGTGATTGCAGCTACGGACGCAGTGCATACTGCCCCCTTTGCAGCTTTATCAGCCAATGAATTCCCCTCAATGTGAACGCCATCACGTTGATGACTCAGTGTGTGTATCACGTGAGCTCTTGGTAGTTCGTTTTTCAACTCTGCTACCTGTTCCCATAGTTTTCTATGTTTAATTGTGCCACCTTTTGAATCTCTGAACCCATTTTGTCCCCAATAGTGAGGTATTCATTGTACGACTGGAAACAGTAAAAGGAATCACACACTATCAGTGTGGGGAATTCTGGATCCGTATTTATGAGTGCCAGTAACAGTGCTTTTAATTCTGCCAACTGAGCCGTGCAGTCTCCGAGAGACTGTGTTTTTGTACAGCTGGGACGGAACTTGCCATCCTGCATCCTATCTTTTACAATAGCGCATGGTGCACTGTATTGCTGCTTACTCCCTATGGCCGGTTGAGCAGATCCATTGGTGTAAATAATATATTCATACCGATCTAGAGGCATTATTTCATTTGGTAGAGGATATTCCTGTTCGTATTGCAGGAATGCTTGTGTTTTTAGACTAGGGTCATATCTGTATTCTACATCTGTAACGCTTTTGCATTTGGGACACTTGCCTTTGTGGCAGCCTCTAAGGCCGGTACCGGGGTCACGACAATTATTCGTTTCCCCTGAGCCAGTACTCTTTCTCTCACTACAGCAGTCTGTACTGGTATCACAATTCTTTCTGTAGGAGCAAAATGGATTTCTGCGTTGGTGTACAAATGCGATTTATATGCAATCGGTACTGTTTCACCTTCATTAAGTGTACCCAGATCGACCTGCGACTACGCGGATCACCAGGTTGCGTATGCTTACGCCTGTCTAAGTGTTTTGATGATATATCAGCTTGTAGGGAACGAAGGATATTTGTGAGTTCCTGTGTCCATTGTTTAACTGAAAGTCAGGTCTTATTAGGTTGTAGAAAGGTTTTACTCTCTCTGCGTAATCCAAAATGTATGTTCTGCCAAAATGTAAAAAATCCCAGTATGGACTGTAATTTTTTTTATGATTTTGGAGGTTGTAGCAGTGCACACTTTTCTAAAAAGTGGGCTGCCAGGCTTTTGCCTTTACTTGAAAGCTCATATCCCAAAAATAGTATATTGAGGTGGGCTATCTTTGATTTTTTAAGGTTAAATTTGTAGCCCTCAGAGGCGAAAGCCAAAATAATGGTGCTTACCCTGGTCAAGTGTTCTTCTAAGTCATCATCCGTCAGATAAATATCATCTCCATAGGATAATGCTTCTTCATCCAAATTCTGTAGTAACTCTGTTACCCTTCTTGAGAATAACCCCGAGCTATTCTTATACCCTTGGGGGAGTCGACAAAATTGACGTGGTGACCTTAGCGCTGAGAAGGCTGTCAAATATCTGCTTTCAGGCGCTATGTTTTGGCAGAAAAATCCATTCGAGATATCTAGTGTCGTTTTGTATTTTTTCTGCACAATGTTATTCATCAGTGCGGCACTGTGTGCATTCTGAACTGCAAATGTTTTTGTGCATGAGTTTAAGTGTCTATAATCTAAAACTAGATGATATGAATTGTCAGGTTTCATTACGGGAAACAAGGGATTATTCATCAATGAGGAGCATGGTTCAATTACACCTTGGTATTCAAGTTGATCTAAGATCTCCCTGACCTGTTTTTTAGCTTCCTGTTTTATAGGATACTGTCTGTGTGGAGTTGGGTTTGTTTTTATTGGAATAACATGGTGGGGTGACTCTTCATGCCACCCTACGTGGTTGCGGTATAATGCTGGAGCAAGGGCTACCGCCGACTCCTGCGCGTATGTATGTCTTAGGTGCGCGGGGACTAGGTCGGAGAAAGCTGGAAAAATTACAGTTTCCCCCTTTGGGCATTCCATAACAATAGTAGGCGGCCAATCTCTTTCCGCTAATAGGATGTCATAGCCAGAAGTTAGGTTCTCCCAGAAGAGACCCTTAACTTGTCTCGGCTTGTCCCCCTCCATTTGGAGTGTTATTTCATATAACTTGCGTGGGACACCTACCCTAGTATCAGGTGTTTCCACCGTGATATACTCACTCAACTCCGCTGTCACCTGAAATTCCATCAGGTTGCGGCGAGCCATTGTTACTTCTGCCGCGCTGTCTAGCATCGTCGGAGCCCATTCCCCGTTCAGTAGCCGAGTCCTCAGAATTCTGGGCATGTCTTACTTTGAGACCTGCTACCTTCTTTTTAAATTGAGGTTTTGATTTAGGTTTTTCTTCTTTCTTTGAAGCGTAGTCTGAAGTGCGTTGCTTGTCTCTGGACTTTGTACGCTCTTCTTGTCTTTGATCTGACCTTCCTTCCCCCTCAGAGTTTTTTGATGAACCCTGAAAGGAACGAGTGGAACGACTATCAGTATCCTGATACCTGTCAGGTTTTTTAATGTTATCTCTATTTCTAAGATTATATCTCCTTTCTGGGGGCTCCTGCTGAGGAGATCTGTTTTTTTGTTTATTATTGTCCCATTTCTTCTTTGAAGAAACTGGTGTTTGCTTTGCCTGATCTTTATATGAACTCCCCATTAGTTTGGGTTTTACAGGTCTAGCTTCCAGACTGTCTCTAACTAAGTCTGCATAAGCAGTTTCAATTATTTTAGGTAGTTCTGTCTCCTGTTGTAATGGAGTGAACTCTCTCAGGCGTTGGCGTATTGCCACTGATGCTGCTTCTCCTTTAATATTTGCCAATATTATCGCAGATACCTGGGCAAAGCTATTTAACAACTTCATCCCCAAGTTCAGAGCAGGCTCTGCTCCATACTCGTTCTATATTTGTCTTAATACATCTGGTATTACCGCTAAAGAAGGGATACCATGAGTCCTGGTATATATTGCTGCGAAGACTGTGCCCCAAGAGGTACAATCCTCTATAGAGGGAGCTATCCCCATTGGCAAGCAAATAGTAAGTATTCTATGCTTTTCCTTAGGACCAGTGTGTGGAAACACTGCCTCCAGTTGTGTAATTTTTTGTGCTATCCAGAAGGGCATGTGTTCACATTTTGTGGGCACTTTACCCATCACTGCATGCAGTGTCTGTGGTGTGATTTTTGTTGTAGGAGCTTAAACTGGTCATGGTTATGTAGCCGGTGTGGGCTGAAGTGTGATTGTTCTCAACACAAACTGTGTCATGTTTCTGTAAAGCCTTATTAATTCTTTATGCTGTACGAGTAAGTCTCCTTCTGGCATAGTGTCAATGTCAGGATGTGGTGTGTATGCCGCTAAAACTGGCCATGTTGCTCCGTCTCTTCCGAGCAGACCGAGTCTTACTCTATTTCTTGTATGGGGGAGGGCGCCTTTAAACCAGTAGAGGTGTTCTTCATAAGTGAGTGGGATTTCAATGTCCTCATATGGACTGTACTCATTTGGTATTTCATCTTCTACATAGTAGTGAAATGTTCTAGTTTGTGCATTCGCCTGCGGGAATTTAATCCATGAATAGAATAACTCTGTTCTATATGATTCGTGTGCCTCAATCACGAAAGTCACTTGCCCACCCCTAATTCTAACACCATATGCTACTAATTTTAGGGTGACGGCATCTCTAACATTATCTGCAATATATATTGCATCTGCATCGTCTTCTTCGGCTGAGAAGTTTAGTGCATTCCCTTCATCGACGTCTCTGTTCAGTCATTATTTTTAGAAAGGAGAGCGTTTCAAGGGAACTGAGATAAGGTGTTTATGCACAATTGGGAACACTGTATCCTTCAAGCTTGATTAAACCAACAGCCAATACATAGGAATTTTCCTACTCAGCTGTGGCGGATTTGTTCCCTCCCACTCCAGACGTCTTTGGGAAAGATGTGTGTAGGGGTCTCTGAGAGTAGCACGACTGAACTACTCAGATTTTACTGTTAAATAGGTGCCAATACCAACGTTGGCGGCGCCATGTCGTGTAGTTCCTCTAAGACCTATATAAGATCTGCGCGTTTATACAACATACACTGTGGGACTGGTGTTCAGACTGATTCCAGGCACCCCCACCGGGTATGTTGGCTTGTGTACCAGCTAGCTCGCGATGCCACTATCACCTCCTCTTACCAAAGAGAGAATAGTTCTTGGCAACTATCGAACATGACAACCCTGATCCCTCAGGACCGTGGAAACAGTGACTCACTTTTCGCTCAGTCACTCGTGCTCACTTCTTCTCAGAGAGATACACAGAATAAACGGTTGGGATGTTTTCAATAAGTATTTATTGAACAGTCATTCTTCTAGTGTAAAATAAGTGTACTGAAATCACCAGTAGACCGTAGCATAGATAAATGAGTAGCAGCACTAAGAAAGTAAACAGATGGTAGGTTTCTTCCATTTTGCTAAAATCATAACCACAGGCAAGTATATAAAATACATAGCAGTAAAATGCGTACTCCTACGATGTAACCCTAACTAGATGTACCTAAGTGTACCTAGCATGTGAGTAGGTGTAAAGCCAAGAATCCCTCTAGGATAAAGCCAACCCCATTACCTGATGTGAGACTGCGGGACCCCGTTCTGGTCTCGAGCTGAACACCCCGCGAGGGATGTCAGACCACTGCGAGCTGGAGTATCTGCATGCAGGAACCTCAGCGTCTCGCGTCAGTGTGTTGGCATGGAAGTCGTGATCTCCTCCCCTTCTCTCAGCAAGATGTGGTGTTTATATACCCTAAGGTATCCCCAGGGGTTCTACCTTGCTGTGCCAGTGTCAGACTTAGGATGACGTCGGGAATGAACTTTATACACAGTTATTATGCAGGAGATGATGGTCCTGTGTGATTCCAAGAAACTAAGAATCCTCATGCATAATTTATGAGGTCAGTGTCCAGGGAAAACCCTACGTACTTATGTGTAGTATTGTAACTGGGTAAAAGGTCAGTCCTCCAAATCTGTTATGTATGTAGTATAGGAGAGAATGTAGGTGAAGGGTTATGATGATACCTAGACCTATATCGGGGTACCTATATGAAATATAACACAACCTTTGGTATAGAGGGCTTTTTATGGTCTGTCATACTTCCAAATCCCAGACAGGTAGTCTGCTGGATTGTTTCATTCAGAAAAAAAATAACCATTTCTTTAGGCCCAATGCCTGCTCCGAATAGGGCTTCTTTATCTTGAACTTGCCAATATTTTGTTCCCCAAATACATTTCTCATCAATATTTTCTTTCCCTTATTCATACTCCTGTACAATAACAGTAAATTATAAGAAACTTTATTGGTCAGAAAATACTAAAGATTCATTCATAGCCAGTGCACAAGCAATGGCAGAACCATATTTTGAAGGAGACTTCTCTAATGCTACTGAAAAATGGTCCCTCTTTACAAAGAAATTAATCTCCAGTCAGACCCAAAAAGATGGTAATAAAGGGCAACAGAAAAGAAAATCACTGGCAATGGTTAGAATATCTTCTGAATGTCATATATTAAAAAGAGAGCGTAATAGAACCCTAAGACTGGTAAAGAAGTACCCAGGCAATCGAATCTATGGCAAAAACGTAAAAGGATAAATGCAGAAGTAAGGAAATTGACCTGGAAGGACAAAATGCAAGTAAAACAAGCGCTATGGGCAAAAGCTTTATATACTTGTAGCAGGAGTAACGCAAGAGAATTCTGGTTACTAGTTAATAAATTGAATAGAGCTAGTAGGAAATCTACCTCTTCGACAGTCGCTGAAACAGAATGGGTTACATTTTTAGACATGCACTTGAATCACAATCCAGGCATGTGTCTGAATCCCATCACTGAGAGCATATGTGAAGCAGAGGATAATAAGAATATTGATATAATTATAACGGAAAGCCAGGTATGCAAACTTATTAAGAAACAGAGATCCAATGGTGCCCCTATCCCAAATGGAATTCCAGCTGTGTTTTATAAGGAGAAAGCATTATATTGGTCAAGTTATTTAACACCAGTATTCAATCAAGCACTGCAATCAAGGATCATCCCAGAGTCCTGGAAGGGTTCTATAATTTCACCTATCTATAAAAGTGGGGATTGGTCACTTCCAGCCAACTATAGATTAACCCGATTACCGCGGCGATAATTTCGCCGCAGTGCGGGGCGTTCCATTATGTGGGCGGGGCCGCGTCGGCCAACGGACGTGCGCAGCACTACCGAGGTAGTGCTCGCGACGGCCGTTGGCCGACGGGCGCACTTAAGGGGTTAATTACGCTGCAAGATATTGAAGCTAAGCTTTTTGCATCAATTCTCCTCAAAGAGTTAATAGATTGGGCAATAGACAAGCACTTAATTCCGCTGAATCAATCAGGTTTCGTACAAGGCCAAGGGACGGCAACAAATATTTTAATACTGGGAACTCTAATGGAAAAATATCAAACGAAATAACAGCCATTATATTTATGTTTCGTTGATTTTAAATCCGCCTTTGACTGTGTGGATAGGCAAATTTTATGGAGGAAATTGCATCACTATGGTATTAGCCCCGGCCTTTTAAAAGCAATTCAGTTGTTATATACTGAGACCTGGACTAGGGTTCGACTAGGTAACGGCTCAAGGCTTTCTAGAAAAATTAATACATCCCAGGGCTTAAAGCAAGGTTGTGTTTTAGCACCATATTTATTTTATTTATTTTTGTCAGACCTCACGGAAGCGTTGGACAACGAATTAGCACATTCACCGAAGCTGGCAAATAAACAAATATCGAATTTATTATATGCCGACGACGTCGTCCTGCTAAGTCAAACAAGGATAGGGTTACAGCGATTAATAAACAAAACATCAATGTATTCAATTGAGAATAAAATGATAATAAATGAAACTAAAACTAAAGTATTGGAAGTCAGCAACAAGGTATTGAAGCGCTGTAAATATAAATGGTATCTGCAAAAGCGGCAACTTCAAAAGGTGCAATGCTATAAATACCTTGGCATATTGTTTGATGAGAATGGATCCTTTTCACACCATAAAACAGAGATGAAAAAAGAGGCAACTGTTTACAAGGGGCCTTTCGTTTACTTTACAGCTCCTTGGGAGGTCCAACTTATGTCCCATTACTAAAAGTAATAAAAGCGAAACTGCTCCCTAGCCTTACCTATGGAAGTGAGGTTCTCTGTGGTACGGACTCTACATTATTAAATAATGCTGTCACAAAAACTTTTAAATATTTGTTTCGACTTCCACCCAATGCATCGCCTGCTCAGATCAGGCTGGAATTTGGCTTCTGCAATCAACAAATTGCAAGGATGGGCCAATATGTAAAGACTTGGAAACAAATTAAAACTAATATTAATAATCCAATGTGCTGTCTTCCGTGGCAAGAGATGCAACGGAATCAAAAGTCATCCTTTTATAAATATCTTCAGATGGCTTTGTAAGAATTGTCAACTCTTGAGATCTGGGAAATGAATCCAACTCCACAAGCTTTTAAGAAAATAAATAATAAATCAGTAAAACATCTATCTCTTCTGAAAGACAAAGAACTGTTTATAAAGCGATCGCATGCATGGATGACAGTGAATGAATATACGAGTCTAAAAGTTCAACCGTATCTAGAAATACCCTGGACAGTACAAACCAAAAATATATTTATGAAAGCAAGATTCGGCAACTTGCCAGGCTTAAAACATGCGTTGCCTTGGCTGAGATCATCTACGCCGACCCCCTGCAGATTATGCAATTTATGGGAAGAAAATATTATTCATTTGGTTTGCATATGTGAAGTAATGACGGCTGAAAGAAAGCGATATCTGAAAAACTGCTTCATTGATAGAGGTGTTCGCACATGTAGACATGCAATGGTAGTTTGTTTTAGACCAATGGACATTATAATGAACTCTAATTTTACCAAATTTTTGATACTTGCAAAAAGAAACTGGACGCCTGTAAGTTGAGCCCAGTAAATTTGGAAGTTTTAAATAGCTAGGGATACATTTTGCACTATACAAATGAATTTGCACATAAGTAATGAAATTTTAATGGCTATTAACCATATTAAGTTTTATCTATATGTTTTGTAAAAATGAGAGACTGAATTGATGTTTAGAACGTATTTTTGTGGTAGTATTTGAGGAAATTGCTCGAATACGATTATTATGAATTTTAGACTCATTTGCTATGTTTTAAAGGGTGTGTATTAAAGATTGTTCTAATTGTAAGATTTTTATTAATCATACAATAACATTTTACTTACTTACTTACTCCTGTATGACCAAATTCTGTCTGAACTCCTCTGAATTAATCATTTTCTTGGTTATAATTAAGTTTTCCAGGAGTTGTGGTTGTTGTGAAAAATATAAAGCTGAAGGTAATGACCTGTCCTCACTCTGGAAATAGGGACACATCTATAAGAAATTTGGATTGTTTGTGTCGAGCCTCCCCCTCTGTGGGGAGCCCTCTTGTCCGGGGTCTCCCCCCCCACCCCCCCCCAGCCCCCTCCGCCCTCGTTCCCCTCCTCCCCACTCGTTGCCCCCTAGGATACCTATGGGCTACCGATGGATCCTGAAATTGATACTGCTCCAAGGACGACCGGGTGATACTACCCAGGTTGGCTAGGGGTGGAGAGCTAGCCCCCCCGCGTGGAGAGTAATGGTATTGAAGACAACGTTTGAGAGGACTAGTTTAATGTTTTCTTTTTTCAAGTTATAGTTTGATGATTTAGTATGTAATGGCATGTGTATTTGACTCCCATTGAAAGGGTTTCGTAATGGTTTTTACCTATTGATAACTGTCAGGCCCCAGGGACCATGAGCAGATGTAGTACAGATATGGTTAATTGTTCGATGGGGTGGGTTGAGTTGCCCACGCATCGGAATGGAATACACGGGATAGCGTGAATGTTGGACCGTTGTAAAGATTGATTTTTTGCGTATCTCCTTAGGGTACAAACTGTAACATGTTGAGGGCTGATTGCCCGAACCGACAGATATTTGACTCACCATAATTGTCAACTATTCCATCTTGAAGTTTTCCACGTGAATGTTTTTATATGCTTATAAATGCCAATAAAAATATTTTCAAAAAAACAAATCTATAAGAAATTTGGATGGCTATTAAGGGGTGGGGCTTCGCAATGCTCCCACTGTGTGTAATTAGGTCTTGCCTAGGCAGCGTATGTGCTGGCTCTCGAGACATGCTGAATCTACTGTATGGGCATTCAGCACGCCCATCGCTTGTGATTGGTTCCTTTGTATCCTTTTGAAAAATCCTTTCTTTTCATTGGTCAAAAGCTTATATTTGTCCCTCCTTTTGCTCTTTTGGTTAGGCCCTGGATACTGCCCCTGTTACATTCATTAGTTCACGATGGGCGGTATAGGTTACTATTGCACACTACTTTTTCTTTTGCATCGGCTTCTTATGCTAATTTCCTGCTCCTAGCCCACTCTGCTTTTCATTCACCACATCCTCCTTTTCATTCACATGGTGTCTGTCTCTTGTTGCCTTTAGCCCCTCTCTCCTGTCCTCATGCCATCCAAGTTGTCAATGTCCAGCTCCCCTCCCTCTGTCTAAGTTTCCCGGCTCCATGCCCGCCTGCGTCCTGCTTTTCATTCACTGCATCTGCTTTCCATTCACTGGGTGTCTGTATCGTATTGCCTTTAGCCCCTCCCTCCCCTCCTCATACAGTTGAAGTTGTAAATTCCCTGCACCCCTCCCATTGACCACCTTCTCTGACTCCTGGGCACCTTGACAACAGAGGCAACATCACAGCGCACACTTCCTGCTGCTTTACTATGCATCGAATCCGTGCCTCAGGCAAGGCGAACAATGGAGGTGACATCGTGGTGGGCACTCTGCTGCTTTACTGTGAAGTGCGTCCGTGCCTCAGGTAAGCCGACATCGCTGCGCGCACTTGCTGCTGCTGAGGTGACATGGTAATTGATGCTTATGGCAAGGTAAAGATAAAGAAAGAACATAAAAATGACTGCATAGAATATTCTGTGTGTGGGCCATTTGCATTTGCAGTTCCTGACTCTGTTTATTTGTGTGGCACTGATGCATAATGCATTACTTTTTCATATGCAACAGGTTTCCCTTAAGAGAGTGAGTAAGAGGGCGGTGGTAATAAAACTTTTTTCGTGACTTCTCCTGTGACTCATGCTTTGCTCATTCAAGTGTGAAATGGCTTCTATGTCAGTACACTTGCAGTGTGTGAGAGGGCTTCTGTGTCTGTACACTTGCACTGTGCGACGTGGCTGCTGTCTCTACATTTGCGTTGTGCATCAAGCCAAAGCTGATCTACTCACACTGTATCTCGATAGCCGAACGGGCTAACCAGGAATATCTGGCACAGCTTTCCGTGGGTCTTGGTTGCTTTTACAGGATTTGCCTTATTGGAAGGGCCTCCGCTCAGTAACAATTTAGCAGTATATGTTTGGCAAGCCTTTTTACCGAAGAGATCTGTCATACGTTCTGGCCTCTGACATGTCGTGATCTATGTGTTTGTTGTAACATTTACATTGCCTTTAAGAACCTCCCCCTAGCGCTTACATCTTTCTGACTTCTTGGATGGACTGGTTACCGAGGTCGGTAGTACACACGGAGCACATACATTCTGTTCTACCTGTGTGTCGAACCTTCTTAGGGAACTTGTACTCAAGGTGCTGATATCCATGCGTTTCTTTCCTGCTGTCAAATGTCCCCCGCTGCATTTGTTTCGGGTAAGCCTTCGCACTATTTGGTGTTAACTTACATAGGCTGCTTCACTTCGTGGAAAGCGACAAGTTTTCTTTTCTATGTATAGCGGCAGCGTGATACATTTAAGTTCAGCAGAGTTCTCAATGTATTGCACTGAAGCAGTTTTTATTTTTATCCCCAAATCTTTGGCCGTTAGGCTAATTTATGTAAGACGTTGCAGAAGTAATGCCTAACATAAATATGTTGCCATAATTATGGACATTAAGAAAATGCTGTGAGTGGACAAAAAATGCACACAAAAAGTCCAATAGTAATCAATAGTGCGAATTTGAAATACATTTGTTTGCTGTGTAGAGCAAAATGTCTTCATTATTTGGAGATATTGGAGCATTTGGAAATTCCTTCAATTTGTACTGCATGAGTTTTTAAACACGCTACAAAATCCTGTCCTCTGCTTCCCTCTAAGTGTGGTTTCGGTAGCCTAGTTTGCAGGAAAATAAACTAGCTGAACACTCCAGATTTCACGTATAATACATTTTGTTACGTTCTGTTTAGTTAATTTATTTGTACTGCTTAGCATTTTTGATCTTGAGGAAGAGTTGATATGTGTTTGAAGCTATTAATGACCATATACTTTTTAAAATGCTGTTTATTGCAACATATGTATAAAATGTTACAACTGGACGCTTTATTACTAATGAAAACGGGCTACTTAGCAGAAAAAATCATACATGGATTGTGATCTAAATAGGAAACATTTGAAGCTCATCTGGACATGATGCATCCTTATTAAGCATTTGTGTTAAAAGCATTGCGTTAAAAAAACCTTTCAATGTATACATAAATGTTTCCAGAGACAAGCATGTATTCTTGATTAAGACTACATGACCCACTGTATAGTAATTGTATAGCTATTTAATCCCTGGCAGCACTGCACCCAGGATAATATACTGCTTTGCTAAAAACACTTATAAGGTCCTAAAGGCCACTGCACTCAAAACCAAAACACATACGTAAAAGACATTGTCATTTAAAACACCAATAGCTCTAACTCTCCCAAATGCAAGACCTATTGCATTGCCAATGCTTGTTATATATTTCTCTGAGATAGCTAGTTTGATGTATGCAATAATGTGAATAATGATGAAAACAATACATTTACTTGCAAATCAATGCATTCAAATAAGGATATTCAATTACCACAGTTGTATATGCCTGTAAATCATAAGTTTTACAGTCCCAGTCATCTGAAGCAGAACCATGAATAATCACATCATTCAATTAAACTTAAAACACATATGGCAAGTGCAGTGTCCTTGTCGGTCCCATTGGGGAGAGGATGTAGCCCTACGGCTAGAGCGGTCGACCTCTGAGCTGGGGAACCGGGTTCGAGTCTCGGCAAGGACGCTCAACATCCTGTGATTCTAGGCAAATCACTTAATCTCCCCGTGCCTAACAAAAAAAAATGAATGTGTCCTTCTGTAACGAATCTGGTGCTCATGTAAAGCGCTCTGATACCCGATGTCTCGGGTCTAGTTCTCGCTATATAAAACTCTTTTTAAAAAAACCCTTTCCCAAACTATACCGTGAGGCACAGGATAAGCTCTGATGTTTGCAGTGTAGAGGTCTCGTCCACCACTGTGGGAAGAAAGATGCGGTTGCAGCTCTCAAACCGTGGGCTGTGAAACAGTTCTTTCATGAACGTAATGTCCATTCAGTAGTAGCAGAATGGCAGTCAGTGTTATCAGTCGCATCATGTAAAGAAACACTTCAGTAGCAATCCATACATAGAGCCATGGTGAAATCAGTTACTTGTCCCAAAACTAATGATTAGCACGAAGAAATTGATTGTGTGGAGTGACTGATGAGTTTGATGCAAAGTCATGTGTGCAAAACTCAAATTCGTTCTCATAGAGTATTGTTTCTAGAAAAGGCATCATCTCAGCCGATATTCACTCATTCGAGGTTCCATAGTAAACCATGGCATTGATTGGAACATTTGCAACTGTAGTAATTGCAGCGTCAGATTCTTCCATGGAATCTGTGGCTTGGTGTAAAGCTGGAGACACAGTAGGTTTTATTATCGCTGGCTGGGTACTTAAGCTGGTGATGTTGCTGTACTCGCCATGGGGTATTGCATTCAGAGAAGGGAGAGGCTTCTGATGGATCCATCTACCTGTGGATTCCTCACCTTTTAAATTACCCCTGCGCCAGCATTCCACTGAAACATTTTTCTAGCTCTCCCACGTCGACGAGGACGTCACAATGGCACGGCTCCGCTCGCGACTCCGTATGACGTCAGCAGAGCCACAAGTAGACCTCGTCGGCGTGCTGACGTCAGTTCCCTTTTTTCCGCGCCGTCGACGCATAACGGTTTTCTGGGACTCCATTTTCTTGATAGTTACTTTATTTGCTGTTTCCCTTTGTGTAGCAGGGCTATGGCGCCATCGAAGAAGTTGGGTTTCACGCCCTGCAGAGAGTGTGAGGGTCATATGTCTATTACTGACCCCCATGAAGACTGTTTGTGGTGTCTTTCTTCGGACCACGACGTCGGAGACTGCTCCAGTTGTCGGAAGATGAATCCGAAGACTTTCAATGAGCGTGAGGCTAAGCTTTTTATGGCAAAGGCTAAAAAGGAGAAGAGGGGTCGTAAGAGATCGAAGTCAAAATCGAAGTCGTCGACCTCGCATGCTTCGAAGTTGAGGAAACATAAGAAGAAGAGAAGGCACGGGTTCCCGACGTCGTTCATCGAAGGATAGAGCTTCGAAGTCGCTGCCTCCGGCTTTGCGACGTCGTTCTAAGGACTTCATCTCGCCGTCGCCTTCTCCTTCTCCTCAGGCGACTCCGACTCACTCTCCGACGCCGAGGGGTTCTCCGGCGCAGTCACCGACGCCGAGGGGTTCTCCGGCGCCAAGGTCATCTCCGGCGCCGAGAGATTCACAGGGGCCTAGGTCGTCTTCTCCTTTACTTGCGACCTCACCTATCTGTTTTGGGTCTGGCGGCCCAGACGCCAACTCGGCCTCGAGTGGATTCAGACTCTGCTCCTTATCCACCCTTTCCTGGACCTGAGTCGGATTCTTCGCATTTTCTTAATGCGATGTACGGCATGTTTGCCAGAGCAGCTTACCCTACCGGTGCGCTGTCGGGCCCCGTGGGTCCGCTTGCTTACAATCTGGGCGTTCCACAGCAATATGCCCAGGCACCCTTCGTGCCCTTTATGCCGTCCTGGCAGTTTCCGGCTCCGAGGTTCTCAATGCCGTTTTCTCAGTCTCCGGCGCCATCTGGTGGACCTTCTTCCTCTCTACTTCGATCGGCGCCGATGCCTTCATCGGAGGCTCTTCCATCGACGCCGGTGTCTCCGGCGCAGCGCTTGGCGCCGCCGACGCCGCGCTTGGCGCCGCCGATGCCGGTCCCGAAGTTGCGATCAAGAAGAGAGGCCCAAAGGCTGTTGGAAGAGGAAAAATTTCAGCGGGAGGAAGCTGAAGTAGGTGAAATAGATGAGACTGTTGATGACTTTGAGGGCCTTCAAGAGGCGAGTGGTCTGGACACTTCCCCAGAGTGGGAGCTTTCATCACCAAAGGCCTCTCCTTCTCATGATGTGGCGCCTTATCATGCTGTGATCAGGAAGGCTGCTGAACTTTTAGACCTTCAATTGCCCACAGCTGAGTTCAGGCCTAATATTCTTACGGAAGTTTTACATTCCCCATCTTCTGTGATTGAGCCTCTTTTGCCTTTTAATGAGGCTTTGACTGAGCCAATTCTTGAGGTGTGGCGGAAGCCCCTTCCTGCTCCTGCTGTTTCAAGGTCAGTGGCAAGGAAGTACAGGCCTGCTCCTGGTGATCCTGCTTTTCTTTCTGCAAATCTTTCACCGGAAAGTTCAGTTGTGCAGGCTTCCTTTTCTAAGCAGTCAACGGGATCTTTTCCTCAGGCTCCTGCAGACAGAGACTCTAAAAAATTGGAACAGTCTGCCAAGAAGGTCTTCTCTTCCTCCAGTATGGCGTTGAAGTCCACCAATGTTACGTGCTTGTTGGGGAGGTATATTCACGCCCTAATGGATTCGGCCAAGCAGTTGGCTCCCAAATTACCGGACGGTGATCGTGGCTCCTATTTAGATGTGCTGGCGGATACGCAGGCTGTAGCTCGTCAGGTCATCCAATCTGGTCTGGATACTGCTGATTCGGTGGCCAGGGTGATGGGTTCCTCTATTGCCACCAGGAGGCATGCTTGGCTCAGGTCTTCGGGATTTTCGCTGTATGTGCAAGCTACTCTCCTCTATGTGCTGTTCGATGGGTCCAAGCTGTTTGGAGAAAAGGCTGATTCTGCACTGCAGAGGTTTAAAGACAGAGCCACTGCAAAATCATTGGGTCTTCAGTCTCAAACCAGGGGTTTTGGTTATAAAAGATACAGTGGTTTTGGTAAGGCGGCTTCCTTTCCTGGCCGGCAGCAGCCTCGGCAGCAACAGCAGCAGAATCCTCTGTACAGATCTTACAGAGGCAAGGGCGGAGGTCGTCTGCGAGGTGCATCCCGTCAACTCTCCTCCTCCTCTTCCTCTCCTGCCCCCACCACTGGTGCCACAGGAAAGCAGCTCTAGATCCCCCATCTTGGAGCATGCTGGTCCTGTAGGGGTCGGGTGTCCCATTTTCTTCAAGATTGGAAATCTATCACTTCAGACCTTTGGGTTTTGAATCTTGTGGAAAATGGGTACGCCCTTCCCTTCCGGGAGTTTCCTCCTCCTTACCCTCCTCACCAGGGCTGGTGTTCAGAGGATCATTTGTTGCTTCTGCAGCAGGAGGTTCTTGCCTTATTGCAGAAAGGTGCGATAGAGGTGGTTCCAGAACAGGAAAGTGGTCAGGGATGCTACTCCCGGTATTTCCTGATTCCCAAGAAGGATGGCAGATTAAGGCCTATCCTGGACCTCAGGGTCTTGAATTTTTACCTCGAACAGGAAAAATTCAAGATGTTGACCCTAGCTCAGGTTCTTTAAGTGCTGCAACAGGAGGACTGGATGGTGTCGATCGACTTGCAGGATGCTTATTTTCACATCCCCATCCTGAAGTCGCACAGGAAGTATCTCAGTTTTACGGTGGGGTCTCAGCACTACCAGTTTGCAGTCCTTCCGTTCGGTCTTACTTCTGCACCTCGAGTCTTCACAAAGGTGATGGCGGTGGTGGCAGCTCATCTCAGGAAGTTGGGGATTCCTGTTTTCCCTTATCTGGACGACTGGCTGCTCAAAGCAAAGTTGCCGGGGATGGTGCTTAATCATCTGCACGTGACAGCACGGCCGTTGTTCGGCTTGGGCTTCTCGATAAATGTGCCCAAATCTCACCTGGTGCCCTCACAGCGCAACCTGTTCATAGGGGCAGTACTGGACACGGTTGTGTGTCGAGCTTTCCCGCCTCCGCAGAGGATTCTCGACATTCAAGCGATGATTCCTTTGTTTAACGATGGAGCGGTTGTTCCCGTCCTGAAGGTTTTACGCCTGCTCGGTCTGTTTGCTTTGTGCATTCTGTTGGTCAACCATGCACGCTGGCACATGAGGGCTCTACAGTGGTGCCTCCGCAGGCAGTGGTATCAGCACAACGGAGATCTCAGGGAGACGGTCAAAATCTCCAGAGACACTGCAGCGCAGCTGTCTTGGTGGAGTGTGGAGGGCAACCTGTCTCAAGGGAAGCTCTTTCATCTTCCTCCACCAGTGGCCACGGTGATCATGGATGCCTCCTCTCTAGGGTGGGGTACTCATCTGGGGGATGGGGAGATGAAAGGCCTATGGTCTCCGGAGGAAAGGTTGTTTCATATCGACCTTCTGGAATTGTGGGCGATACGTTTAGCTCTCAAGGCCTTTCTTCCCTCCTTTCGCGGTCAGTCGGTTCAGGTCCTGACGGACAACACTACCGCGATGTGGTATATAAACAAACAGGGAGGAGTAGGGTCGTATCGTCTCTGCAGAGAGGCTCTGCGACTCTGGTCCTGGGCTCAGGGCCATCAGATTTGTGTTATGGCAAATCATCTGGCAGGAGTGCTAAATGTTCGTGCAGACCGTCTCAGTCGGCGCTTTTCGGCCGATCACGAGTGGCGGCTTCATCCAGAGGTGGTCCTTCTCATCTTCAGGATGTGGGGAGTTCCTCGGTTGGACCTCTTTGCCACTCGCGAGAACGCGCACTGCCCATCGTTCTGCATTCTCCAGTTTCCGATGCAGGGAGCGTTGGGGGACGCGTTTCAGTTGGATTGGGGTTCTCAGCTCCTTTACGTGTTTCCTCCCATACCCTTGATTCCTCTGGTTCTGAGGAAGATTCACCAAGACCTGGACCAAGTCATATTGATCGCCCCGGATTGGCCAAGAAAGGTGTGGTACACAGATCTACTTCACCTCTCATCACACCCTCCGCTCCGTCTCCCTCTAAGGGCAGATCTCCTCTCGCAGTCACAGGGGCAGGTTCTACACCCCCACCTCCAGAGCCTGCACCTTCATGCCTTTAGATTGAACGGGGCAACCTGAGTTCTTTCTCTCTCCCACCGGATGTGGTGGACGTTATTTTATCTTCCAGGAGACACTCCACCAAATCTATTTATTTCTCCAGGTGGTCCAAATTTGTTAAATTGTGTGGAGAGAGGTCCATTGATCCTTTAAAGGCCTGTTTGTCTGATGTGCAGAGTTTCTCTCTTTCCTTGGCTCAGCAGGGTTGTGCTGTGGCCACGGTAAAGGGTTATTTGTCGGCTTTGTCGGCTTTCCTTTGTTTGCCGGACCAGCCGTCTTTATTTAAATCTCCAGTTCTTATGAGGTTCATTAAGGGCCTTACCAATAGGTTTCCTCCCATTCCCTTCATTAGGCCTCAGTGGGATTTAAATCTTGTGCTCACTTTCCTTATGGGTTCTCGGTTTGAGCCTCTTCATAGTTGTCCGTTGAGGCTTCTCTCTTTCAAAACGGTCTTTCTGATCGCTATTACCTCGGCCAGGAGGGTAAGTGAGCTTCAGGCTCTTAGTTCCAAACCTCCGTTTTTAACCATTCATGCAGAAAAGATGGTTCTCAGGACCAGGGCTGCTTTCCTGCCTGAGGTAGTTACTCCTTTCCATCTAGGGCAATCCATTGCCTTACCTACCTTCTATCCTCCCCCTCACCCTTCCAAGGAGGAGGAGAGACTTCATCGCCTGGATCCTAAGAGGGCTGTCAGCTTCTATCTGGACAGAACCAAGGATCTGAGGCTGGACGATCAGCTCTTCGTGGGCTACATTGGACAAATGAAAGGCAAGGCTGTCCACAAGCTAACACTCTCCAGGTGGATCATGTTGTGCATCAAGATCTGCTACGCCTTGGCCAAGAAGGAACCGCCTGAAGGTATTAGAGCTCATTCCACCAGAGCTAAGTCTTCTTCTGCTTTGGCTAGAGGTGTTCCTGTTGTTGACATTTGTAAGGCAGCAACTTGGGCCTCCCTCCACACCTTTGCGAAGCATTACTGCTTGGATTCGTTGGTTA
The DNA here is from genome assembly GCA_963921515.1 of Calotriton arnoldi. NCBI lineage: Eukaryota > Metazoa > Chordata > Amphibia > Caudata > Salamandridae > Calotriton > Calotriton arnoldi. The sequence continues at coordinate 1,486,078 of CAWUFW010003902.1, forward strand.
GGAGGGATGGCCGTTTTGCACGCTCTGTGCTGCAGATTTTTTTGGTATGAGTAGGTGGACACCCTCCTCCAGGAGCGGGACTGCTGTGGGATTCAATTCAAAAGGTGAGGAATCCACAGGCAGATGTATCCATCAGAAGAACAAGTTACTTACCTTCGGTAACACTTTTTCTGGTGGATACAGTATCTGCCTGTGGATTCCTCACTGACCGACCCTCCTCCCTGTTGTCCACCTTCGTATACCAAAAGAGTTTTTCATTATTTGACATGGTTGTTTCCCTATGTCTTTTGATTGCCTTGTTATTGGTGTTTAGGAAATGCTTCGTTTCTTTAGCTTTTCCTATTTCTCTTTATGCTGTGTGTATTTATGTATATATTGTATACTGTGTATACTCCAATTATGTGTAGGTCCACCCGTTCGCCTCGGAGGCACGGAATAAATGTGTGGAACTGAGGTCTACTTGTGGCTCTGGTAATGTCATACGGAGTCGCGAGCGGAGCCGTGCCATTGTGACGTCCTCGTCGACGTGGGAGAGCTAGAAAAAAGTTTCAGTGGAATGTGGCGTATGGGTAATTCAAAAGGTGAGGAATCCACAGGCAGATACTGTATCCACCAGAAAAAGCGTTACCGAAGGTAAGTAACTTGTTCTTTACTACTACTCTGACTCTTTCTTGATATCTAGGAGGTTCTGCTGTACATGACCGGCCACACTGTGCTTTTTCAATGTGGTCAATGGATACCTGTCGGTTTTTCTTTGAACCAGACATTGGGGGCATGATTAGTTTGTTTACCTTTTATGTCAACAACTGGACCTGGTGATCTCTAGGATGGCCCAAAGGCTTGTTTATCATAGTTATTTTCCTGAACCAGATCACCTACTTGTGGGGAACCGTCAGCAGCTAGCGACACCTTCTCTTTACCAGGGACATCTTTAGAATGCTTCATATTGGATAGCTTGTCTCTGACCTCCTAGATCTCTGTAAGACTTTTAGACGTTGGTCCAGGTCAAATTCTTTTTCTTCCACCTTCGGCACTCTGAATGGACTGCAGCCTCCCAATTCTCTTCTAGGCTAAGAACCCAGCACCCTAGCGGTCAGCCCTCGCTCCATTAACCTGTTACTCTTAGGTCGAAACGGGTTGCTGAGCTGCTGACATACTCCTAGAGCTGACGTAGCATCCCTATAAGCCTCTGAGGCAATCACAGGACCATTGTCTAAATTAAGTGTGGACTGCTCACATGGCTATAAGACATTGCGATTCCTCTGACTGCTCGAACACCTGCATTTCTCTACAGCCACACCCACAGGAATCGACAACATGAATTGATTGCCACCTATGCGTAGTTATGTTGGTTAGAGGAAATTATTGGCCCAGAATGGTCAAAAATTGATAAAATCCTACATGGTAGAGTAGAGACTCTGAGGGAAGTCTGCTCTGGGCTTCTAACACTAGAAGCTCTAGTCTGTTGACAAACATCACATTGTTGAACATATTCTCTGACCTATTTAAGTAAACCTGGCCACCAGTAGAATCGCTGTAGCATAGGTCCGTTGGCATTTATCCAAGTACGAGCAAATGCCAACCCCTCATGGGCTGCTTTAAATAAATCTAATCTAGGAAATTTATTAGGAATTATCCTATCTCATACTCTGGGTATCTGAATTAAGGGTGTAGGAGTATTTGAAAGGAAAGCCGACCAGTGGTGTTTTGCTCTTTACTGTTGCCTGTAGCATTGATAGTATATCTGTGCCGATCTTCATTTGAGATCTGGTTAGGACCACTAATTTAACAGTCTATACTGCAGCCTTTGAGGCTAAGTCAGCTGCACAGTTCCCTTTGGTGTGAATTCCGTCACACTAATTGCCCAAAGTGTGCATCCCATGGACCAGTGGAAGCTTGTCTTGTAAGACCTTTCCTCAGAGCTGTTTATTCCTAATTGGTTTCTCTTTTGAATCTTTTAATACATCCTGCTAGAGCTGGCCTAGTCTTCATGTTTTGTAGCAAGTCTTATACGTTTCATGTATAAGTAGTGTAATTTAAGATTCCTGCAGAGTCAGCGAGTGGTATGGTCTCATTACGTAGAAAAGGCATTTAGCCAGCTAGTACCGTCCATGTAGCACCTTCATTACACAAGGGACCCAATCTAACATTCCTGTGTGTATGCGGTTGTTCACCAGCAAACCAATTCTGGTGTTCTTGGTAAGTCAAAGGGGTTTTAGACACTGGTATACCTTATTATGTGCTTTCGGTGTTGCTGGGTTACAAACCTCAAACTGCCCTGAAATGTACAAAAAAGTGATGGATCAGGGCGTGTCCAAGATGACACCCAGTAAGTCGCACTTCTGGGAGTTTTGCTGATTGAAACCTGCAAGGGGGGATAGCTGCCATCTGCGGGGGCTCCGTTACCACAGCTGGCCTTCTCCTTGCCTCCTGCACGGGTTTGTGTCAGTTGAAATGGCAGATGGCATGAGGTGATCTGAGACACCATCAGATTTGGCAGTGACAGTGCGGACAGGACTAAGGTGGCGGGCGCCTCCCTTCTTCACCAGCCCTAATGGAGCCATGACATGGTAGGCCCACTCCTGCTATTAAGCCCGGGTGTCCATTTGCTTCTCCGCCGGCGTCCCCCTTCGGGAAGCTTACCTGCTACGGATGTTGGGGTCCTCTCATCTGGATCTTCTCCCTGTACAGTGACCCACAATTGCAGCCTGTTCTTGCGTCCTCCGCTGTGGCCTGGGGATCCAGTGCGGGGATGAGTGTGTGGACTATTGGTGACTCTCCCTGAAGGTGCTGGCCTGCCTTTTTGCCTCCCTCACTCTCCCCACCCCCTGTTGGTGTATTGACTGTCCCATGCGGTGGCAGTGCGGGGTGCGGTTTAAACTGCGGCCTAAATCCCCCGCTCTTGCCTGGTTCTCTTGGCTGGTCGCGACTCACCTCGTGCGGGGCTGCATTGGAGGGGCATGGCCTGTAGTGCATTGTTTGGGATGCTGGGAATGTGCTGGGGGAGGCAGTGTGGGATGAGGATCTTCCTGCCAAAGACCTTCTACAGCCCTCTGTCTTATGGGCTGGCCCGTCTCCACACCCGGTTTACCCCAATTTCACCTCCCCATCTGGATAATGGTGGCCTGTAAAGCTGAGGAGGTGCTGGCATACTAACTCTAATTTTGGCATACGGTGCACGGCTCCTCCTTCCCTTGTTTGTGGTCTCCTATACCATCAGTGATTGTTTGCCGGGAGCTGGTACCCTACGAAGAGAACTTCATGAAACTCCATTAAGGATTACCTTAGGGACTAACTCAGTGACCGCACTACACTACCTAGCGCCTCTCACCTGTTTCAGCGCAGGATCACTACTCCGCCCTTTACTTGCCCACCCTAAGCTGGGACCTTGCAGTTGTGGCCGCCTTAGTCTATCTTACCTATCAGCTTCAAGAGCATTATAACACATGGAACTGCTCGCGGTGCTTGTGTTACCTCCTAGAAGATCTCGAAAACAGATCCCTTCTCTTGAATATACGTATCAAAGGAGTGCATTTGAACGCAATCCCTGGTAAACTTGAGAACTTTGTTATCCGCCTCTTTCATCATGTAGCGCTGTTACTAGCGGAACAAGAAATCATTCTGGACCGCACTCACCATGCTGGCCATCTGGCCAATACGCCAAGTCAAATTCAAGATATTCTTACTTGCCTCCACTATTACAGAGAAAAGGAGATCATTATGGTTGCGACACGAGATAAAGCAGTGATTACATTTGATGGACTGTGGCTATGGCTGTATCAGGATCTTTCTATGGTAACTCTGCAACATCGGCGGGCACTCCGACCCTTAACAGACTTTTTACGAGGGAAAGATATCCAATATAAATGGGGCTACCCCTTTCGCTTCCAGTTTGTTTAGCAAGAAGGGCTAGGGAACGTTTGTTCTCTTGATGAAGCTCGATTTCTCTTGGACATGCCTACACTGCCGGCCGAGAGCTGGCCTCTTCACTGTCTTCAAGAACGGCTGCTGACGTATCGAGCTCACACTGCTCCACTCGTCGCAGGAAGAAACCTGTGAGTAAACCCTCTGATGCTGAGACCCATGAGGAAAGGAGCATATTTGCTCTGGCAGCTGCACCATCATGATAGCACGACCGAAGCGAATAGTGACAACTGACATTCCTAACCGGCCTATGACTGCTCTATTGTTTTAATGAAGGCTCCCTCTGGTTACTCTTTGGAATACTGTTATTTTGGCATGCAGCTATCTCTCCCTGATTATTGCTTCCGATCTCTATCGGAGGAGCTCCTTTACAATTTGTGGCGATGTTTGAAATGTGCTACACCGATGGCATGGACCCTCGTGAACTAGTTAATGTTGTTCCCAGGCAGGACAAATTGTTATTCTACTGTTCTTTATTTCTTTTTCACATTCATTGTTGCCCCCGTCCCTCCCTACTTCCATTGGCTACCTACCTTTATCGCTTATCCCATGGCTTGGTTCTGTACGCACGTGTTCTTCCTAGTTGCACTACACACGCATAGGTAATAATATTTATCCTTTGCCTAAATATCAGAGGCCTTAATGCCCCGGTGAAGGGTCTGACACTCCTCTCCTTCCTGAGGGATGCAAAGTGTGATATCTGTCAACTGCAAGAGACTCATTTGCTTAAAAGAGGCGTAATAAAACCCCCACCTAGAGGCGCAGACATTAGCCAACTACTAAACAAGGAGGAATTAAAAGGGATTCTACGCACTGGAAGCCTTCATACAGGACTCAATAGAATGGAGTAATGGACCACCCTTTTATGAGTCTGTTGAACCATTTTGACTCTATGGACTCTGTCTAAGCAACCACACTTAGAAATTGTGTATCCTATTGCAAAATAATCGGTACTTCTCCAGTTAGAGAATCTACACACATGATGTCCGTTACCTTTCTATTCTCCAAGTTTTCCTTCCTAGCCACATCACTGCTAAGAGGCAAAATGGCTATATGGCCCTGTATTTCTTTTTTTTTTTTTTCCCCCGGCATACTCAACTTTCTTACTTGATTATCAGCAACACATTTTTTATGCGATTACTGTTATTGGAAATTACTGCTTCAATGCTCTATGTTTGTGGCACATGTATTAGGCATCGCTTTATTCAAATGAGCGGTATCTACTCTGCCTTGATTATTGATTCCGTTTGCATGCATTATGCCTAATTCAGCGGTAGGCTTACAATGTAATAACCTTGGACCTCGGTAACTACTTTAATCATAGTCTACTACACCATGACATAATTCGCCTTGAATATATAAATCTAGTCACAAATGCTTTATGCCCCCATATGATGACTGTCGATGTATCGCCAAATTTTGGAGACGATTTTCTCCCTCATTTGATGACAATGTTTGTATGCAATGCCAAAATTCCAGGTTTAATGTCAACGTCCGCCTTGCTTCAGAATGTTGACTCGTACCTATACAAACTTCATTTCTCACTTCCCTCTTCCTCACTACCAATATGGGCGCTTAATTCTTCCTCCCATTCGCCAGCTTACCGCACACGATCACTCCCCCACGTCACTGACGTGCTGCCGTCACATGACACATGACTCCGTGTCCTCAAAACATAGATCCTGCGATCCCCTTTTTCCCACACCCGTGGACGCACTGTTCGGTTTTATTAGGTCTCGCGCCTAGCGTTGCAGTGCGCAGCACTGCTCGCGCAGCGCGAGACCTCTAGAAAGGGCTTCTGAAAACGACCCACACGCTCGTGCGTGTGGTTTTGTTTTCAGAAGCCCTCATTGGCTGTAGCGTGCGTTGTTTTTGAAAAAACGGCACGCGATTGGGCAAAGGCGGGTGCATGTCCCGCCTTTGCCGCGCCCATTCCTGACGGTGGCCAGAACGCGCAGCAGCGCGCGTTCGTCTCGCTTTTGCTGCCGCGCTCTCTAGCCCCCGCTCCTCTGTGGTGCGCGCGCACCACTGGTTACTTTTTCGGAGGGATTGGCAGCAAAAAGCCACTTATTTCTCAGAACGCACTTTTCTGCCTCTTTTATTTTTCTTGTATTTTCTGTGTGGCTCCAAGGGTGTCTGCCATCTGGAGGTGATACATTTAGAAACATTGGCACCGCTTCCTGACACGCAGGTGCACGTGTGATGGCACGGAGATGCATAGGTCATCACGCTGCGGTGCTGTAGCGTCATGACGCACGTGTGTACATGCGTGATGATTTACGCCGTGTCCGGTCTGAAATAAACACTGAGATATTATGATGTCTTTGCCAGAATGCTGTCGCTTCGCTCGTTGCTCAGATATTGCTACAACGATGCACATTGGCCGCGCGCCACTGCTGCGTTGCTGCGCCCGCGTGGCCCCTTACCACCACCCTTGGCATGCTCCAGGCGCGGCCAGGGTGACACTTCAAGGGAGGGGCGCCTTCAAAGGTGAGTGACAGCTGTTCTGTAACTTCCTCGGTAGATGCAGGTTTCACGGCTGCGCTCGAAGCAGACCAGGGCCTCTAATTATAGCACACATAATGTGATGTAACAGGCGCTATGGTATTTCCGTCTCTAATTAGCGGGTGGCACATTAGTGCGGCCTCGCTGGCGTGTAGTTGCATCAGCCTGGCACAGCTCAGGGAACACTCACGCCTTCTGGAGGACAGGCCCGAGTGTGGCATCTTCATTTACCCTCCCACAGATGAGACAAGCCCTCACTGGCTTACATAAACATATCTCCGCAGCTGGCACCATCTTTACTTCACAGCTCCAGGGTGGCAGAGGCGGGCTGGCATGTAGGTAACTGGGACCTTTCGTAACGGGCCGGGGCTCTGAAGGGCGAGCGGCCGGTAGGGCTGGGACAGCGTCATTCACAGTTCAGTCAAGAAAGGGAATGGGCGATTCTAGCAAAGGATTATTTGAGTTATGGTCAGTCGGCCTCTCGGGAGCAGTCACACGAAGCTATGCCCGAATACATTGCTATAAGCTGTACAGGGGCATTTATTTATTCCTTATAATTTCCAGGCAAGACGCTGTGCCGAGGTGGTGTCGAACACTAGGGAGAGAGGTTGAGACAGTGACGGATATCTTACAAGCCCACAAGGCAGCTGTGCTGTTTACAACCGGAAAGGTGCACCCCCTTCGAATCCGAAACACCTGAAGGCAGACCATGACGCAATCAGCCAGGATTTTAAAGACTGGAGTTGAAGTTTGAATGAAGGTGCTGATTCTATAACCCAAAAGACGAAATACGTGGAAAAGTATGGTTTTACCTCAAGAAACACTACAGATCAAATCCTACTTCTTCAAGGCCCATTTGTGCCACCCGTGATCCCGCGGGATGAGGTCTGAACACGCTTTGCTCACCCGGAAGTGCATTGCTTGGGTGGTGGCGGCCGTCACCGCCGCTCTTAAAGGGGACACCCTGCGAATGATGTCACAAAAGATCTCAAAACCCACCTGACATCATCAGGCAAACATTCTAGAACGCTTATTGATGGTGAATGCTAGGGATGCTTCTCTATTCTGATTGGCCCCTTTAAACGGGTGTCCGGACACGACCTGTGGCACTTTTATGCTAGATAGGACCTGCAAAGGAGCTGAATGAATTGAGGGTTTCAAGAGCGCCCCCCCCACTCCTCACCTCTGCCAATGGAACATCCCACTCACACAAGCGGACTGGGTATAATGTGCATCTCCCAGTTGGCACGTAAGAGGGTGACCACCCCTCCTGAGGTTATGACGAGCTTCTGTGGCTGAAAATAAGAATCATTTATACAAGCCACCCTTGTGGTGGGGGAGCGACCCTTGACCTTGCCAGGTTGGTCGCTCCCCCACCACACAGCTCCGCCTGTGCTGTCTGCCCGCTGCTCCTGTAGGTAAGATCGCCCTCCGCTTGTGGCCCCGGTGCCAGTTTTGTCTGCTTGTCTCCCCCTTTCCTTTCTGTGCCCCTCGCTGCCCCACTGTTGTTGTGCCCGTGTTTTGCCTGCTCTCCCCCGTTTTTTCCTTTCTGTGCCCCTCGCTGCCCCACTGTTGTTGTGCCCGTGATTTGCCTGCTCTCCCCCGTTTTTTCCTTTCTGTGCCCCTCGCTGCCCCACTGTTGTTGTGCCCGTGATTTGCCTGCTCTCCCCCGTTTTTCCTTCTGTGCCCCTCGCTGCCCCACTGTTGTTGTGCCCGTGTTTTGCCTGCTCTCCCCCCGTTTTTCCTTTCTGTGCCCCTCGCTGCCCCACTGTTGTTGTGCCCGTGATTTGCCTGCTCTCCCCCGTTTTTCCTTCTGTGCCCCTCGCTGCCCCACTGTTGTTGTGCCCGTGTTTTGCCTGCTCTCCCCCGTTTTTTCCTTTCTGTGCCCCTCGCTGCCCCACTGTTGTTGTGCCCGTGTTTTGCCTGCTCTCCCCCGTTTTTCCTTTCTGTGCCCCTCGCTGCCCCACTGTTGTTGTGCCCGTGTTTTGCCTGCTCTCCCCCGTTTTTCCTTCTGTGCCCCTCGCTGCCCCACTGTTGTTGTGCCCGTGTTTTGCCTGCTCTCCCCCGTTTTTTCCTTCTGTGCCCCTCGCTGCCCCACTGTTGTTGTGCCCGTGTTTTGCCTGCTCTCCCCCGTTTTTCCTTTCTGTGCCCCTCGCTGCCCCACTGTTGTTGTGCCCGTGTTTTGCCTGCTCTCCCCCGTTTTTTCCTTTCTGTGCCCCTCGCTGCCCCACTGTTGTTGTGCCCGTGTTTTGCCTGCTCTCCCCCGTTTTTCCTTTCTGTGCCCCTCGCTGCCCCACTGTTGTTGTGCCCGTGATTTGCCTGCTCTCCCCCGTTTTTCCTTCTGTGCCCCTCGCTGCCTATCGCCATTCCCGCCGCTGCGGCCCCGCCCTGACTGCCCATTCGCTGCCCCTGCCTCCCGCCTCCCAGCTGCTCCTCCCTCCCACCTCCCCATAAATGGCGGCCGCTGCACGGTGAGGAGAGCGACCCTTGACCTTGCCAGGTAGGTCGCTCCCCCACCACACAGCTCCGCCTGTGCTGTCTGCCCGCTGCTCCTGTAGGTAAGATCGCCCTCCGCTTGTGGCCCCGGTGCCAGTTTTGTCTGCTTGTCTCCCCCTTTCCTTTCTGTGCCCCTCGCTGCCCCACTGTTGTTGTGCCCGTGTTTTGCCTGCTCTCCCCCGTTTTTTCCTTTCTGTGCCCCTCGCTGCCCCACTGTTGTTGTGCCCGTGATTTGCCTGCTCTCCCCCGTTTTTCCTTTCTGTGCCCCTCGCTGCCCCACTGTTGTTGTGCCCGTGATTTGCCTGCTCTCCCCCGTTTTTCCTTCTGTGCCCCTCGCTGCCCCACTGTTGTTGTGCCCGTGTTTTGCCTGCTCTCCCCCGTTTTTCCTTTCTGTGCCCCTCGCTGCCCCACTGTTGTTGTGCCCGTGATTTGCCTGCTCTCCCCCCGTTTTTCCTTCTGTGCCCCTCGCTGCCCCACTGTTGTTGTGCCCGTGTTTTGCCTGCTCTCCCCCGTTTTTCCTTTCTGTGCCCCTCGCTGCCCCACTGTTGTTGTGCCCGTGATTTGCCTGCTCTCCCCCGTTTTTCCTTCTGTGCCCCTCGCTGCCCCACTGTTGTTGTGCCCGTGTTTTGCCTGCTCTCCCCGTTTTTCCTTTCTGTGCCCCTCGCTGCCCCACTGTTGTTGTGCCCGTGTTTTGCCTGCTCTCCCCCGTTTTTTTCCTTTCTGTGCCCCTCGCTGCCCCACTGTTGTTGTGCCCGTGTTTTGCCTGCTCTCCCCCGTTTTTCCTTCTGTGCCCCTCGCTGCCCCACTGTTGTTGTGCCCGTGTTTTGCCTGCTCTCCCCCGTTTTTTTCCTTCTGTGCCCCTCGCTGCCCCACTGTTGTTGTGCCCGTGTTTTGCCTGCTCTCCCCCGCTTTTTCCTTTCTGTGCCCCTCGCTGCCCCACTGTTGTTGTGCCCGTGTTTTGCCTGCTCTCCCCCGTTTTTCCTTTCTGTGCCCCTCGCTGCCCCACTGTTGTTGTGCCCGTGTTTTGCCTGCTCTCCCCCGTTTTTCCTTTCTGTGCCCCTCGCTGCCCCACTGTTGTTGTGCCCGTGATTTGCCTGCTCTCCCCCCGTTTTTCCTTCTGTGCCCCTCGCTGCCTATCGCCATTCCCGCCGCTGCGGCCCCGCCCCTGACTGCCCATTCGCTGCCCCTGCCTCCCGCCTCCCAGCTGCTCCTCCTCCCACCTCCCCATAAATGGCGGCCGCTGCACGGTGAGGAGAGCGACCCTGACCTTGCCAGGTAGGTCGCTCCCCACCACACAGCTCCGCCTGTGCTGTCTGCCCGCTGCTCCTGTAGGTAAGATCGCCCTCCGCTTGTGGCCCCGGTGCCAGTTTTGTCTGCTTGTCTCCCCTTTCCTTTCTGTGCCCCTCGCTGCCCCACTGTTGTTGTGCCCGTGATTTGCCTGCTCTCCCCCGTTTTTCCTTCTGTGCCCCTCGCTGCCTATCGCCATTCCCGCCGCTGCGGCCCCGCCCCTGACTGCCCATTCGCTGCCCCTGCCTCCCGCCTCCCAGCTGCTCCTCCCTCCCACCTCCCCATAAATGGCGGCCGCTGCACGTGCCGCGCAGCGGACGTGCGCAGCGGGCGCGCCGCTGGCGCGCCGAGGCGCGCCTAAGGCAAGCCCGTCTGCGCCCGTCCGCGACTGGACCGCGCCCAGCGCCAGAACCCCTGGATCCCACCGATGCAACACTACTCGACGGACCTACGACGCCGCCACCCTCACCGCACTCAATGCCGGCCGGAACCCTGCCTGCTACCGAGCCTCACCGAGACGCACCCACGGACCCTTCACTTGCCAAACCTGCCGATTCACCTGCCCCCTGACGTGCACCACCTCCGCCAAGTCGAGCAACAGCAGCAACCACCTGAAATGCATCCTGCTGAACACCCGCTCCGTCCACAGGCACGCCGTGGAACTCTGGGACCTGCTCGACGCAACAGCACCGGACATCGCCTTCCTCACCGAAACCTGGATGAACGCCTCCTCAGCGCCTGACATCGCCATAGCCATCCCGGATGGATACAAGATCACCCGGAAGGACCGCGTCAACCAGACGGGAGGAGGCATCGCCATCGTACACAAGAACACCATCCGCATCTCGACTAACTCCGACGAGACCTTCACCGCCGCCGAACACCTACACTTCCAGATACACACGGACCCCAAGACCACCCTCCGAGGCACCCTCATCTACAGACCCCGGGACCACGCACACTATTCAGCGAAGACATCGCAGACTTCATCAGCCCGCACGCCATGCCCTCCGCCGACTACATCCTCCTAGGGGACCTCAACTTCCACCTGGAGAACAACAACGACAGAAACACCACCGCCCTGCTGGACAACCTCGCCAACCTCGGACTCAAGCAACTGGTGAACACGCCCACCCACTACGCCGGCCACACGCTTGACCCCGTCTTCTCGTCCAGCAAGCACATCTCCTTCAGCCACGCCACCGGACTCCACTGGACCGACCACAGCTGCGTCCACTTCAGCTTCAGAAAGACTGCGACCCACCACCACCCGCAACAGGCTCCCCGCCGGAGATGGAGCAAGATCACCGCCGAGCAGCTCACCGCCTCCCTCAGCCAGAACACACCCACCGACACAACGGACCCAAACGAAGCAGCCAGCAACCTCGCCAAGTGGCTGACCGCCTGCGCCGGCGACCTCGCACCACTAAAAACCCTCCCAGCAGACCCGGAAGCAAGAAAACCCCTTGGTTCACCAACGAACTCAAGGAATCCAAGAAGAACTGCCGCACTCTCGAGAAAACCTGGCGACTCGACCAGACCACAGACAACAGGACCGCCCTCAAGCACGCCACCCGCAAACACCACCAGCTGATCCGTGCCACCAAGAAGTCGGCACTCAAAGAACGACTGGACAACAACGCCCATGACAGCAAGGAACTTTTCAGCATCGTCAAAGAGTTCTCCAACCCCAGCGCCGGAAACAACGACATCACCCCTCGCAAGACCTCTGCAACTCACTCTCCGCGTTCTTCCACCGCAAGATCACCGACATACACAACAGCTTCGACGCACAAACAACGCACCCTACCGCCGAACCAATGCCCGCCACCACCACCCTCTGCAACTGGACCCCGATCAACACCGAAGACACCACCCGCACAATGAACTCCATCCACTCCGGATCACCAACCGACCCCTGCCCACACCACGTCTTCAACAAAGCCGACGCCACCATCGCACCCCATCTCCGGGACATCATCAACTCCTCCTTCCACACCGCCACCTTCCCGGAGAGCTGGAAGCACGCCGAGCTTACCGCCCTCCTGAAGAAACCAACGGCGGACCCCACCGACCTCAAGAACTACCGCCCCATCTCGCTCCTTCCGTTTCCGGCCAAAGTCATCGAGAAGACCGTCAACAGACAGCTTGCCGCCTTCCTCGAGACGAATGGATCCTCGACCCCTCGCAGTCCGGGTTTCGGGCCAACCACAGCACCGAGACCGCCCTTATCGCAGCCACCGACGACATCAGAACCCTAACCGACAACGGGAAACAGCTGCCCTCATCCTCCTGGACCTCTCCGCGGCGTTCGACACCGTCTGCCACCGCACCCTAGTGAAGCGCCTCAGCAACATCGGAATCCGAGAGAAAGCACTGGAATGGATCATCTCGTTCCTCGCCGGAAGAACCCAGAGAGTCCGCCTCTCCCGTTCAGATCCGAAGCCACCGAAGTCATCTGCGGCGTTCCACAAGGATCCTCACTCAGCCCGACCCTCTTCAACGTCTACATGAGCCCCCTCGCAGCCATCGCACGCCGACACAACCTCAACATCATCTCCTACGCCGACGACACCCAGCTGATCCTCTCCCTCACCAACGACCCCACCACCGCCAGAGCCAACCTGCACGACGGGATGAGAGGCGTCGCCGACTGGATGAGGAACAGCCGCCTTAAACTGAACTCAGACAAGACGGAAGTCCTCATCCTGGGCTCATCACCCTCCGCCTGGGACGACTCCTGGTGGCCCCCGGCCCTGGGCACCGCACCCAAGCCAACGGACCACGCACGCAACCTGGGCTTCATCCTGGACTCCTCCCTATCGATGACCAGACAAGTCAACGCCGTCTCATCTTCGTGCTTCAACACCCTGCGCATGCTCCGCAAGATCTTCAGATGGATCCCCACTGAAACCAGGAAGACCGTCACCCAGGCACTCGTCACCAGCCGACTGGACTATGGGAACACCCTCTACGCCGGAACCACAGCCAAACTTCAAAAGAGACTCCAGCGCATCCAGAACGCCTCCGCACGACTCATCCTGGACATCCCCGACACAGCCACATCACCGTACACCTGAAAGACCTGCACTGGCTCCCCGTCAGCAAGAGAATCACGTTCAGACTCCTCACCCACGCACACAAGGCCCTCCACGACCTGGGCCCAAAGTACCTCAACGACCGCATGTCCTTCTACACGCCCACACGCCAGCTACGATCAACCAGCCACGCCCTCGCCACCGTACCACGCATCCGCAGAACCACCGCCGGAGGAAGATCCTTCTCCTACCTGGCGGCCAAGACCTGGAACTCCCTCCCCACTCACCTTCGGCGAACCCAGGACCATCCCGCCTTCAGGAAGCAGCTCAAGACCTGGCTGTTCGAGCAGTAACTTACCCCCTCCCCCAGCGCCTTGAGACCCTCCCGGGTGAGTAGCGCGCTCTATAAATGCCGTGATTGATTGATTGATTGAGCCACTGTCTGGGGGGGCACCTGTGGTCAGTTATACTATTTTGGCTCCTTGTCTGCGAGACCCTGCCTCGTAGGACAGGTGTGGCACTAGGAAATGCAGACCCCCCCCCCCCACCGTAGATTGGGGAGCCGGGGCCCATGAAAGAGAGCTGATGCTAGCCTCAGACTCTATGGATCATCACTTTAGTACCCCCTGTTTGTACAGAGGACACTGGTGCTCTAAGCAGACTGTGGCGTGGCACGGCAGACCCCCCCACTAAGTAAACAAGCATTTTTAATGCAATAGGTCTCGCATTTGCGAGCGTTTAAGCTATTGGCATTGTAAATGACAATGCCTTTTATTTATGTGTTGTTAAAAGAAGCACACATATAAAAGGCATTGTTAATTCTAATGCCAATAGCTCTATCTCTCGCAAATGCGAGACCACTTTAATAGTGGCTCGCCCTTTCTTTAGACGCTGCTCGCTGTATTAAGGTTACAGTGAGCATCGTCTAAAGAAAGGGGCGCAGCCACCATTAAAGTGAAAGCGAGTATGGTGCACTTTCACTCAAAGGTAATAATAATAAGAAAGCTTCTGTAGCGCAAATGCTAAAGTGAAAGCGGTCGCTCTGTAAATTAAATAAATAAATAAGCGCAGCCATTAAAGTGAAAGCGGCCTGTGCTGTAAATTAAATAATTAAAAAGGTGCTGCCAGTATAAAGCGGACTGCGCGGTAATTTAAATAAATGCATTCTAATAATATAAAAGCGTGCTGCGGTGTGGGTGGAATAGGTGAAGACCATGAAAGAAAATAGTGCTCACCGATTACATAACGCAGACCGTGTAACAACATAAGTAACAAGCATTTGCAATGCAATAGGTCTCGCATTAATGAATGTTTGAGCTATTGGCGTTGCTAATAAGAATGCAACACCAATAGCTCAAACTTTCAGTAATGCGAGACCTATTGCATTGTAAATGCTTGTTACCCTTGCTGCCGAGGTCTCGCCCTTGCTGCCTGGCTTTCTACAAAATTTCGGTAAGTCACTAGACTGTTCTGCGTTGTACTGAGCACGCAGCACACTCATTCCTTCATCGTGATTGCTTTTTCTCTCTCCATAGTTTGCTCATTGTGGCATTTTCATAACGCGACTATGGTAAGACTCTTCCACTGCACTCCTCATTCTATAGGCCATTTTCACACTGGCTCTACTTCTAAAGCATCCTTATTACTCTATTGTAGGCTCAAAGTTGGCAATCGATTGCCTCTTCAATTCGCCTTAGTCTCCTCCGGGATTACGACCGTTTTCGGAAACAGTAAGCACTTGTTACCGCATTGTTCCTTAAAACAATTTATGCCTCACTGGTTCACCCCCTAGCGCAACTCTTCACTTACGTAGTTGTTATTATTATGATCGGCCAGACTCACCTAGATAAGTCCCTTCCAATCTATACTCGCCATTACTCGCAACCACTCGGTTAGTCAAATCAAAATAAGATTTATTCGAATTCACACATGAATCATAAAAGCTACAATATTACATCTGTGACAACGTTAGTTAAAAACCAGTATAGAAGTTAAAATAGATTAAAAAGCTTTAAAAACTACAGTACATAGGTGCAAATACAATCGTCATTTGCGCAATAAATTCCAAATTCAATTACAAACTATAAACAGTAACCTGTAGCTGCTTCCTGCAATTGATAACCGCCCACAGAAATCGAGACATTACAGCACATATGTAGATGTTTGGTAGCATTTGCAGGTACAAGAAATCTAGTCGGCATTTTGTGAAGCCCAGCTGCAATAGCAGGGGTTTGACATATTTCTTCCTCATCTCAGAAAAATGTTTACAGAATAGGACAGTGTGCATAGTGCTCTGCAACGAGGTATCGTCACAGGTGCATTTCCCCAGGTCAGGTGACCAGTTATTAATAGTGGGGAAGCTGATTAAATGATGGAAAATGTCCAATCGGAACCGGGTCAGCACAAACCTGTGGCGCGCATTGAACACATAAGCTAAATAAAATTGCAAATTGAAGCTAGTCAGTATCATCTGATTCCTCAGGACAGAAGGTTTCAGAATTTCAGTTGCTAGTCTTGTTTCCTCTAATAGTGATAAGCATTTCATTTTGAGTACTTTTCTTTGGACAAAAACCACGCTCTCGGGATGGTCAAAGTACTCAGGATGACCAATGTCTGCCAAAATGTTATGCACAAATTTGAGCCAGGGGATTTTAAAGGCGGAAGAGGATCTAAGACAGTCAGTTATGATAGATCTGTTAAGTGTGGTATAATCCGATGACCACATTTTGTGCCATAATAGCACTGGCTGTATCCTAATCAGGTCTGCGATATAAGGAACTCCTAATTCTGTATGACAGACATAAGTGGCACTACTTTTCGGGACAGCGAAAAGATTTCTTAAGAAAGCATTTTCTTCTAATTGAAGGCTATCAATCTGTCCATGCCCCCATAGTTCAGACTCATACATGGCAGCGGGTCTGCATTTTGCCTTATAAATAGTAAACGTTTCCCTCGGATGTTTAATACCTTGAGTGCTAGCAAACTGCAGCAAGGCCCTTGTAGTTTTAACAAAATGGAGATGCCTGGATTTTATTGCCCGTTGCCACTTCCCAGTATGACTGAATACTATCCCCAGGTAAGAGAAAGTAGTAGTGTGCTGAATTTTTACACCCTCAATAAAAATGTCATCATAGCGAGAGGCCGTGCTCCCAATTTTCATGGCAAAGGTTTTACCAATGTTAATTTTCAGGCCATGGTCCTGCATAAAATTTGCTAATTCATCAACTAGACGTTGGAGTCCGAGGGGAGTATAAGCCATTAAGAACGCATCATCGGCATAAAAAAGTGCCGGGATTGGACGGTGACCTACTTGGGGTAAATCAGCGCACTTGCTTGTCAAGGTATCACCTATACTGTTGAGATAAAGATTGAACAGGAAGGGAGCGAGTACGCAACCTTGTCGTACCCCTCTGCTTATATTGAACGGCTGGGTGCAATTGCTGTTAAGGCCATAGCGTACCCTGCCTCGACCTAGAGCGTACAAGTCTCTAAGGAAATTTACAATAGTGCACTCAACTTCCAGGCGAGTCATAATAAACCATAGTTTTTCGTTAACTACAAAATCACAAGCAGAAGATAAGTCCACGAAAACTAAAAACAGATTCCCTTCCTTAATGTGCATGTTCTGTGGTCTCCAACCCAGCCCTAAAGCCGTACTGGAGGTCAGAGAGAATGTTATTAGACTCTGCCCAGTCCTGCAGTCGATCCAGAAGAATGCGCCCCGCCACCTTCACTAAAGAGTCTAAAAGGGAAATTGGCCTGTATTATGCTGGACTGTTACGGTCACCTTTCTTATATATGTGGACAATAAGAAACTCATGCCAGGTTTGCAGAAAACCCTTTTCCCGAGAGGCTCTAAAGAGAAGGGTAATGATGGGGCCCCAGAGATCAATGTTGGATTTAAACAAATCAATGGGGATCCCATCCGGGCCAGGGGCTTTGCCACCCTTGCTGGTCTTTAATGCTACGACTACTTCATCCAAAGTGAAGACTGGATAGTTCCTTTGGTTAATGGGTGAGATAGTGTCAGACTCACTAGTAAAAGGTGCAGTGGGCAGGGAAATCTAAATATCATTCTTGGAGGAATATAAATCTGTGAAATGTGATAGCCATGCAGCCTCAGTAATGGCTACCTCAGCTCGGGGGCAGTCCGCAGGGTCGTATGAAGGAGTATTAATAATACGCCAAAACATAATGTTGCCGTTAGACAAACTGGCTGCAAGTAAGCAATTCCAAGTGTACTCCTTTAGGCTTTTTTTCCGTTGCTTAATGGCCAATTTATATGCGGCTCTGCATTCCTGTACCTCAAAGACCTGTCTCCGTTTTCTTTTTAGGGCAAGTTTTAGATTTCTATGTGTTTTGAACATGCTGAATCAAACCAGCCAGCATGGGATGCCCTAGATTTACTCCGGTTGACATAGAGCCCTTCGCTGATGCCCTATTTATATGATCGAACGCTTGTATAAACTTGTGTGCCTCCGTGTTCTCATCAAGTCACAGTTTAAAAGCCTCCCTCTCGTTCCTAATTAATGTTGTTAAAAAATTGGATGGGTTCACCAGGGACCATCTTAATGCATACCCATTACGACGGGAAATTTCAATGTTCTCCAAGATGATAGCTCTATAGGCATCACCGCTTTGGTCAAAATATTGGTGTTCAAGGTAACACTTTGGGGAAAATGATCGCTAATAGCGATACCATGTACAGAAAATCCTAAAACCAACTCAGAATGGCACTGGGAGAAGAGTATAAAATCTATCACGCTGTTCTCACCTCTGCCATTGGAAGTACAACTCACTGTGACTGGAGTACTAATAAGCTCATTACAAAAAGACAGGTTATATTTAAAAAGCAAACCGTTTAGGAAGTCCCCATAGGCTGAATGGGAGAAGTGAGTGATATCACTATTGTCAGGAGACGTCATGCCACAGACCCTATTAGATGGATGCGGGCAGGTGCGTATATTGAAATAGCCAACCCAAAGGATAATTAGTCTTGGTTAGTCAATATGCTTGTTTACCGCCTACTCTGATCTTTAACGGGTAGTTTCACGATGGCAGCATGACTGCTCATGGGCCCCTATTCGGCATGGTTTCCTCCTTTTTATTTTTTTATTTTTATTATTATGTTTACTTTGACTCCAATCCTTAATTTTGACCCCGCTCTTTTTCTCTTTTTTCCTCCTCTTTCCCTCCCCTTCTTTCCTCACTTTAACAGGTACTAATCTCCGGCCAATATGACTAAGTCCTGATGATGATCCCGGTACCTCTGTGTATGGGATCAAAACGTCGTCGACTCCTTAACATCTTGACCCTGTTTTAAGCATTATTGATGTGTGCTAAGGTGTCTTCCTTAATTTATGCTTGACAATTCCCCGATTTCTTTCAAGCACCAAGAAACGCCTGAGTTTCCTTTTTCATGTTTTAACTGTTGCAGGGTTTGTATTTCCACTCCATTGTTTTGTTTTCTTTATGTATATTTGGAATATTAAATATTTTTTGTCCGGCTGGACAACATATTATAGATCTCATTGTACTTCTATAATAATTTTCTTACTTTATCCTTTGTGTGAGGGACCACTGTTCATAAAAAATAAGAGATTGGAGACACTTACGCTCTCATTGGTTTGACTCCAATACATTTCCTCTGTGGTGGCTAAAAAAGCGGGAGTTGCAATACTTTTCGCAACCCTTTTTCCGGAGGAGTGACACATGTTCTTATCGATTTACACGGTAGATTTTTAGCTTCATGCTTAGACCTATGGGGGGATGAGCTCACTATAGCAACTTTATATACTCCCAATGACCATCAAAAGATTTTTTATAAAAAATGCCTTAACTCGGGCGTTGGCTACACCGGATATAGATATTGTTGTGGGTGGGGATTTCAACATAGTGATGGATATAAAAAGTGATAGATCCGCCCCTATGTCAGGGCAACTGGAGACCTGTCTTTGGCTACCAAACTGTGGCTGACGGATGCTGGCTTAACAGAAGTCTGGAGACTCACAGAATATACTTTTTTCTCAGCTGCACACTAAATATACGCACGTATTGATTTCTTTCTTACCACCCCACGTATTACACAGGCGACATTAGCTGTGGACATTGGTGCCGCAGCCCTTTCACATCATTCTCCCATAGTTCTTCGCTACGCTCCCCACTTTAACCCCCCAGCCCCACGGATCTGGTGACTTAATGTGAACTTGCTGACTTATAACCACATACTCACTGGGGTTTCGTCTGCTATTACGTCATACTTGAAGATTAATGATACCCCTATTTCGACCTTGTGGGAGACATTGAAAGTGGTTGTAAGGGGCCACTTCATTGCTATAGCCTCCTGCTACAACAGGGAACGGTGTGAGAAAAGCCTTCAAATGAAGAATCAGGTCAACGATTTGGAGGGGTCTCATAAACAATCAGGCTCACTGTCAATCCGTCATCCGCTGACTGCAGCTCGGAAACAGCTTAAAGCTTTGGATATGGGATGGGCGGAATATGCACTCCTTCGGGTGAAACAACAGTACTATACTTAGGGAAATAAAGCTGGACGCATGCTAGCCCAGCATCTTCGATCGCAAGCAGTGGACCTGAGAGTAACAGAACTTGTGGGCTCAGACTGCTCCCAACAATTTTGAGATGAAGAAATTGCCTGTGAATTTGAGAAATTTTACACTGGCTTGTATACAGCTGAGGCTCTTCCGCAGGTTGATGACGAGGCCTACTTGTCATTGACTTCCCTGTCCACTATCCCACAGACTCGTGCCTTGTCAGGAATCGTGGCACAATGCTGAAAAACACCTACCAAGTTGTTGGTGCGGTGGTTCAGAGAAAAAAGAAGCGAGGTTCAACCGACGCTGGAAAGAGTGCAAGGATTTGTCCTGGATTACATTAGTTAGGTGGTGGTTTTCCAAAATGGCTACCACCCGTGATTCAGGGTCAGCGCTCCAGTCTTCCTTTCTGAAGCGCAAGAGCTCCAGAGCAGTGTGAAGTGCGCGCGCATTCTCTTCAACGGCACACTTCACCGAAGATTCTCTGGTGACTAGTGGCGATTCAAGGCTTCGGCGATTTTCAGGAGGTTAGTGTAGTGTTTAGGGTTAGCTACCGTTGCGCATGTCCAAAGGTAGAGCTAGTGTTTGCGTCTTGTTCCGTGTCCTCGCCCAAAGCCTGAAAAGAAAGCTGAGAGAAAACGAAAGAAAAGTAAAGTTACTCCTCTGCGCATCATTTGGTTTCTGAGAGAAAAGACTGCTAAAGGACATACTTGCCTTCTTCCTCAGTGACTTCATTGTTTCCAATATACGCAAGTACCCTATGGAAAAAATGAAACAATTGTTAACAACTATAAGAATTTAATGCCAGTCCAGTATTAACTTATGTTTATTTCATTAAGAATTAATTAAGGAGAGTTTTCTAATGTGTGTAAACAGTTGCTGAATCTTAGGTGAAAGTCTTACCTAAAAGAGAAAGAAAGAAGAAAAGTCAATTTAACAAAGAAAGATAAAAGAACATTTAATAAATTTGAAAAAGAATAAATAGATAGAAGAGGAACAAAAGCCTGTCTCAAAAGGGGTATGTTAATTATAAGAGGAAATGAATTAAAACATATGAGAAGATTTCTTAGTCGTGAAGTGAGAAGTAATGTGTTTATTTGTCTTGCAGTGTTCTAAATAAAACACTAAGACGTTGTATAAGTAGAAGCTGTGAACACCTTTCCAAGAAAAAGATGGGAGCCAGACATACAGTAACTGTATTTACAGATCATAAAAATCAGCAGTTCCTTAAGTCGGCAAGAACCCTCACTCCTCAACAACTACGGTGTTCCCTCTATTCCGCAGACTACAATTTTGTAATCCCCTATCGACCAGGAAAAAGAACGGTAAGGCAGATGCCTTGTCCAGGATCAATACAGAAGGACAAAAAGTGGTTATTGAAAATCAGAAAATCATTCCTGAATCCAAAATTGTGGGGGTTATAGCTAGCGAAACATTGGATAAAAGGATCAAAAAGGCTTTGACACAAGAAGAAATGCTAAATTGGGTCAAAGAAGATCCTTCAAGAGAAATTCGGAAAGGCCTACCATACCACAATGGAGGCTTGTATGTACCCACTTCCAAGCTACTGGAGAGAGTTCTGTATGATTGTCATGATCATCCACCTGCCGGACATAAAGTAGTTAATAAAACTGAAGAATTGATCAAAAGGCAATTTTGGTGGCCCAATATGATTGAAGACATTAAGCAATATGTGGCTGACTGTGGAATCTGTGCTCAGAAAAAATCAGTTTGGCAGACTCCTTAGGGTTTACTCCAACCGTTGCCTATTCCTCCCCATTCTTGGCACACAGTGACAATGGATTTGATCGTTGATATGCCATCTAGTCAGGATTTCAACACAATATTGGTCATGGTTGATGCCTTCACAAAAATGGCTCACTTGGTCCCTTTAAAAAACATCCCCAGTGCAATGGAACTTGCTAAACAGTTCAACTTACATTTGGTATAGATTCACGGAATTCCGAAGGTTCTCATTTCTGATCATGGTTCACAGTTCATGTCTCATTTTTGGGGGGCTTTCACAAGAGGTCTGAACATAGAAACCAGGTTTTCCACTAGCTGTCATCCTGAAACAGACAGACAGTCAGAGAGGGCGAATCAGGAGTTAGAACAGTATTTGAGGCTTTTTCTGCTAGATCAGGAAGGGGATTGGCCATATCTCCTTTGGGCAGAAGAATTTGCACATAATAACGCTCAGAACAGTTCTACAGGTTATTCGCCATTCTTTTTAAACTATGGTCGACACCCTAACTCAATAGTCAGTACTAGTGAAATAACCGTCCCTGCAGTGAAATATTTAGTCCAACACTTAAGCGAGACTCATGAATCAGCTAGGAAGAAATTAGAAAAGTCAAAAGAAATATATAAAAGCTATGCTGATAAGAAAAGGAGGCCGGAAGATACTTTTTCGATTGGGAGTAAGGTTGGGCTGAGTACAAAAAATTTGAGACTAAGAGGGAACCGGAATTCCAACCTCATTTCATTGGCCCATTTATGGTAGAGAAAAAGATAGGTCCAGTGAACTATAAGTTAAAACTACCTCCATAGTTAAAGATTTACCCAGTATTTCACGTTTCTCTACTAAAAAGAGCTTCACCAAGTCTCAGGGAAAAGACACCTCCGAAGACAATACAAACTGAAGAAGGAGAGGAGTTTGAGGTTAAAAGAATCTTAGATTCCAAGTGGTAGAATGGGAAGTTATTCTATCTGATTGACTGGAAGGGTTTTGGGCCAGAAGATGGATCTTGGGAGTTACATACTGACGTTCTTGCACCAAGGTTGCTGAAATCCGTCCATAATCAATATCCCCATAAAGCAAAACTTGGGGAACCATCTTTGCGGAGGGGTACTGTCAGGAATCGTGGCACAATGCTGAAAAACACCTACCAAGTTGTTGGTGCGGTGGTTCAGAGAAACAAGAAGAGAGGTTCCAGGTTCAACCGACGCTGTAAAGAGTGCAAGGATTTGTCCTTGACTACATTAGTTAGGTGGTGGTTTTCCAAGATGGCTACCACCCGTGAATTAGGGTCAGCACTCCAGTCTTCCTTTCTGAAGCGTGAGAGCTGCAGAGCAGTGTGAAGTGCGCGCGCATTCTCTTCAGCTGCGCACTTCACCGAAGATTCTCTGGTGACTAGTGGCGTTTTAAGGCTATAGCGTTTTTCAGGCGATTAGTGTAGTGTTTAGGGTTAGTTACCGGTGCGCATGTCTGACGGTAGAGTTAGTGTTTGCTTCTCGTTCCGTGTCCTCGTCCAAAGCCTGAAAAGAAAGATATGAGAGAACGAAAGAGAAGGAAAGTTACTCCTCTGCGCATCATTTGGTTTCTGAGAGAAAAGACTGCTAAAGGACATACCTGCCTTCTTCCTCAGTGACTTCGTTTCCAGTATACCCAAGTACCCTATGGAAAAAGCAAAAAAATTGTTAACTACTATGAGATTTTAATGCCAATCCAGTATTAACTTATGTTTATTTCATTAAGAATTAATTAAGGAGAGTTTTCTAATGTGTGTAAAAAGTTGCTGAATCTTAGGTGAAGGTCTTACCTAAAAGAGAAAGAAAAAAGAAAAGTCAATTTAACAAAGAAAGATAAAAGAACAGCTAGTAAATTCGAATAAGAATAAATAGAAGAGGAGCAAAAACCTGTCTCAAAAGGGGTATGTTAACTATAAGAGGAAATGAATGAAAACATATGAGAAGATTTCTTAGTCATGAAGTGAAAAATAATGTGTTTATTTGTCTTGCAGTGTTCTAAATAAAACGCTAAGACGTTGTAGAAGTAGAAGCTGTGAACACCTTTCCAAGAAAAAGACGAGGCTGTCTCTTCTCTTGTCCCAATCCTCTTTCCCCCTGGAGAATTCTTAATCCCCCCCTTTTAATATATGGAGGTGTGGAGAGGATTCTAGAGGGGCATTGGGTTAGAGCATCATTCTGCTCCTGTGAAGGTTGGGAACTTCAAAGAACAACTCTTCTGACATGCCCTCTCCATTGATGAGGACATTACAGATACTGAGGTTCTTTTAGCCATACAGCATCTGAGGCCGGGCAAGGCCCATGGGCCGGACTCCTACAGTTCTGAATTCTGCAGGTCATGCAGTACCTTATTGGTGTCCACATTGACACGTCTCTTAAATGTATTCAGTACCAGCGGTGTGCTGTCTGCATTGATGCAGTTTGGCACTGTTATGGGGATGCCTAAGGCTGGTTAGAACCGTAAACAATGCTCCTCATATCACCTGATTCCGCTCCTAAATGTTGATGCGAAAATCTTCACAAGTATTCTGGCACGTAGGGTTGCTCCATATGTGCAGGTATTGGTAGATGCTGATCAGACTAATTTTGTCCCCGAACGAAACTGCAGAGATGAAACAAAACAGATCTGTCACCTTGTGGATAAGGTGCAACGCTCTCGCACACCGGCCCTACTCCTATCTATCAATGCCGAAAAGACCTTTGATCGTGTCCACTGGCCATATCTTCACATGGTCCTTGAGTATATGGGCTTGGGCTCCAGATTTCGTCAGAGGGTCTGCTGTTGCTATACTGACCCCCAAAGCTACAGTACCAGTCAATGGGGTGTTATCCGCACCTTTTCCAATTGCCCGTGGGACCAGGCATGGTTGCCCCTTCTCCCATTACTCTTTGCTTTATATATGGAGCCTTTCGCAGAGAGGGTACTTGGTCATTTGCAGATTGCCGACATTCGAATGGGAGGCAGGGAGCATAAAATTATGTTGTATGCGAATGATGTCCTCCTGACACTGATTGACCCTTATACACTTCTGACTGCCGTAATGGCAGAATTAGACACATTTGGAGGAGCAATAGGCTTTAGGACCAATTTACAGAAATCCTCTATCCTTAACCTGACCATTTCTGAAGCATCTCCAATCCAACTTGCTTCCTGGTTCCCCTTTCGGTGGGCGGAACAAGGCTTAACATACTTGGGCCTAAAACTACGTTCTACACCTGCTAGCAAGGTAACAAATAATTAAGGCAGCCTCTTGGCAACCATGCGATCAGACCTTTGTAAATGGAAGCTGCATGACCTTTCTTGGTTGGGTCGTCTGTCTGCAGTTATTGCCCAAGATAAGATATATAATGCAAAAGCTCCCACTGCAGCCCCCTCCCCCCATGGATGCTATATAACTTACAATCCCTTATATGGGACTTTATTTGGGGTAAACAAGCATGCGTGAATGGCTAAGTCCTAGGCATATCTACCGCAGTCAGAGGGTGGCTTGGTAGTCCCCAATTTGCAAAGTTATTATCAGTCTGTGCAACTACGTTGTATGGTGGAGTGGGCCCGACCCAGCACTAAAAAACATTGGTGCTTTATTTATCAAGCGGTCACTGGCATACCCATATGGAAGGTGCCATGGTTGCCAAAACCTTATAGACCTGCGGAAGTGTATGTCTTTACAGTGCTACGTGCTGCTATTAGGGTCTTGGATAGGGTGAAAGTCCGAAAAGGTTCATCTGTCCCTCTGTCTCCATTGACACTGATAATAGGGAATCCAGACTTCCCTCTGGCGCTGAGTGGGTCGGCCTTCTTAGTCTGGCCGGAGGCCAATTGTGAGCGCATGGGCGACCTGTTTGACGTAGAGGGCCTCATGGATTTTCCCGGATTCAGTCGGCGTTTGGGCTACCCTTCACAGCCCGTTGGCAGTATATGGCTATTTGTCATTGGTTGACGCTACCCTGGATTCGACCAAGTGTGGACCAGGTGCTCACTCCCTTTGAGAGATGGCTTCTCACCTGCTCCTCTGACAAGAAGTTTCTCTGATATATATGCCTTTCTTCTCATCCCACACCAGCCACTGAAATGTACAGCTTGACACAGATGGGAAAAGGAGTGCCAACGCACCTTCACAAATAGAGGGGCATGATATCCTCCACCGTGCCGGGGCTTCTGTCCTCAACACCACTAGTAAGGAAATGTTCCTAAAGATCGCCCATTATTTGTATTATATGCCAGCTAGGATTGTCCAATAAAATGCAAATAATGAAAGCACTTGTTGACGGCAGTGTGGGCAACTAGGCACACTTACACATATCCTATGGCAATTCCCCAAGATTGCCTCCTTTTGGGTTGAGGTACTAGAATCAGTAAAGAACATTTGATACCGATGTTCCTAAATTCCTCAGCTACATTGTTTTGGGACTTCCGAATTCACTGACATACCCATTGAAGTTGTGTAGAGGTCAAGCTATCACCTTAACTCTGGTAGCCGCTAAACTGATCCTTTTATCTATGTGGGGTACTGATTCCACCCCGACACATTTATAGATTGGCTATATAAACTCTGGGAAATACTGGAAATAGAGAAACACCACAGTGGCCACTCATACTCTTTCTTTATTTGATAAAACATAGGAGACTTGTATTAGTTATCTCTCGAGGGTTTTGGGAGCTATCTTGCCCGTTTTACTTGTTTATCCTCTGTTTGACCTCTCTCAGCAGCCCTGCCCTCAATGACCCACCCTCGTAGTTTATTGTCCCTGACATGGTTTTTTCTTTTTTTTGCGCTTTTCAGCCATTACACATATAGGATGGTACCAAGTGTTGCCCTTCTTCTCCCAAGACCCCTCCCTCCTATCGTCCCTGTGTCCTTTTTTTACTCATTGTAAGATTTTGTTTTCCTTGATAAGTCCATGGATATTTTATCTGCATTGATCACCACCCGCCAGTGGATGTAGGTGCGCTGTTGTAGTACTCTATCTGTCTTTTTGAAAATGAATAAAAAAAGATCTTAAACCGAAAAAAGTGATGGATGGAATGCTTGAATGAATTGAAGCCACTGGTAATTACTTGAGCCGCATCCCAGGCCATTTTTTTTTGCACACCATGCCACCTCTGTTTGGATCCTACTATATGCAAATCAGTTCCGACAATGCTCCAATGGGAATAGTCTAGCCCAAACTGCCTGGCCTGGTCCTCCCTGACCCAGAACACCAGCAACCTAGGACTGGCTTCTTCCTAGTTAGGGCAAATCAGCCTGGCACCCCTGAGGCAGCATCTATAGCTTAAGGAAAATGTTTCAAAGGCATAAGATACGGGCACAGATATAATTGACCCCCCCCTGCATTGGGACACCACTGATCTTGAGATGTTGTGTAACTGTAATTTACTGCTATTGCAATTGGAGGAGACGCCATTTTAATTGAATGGATTAAATAAAACATGAAATTCGAAAACATAGAAAACAACAGATGGGAAATAACCTTTTATGAGTCAAGCTTGTTACACTAAATAGGTGCTTCCTCAATTTCTGTAGGAGGTAACCATAATTACTAAGGACTTCTCCATGTAATTGTAATTATAGTTCTTTTCAGCGTGCATATTCAAAAACTACTCAAAGGTCCCAAAAATAAAAATTTCGACATTTGGGCTCCATGTTGTGTAACTAGGGCTCTGGCCTAGGTTCACAAGGTTTGCATTTCCCACCCTACTGGTGCATGGACAGAGTTCAGGGAACTATCACTTGAGCGAGGAAGCAGTGGTTATTGAAACTTTTGTTGTTTAGAGTAGCACACTCAAGCATTGCACTAAGAAAAGACAGTATATGTGTTCACAAGTGTTTATTTCAACGGTCTAATCCTGTTGCTTAGTACATGGGTAATAACCCCACAGAATATAATTAAAACCACACTAATGCATGTTGCTAGGAGCAAGAACACTCTGAGTAGGTCTAACATGATTAGAATTTTCCTAGCAGCCTAGCACCCTACTGTCTACTTCTATGCCTAACACTATTAAAGCATGGAGTAGCTAACTTTTCTCTAGAGTTTATTGGGGCTCCTTTCCCTGCAAACTTGTTCACAGTGGTTCAGGTGTGGTTATCAGACTTCAGCCGGGCGAGAGTGTTCCCTCAAAAGGGAAAGCACACATTGGCTGGGCTCAGCTTCTCTCCCTGTATCGCAGAATGGATGCTGCAGCAGTCTGGCAGGACCTCTCTTGATAACCTGGGGCAAAGGCCGCTCTCATGCAGTGGTTAATTCATGTGGTTTATATAGAGTTGATCACTGACTTTTATAATACATTGGGGGACTTTCCATTAATTGGAGACATAACCGGTATGGACCAGCATGATGAAAATACGTTAACTCAGATTACATGTTTATTTTGCGCGTCCACTGTCAGACAGTAAAATTTAGATCTCATTAGTTTGTAGTAGACTTGTGTTGCCTTTAGTAAAGTCATTGTTTTGATGAATTAGCACTTTCAGGAGTTCTGCGAAAGATAATGACATGCTGACAGTGGACCAAAGGCAGACAGGCAAACTTAACATGCTCAAAATGGAGTCTGGTTTTTGGAGTTTAACAAGTAAAGTTAGGGGAAAGGGGACACCGTGGAGCTGATCCTGTAAGTAGGAGAAGTCCTGATCAGCTGAAGATTTACTTTCTTTGCCTAACAACATGCACCTTTATTGTAAAATATCAAGTGTCCCTACCTAAACTGCGGTCTCAAGGTTACCGGCAGCGGAGGATGAACACTCAACTGTCCGATGTTGAGTAGAGAGTAGGACAGGGGATGTGTTCCGACAACAGCTATTGATTAAAGGAATTGGTGATCAGAAACAAAAATAACTGGTTGCTTGTCTTACAGGAATTACACTTTGCACCTTTTTAGTTGCTATACCTTGTCTCTTCAGAAGGGCTCTTGACTGGAGTTTGAGTCTTTTCACTAAATTCAAATATATTCACCACACATCATAAGTTATTACCAGAAAATGTCAGAGTTATTCCCGCATTAAACTG
Source organism: Calotriton arnoldi (assembly GCA_963921515.1). Lineage (NCBI taxonomy): Eukaryota > Metazoa > Chordata > Amphibia > Caudata > Salamandridae > Calotriton > Calotriton arnoldi. Next base: position 1,514,639 of record CAWUFW010003902.1, read on the forward strand.
TGGTTGAACTTGGGAATTTAAACTGTTGTGCACCTTTGACAAAGTAAGTTTAAAAAAAAACAGCAACAAGGAAAATGCTCCTCTAATGCTGGAATTATCGAAAAATGTTAGTGATATTTTTAACATATACATTAATAATACTATTGTTATTTGTATGAAGGTACAGCACTTCTTAACCTTCAAATCCCTGCAAACACCTCCTTCCTTCACGTGAAGGATATCTAGTGCTAAGCAGTTTTGCATAATCATCATACACATAGCAGTTAATTCAGGGTTAATCTATGTCAGGGCGCCAGTAGTGTTAGAAGTAACCCATTCCAGAGCGGGAAGCAGCATTTACAGCGCTGTCAGAACAACACAGTCCCATTACAACGCAGACACAACAACAAATGTGTCCTTACCACGCGTCCTTCCTGTTACAACGCAAGTCATTACAACGACTTGCTTTAGGGAAGTCATTGCTGGATTTTAAATCCAACACCTTCCCTACTGTTGCACAGACTGGAGTTGGGATAGTAAAATATACTATTCCAAACTCCAGCACTTTCCTAAAGCAAGTCGTGTAACGGAACACGTGGTAACGATGCGTTTGTTGTATTGCCCGCGTTGTAAAGGCATGCGTTGTAAATGCATGCATGAATATGTGGCCTGTTCGTCCAGAAAGGTATGACTACAGTAGTCATGTGTACTGCTCATAAGGTTGGAAAAGATATGGTCACACTTGGAAAAAAATATGCAGAAGAGGTGGAGAGATATTGTACACTTGACAATGAAACTGTGAGATCAAATGAACAAATAACTATTAAAAGGACAGAACAAAATGAATCAAATGAAATTCTTGTAGGAGTTACAGAAAATGTAAATTGTTTCTTGTTGAATCCAATTCAGACTTCATTCAGTGAGCTGAGGGACATACAGGAGGAACCATCAGAGGACAAGAAAAGAAAGTGGGAAATGCTGGGCTTCAAAAACAGCTATCAAGACATTTGGATCACTTCTGATTATAAGTATATATTGTCTGACCCAGTGTTGAACTGTATGGCTGGCATTTACATAATCAGTCACATGCTGGGAGAGATTCCATGACAGAAACATTTACAAATACAGAAATGCTGCAGAAGATTTTTGTAACGGATGTTTAAGTTGTCAAATAAATAATCGGGGGGAAAAAGGATTATGCATCACATTGGCAAATCAGAGGGCCCATTTATGAGACTTCAAGCAGATTTCATTGAGATGCCAGTTTACAATGGCCTTAAGTAACTTCTTGTCATTGTCTGCTTATTCTTCAACTAGGTTTAGGCCTACTCCACCCAGGGATCAGACAGTATGACAGTTGGCAAGCTTTTGTTGAGGGAATTAATACCTTGTTTCAACCTGCCAACCTCTGAGACGGATCGTGGCTCCCACTTTAAAAAGTGAAATTTTGAAACTGATTTATACAGCTCTCGAGATTGATCAAATGTTTCATTCTAGCGATCATCTTTAATCAAGCATAGCTTTGAAGATGAATGGAACCATAAACAACATATTAGCCAAAGTATGTGCATTCACTGATCTGAAATGGACTGATATCCTTCCTCATGCCTTGATGAGTAACAGAAGTACCCTAAATAAACCCATGAGGTGCTGATGGGCAGATCAATGAAATTGGTCTACATTCCTTCACCTACACTTGTTTCAATGGATGATGATATCGTTCTAGATTACTTCAAAGGTCTGGCTGATATGGTGAAATGTGTTTCTCATCAGGGGAATTTGGCAACAGCACCGACCAAAGAAATTCATTTACATCCACTGAACCCAGCTGATTGGGTTCTCATCAAGAATCAAAAAATACCCAGAAAGTGTTTGGAGTAGCACTGGAGAGGCCCAATTCAAGTTGTACTTGTAAGTAACACTGCTGTGATGTGTGCTGAAGTCCCACAGTGGATCCACACTGCTCACAGGAGAAGAGCAAAGGCAGTGGATAAAGAAGTGGTGACAACAACCACTAACTCACAAAGTCAAGCTCAAGTAAGTTTGCAGCATGAATCCAAAGTTGGTAAAGAAAATATTGAAACTGGTGAAGTTTCAGAAGTTGCTGCTGATAAGAGTCAAGATCCTGGTGATGGTACCAGTAGCAGTGGGCAGTTTTAAATCAAGGGTCAGGGTGAAATGCTGTTGCAAAGTCACAAATGGCAGCAAGAAGTAGTCTCTGAACAATTAGTAAAAGATTCCAGTTGAAAATCCGAGTTTCGAAAAAACTCCAGAGGGAGAAAGCAGTTCACAGTAAATCAAAGTGCTGATGCTGATCAAAGTTCATGTCCATCAGATTCAGCAGTAGTCACAAGTGAAGATGCAGGGGTCGAAACACAAATCAGTAAAGAGAACCTGCAAAAGAAAACATTGGCATAATGAAAGATTAATGTCAATCATAAAAAGAACCTGAAATGATTAAAGTCGAATCAGAGAACAGTTTAAATAAGTCTCTAATTCTGCCACTGGTGCTGAAATTACATTCTGCAGGCAGGATGCTTGAAAAATTTCACAATTGGAACATACTCCATACGCAGCATTCACGTTCACTATGTTCTCTTAAAAAAGAATCCTCCACAGAAAAAATCAGATCAGTTATTTCAAGGAGAATTTCTCTAATATCTGATCTTGGCTTGGGTGCATAACTCTGTGGCATTTATGCATTTGTGCTCTGGATCATCATCATCATCATCCCTCCTGTCTTTGTCTCAAATACTTTCTGGAACAGGAATCTGCATTGCAGGATTTAATAAATGACATCTTTTGATTGAAATATTCTTACCTGCAAGTACGAGTTGTTCATATTTAGTCTGATGATTGATTGTCAAGGGTCGAGTCCGTGTACAGGTCAGCAAAATCTCAGCAGAATGTAGGAAAGCAATCATTGTGTGTCACATTACACTTCCTTCATGTTGCTCAGTTTCAATGCAAGCAGCTACAACCACTTTCAGACAACCAGGAAGACTCTCAGCTGCTGGATCCATCACAGATGATAGGAGGCCACAGGCCTGATGACTCCACCATGTTTCTGAGTGAGTACTGATAGAGCACACCTGCTGCCTCCCTCATGGCAGTATAGGAATAACTTCATGTTGTAGTCAGGCATTCGAAGGGTGGGTGTACTACATCATTTTTATCTTAAAACCCGGAAGACCTGTAGACATTTTTCATCAAATGGCACAGGATCTTTGAGGTCACTGTGGGTTAGCCTTACTAAAGGCTTTGCAATTGAGGCAAAGTTTGTAATCCACTGACGACAGTGGCCAACAATTCACAGGAACATCTTCACCTCCTTCTGGATGGCAATAGGATTCTGCTTCAGAATTGCAGAAATGCGTTCTGTTAAGACATTCCTTGCTCCTTTTTCAGTGTAATAACCGAGATAAATCACTTCTTTCTTAAAGTATTGTATTTTTTTGGTGGGCAATCTTGTGACTAAAGGAGCCGGGTTCCATGTTGTAGATCTGCTCTGGAACCTCAGGTCGATGGTACTTTCTGTCAGCATGTAAGCGTGGTGGGGAGAGAAATCATTAGCCAATTAAAAATTGCAGTTCCAATTTACTGTGACTCTTAAGATTCACAGACTCCCATTTAAGTTTAGTTATTTTATTACAAAGCCTAAAACAGCTGGACGTACAGACATCTCAAAATGAGTGTGTAGAAGTACATTGGAACTAATACAAAGTCAAACCTATGGATGAAATTAAGGCGGTGCAGCATGCACAGGATAATCAGTTTGAGAATCAGAATACAGAAAATGACAGCACCGACGTTGAGATTCCCCTTCATTGGAAGTTTGTGGGTAAAAAGCATTTGTGTCCCTACACTACAACTAGAGTGAAATCCCTACCTAGCATTTCCCAAGGCAAGATCCATTAAGGTGTCAGCGTATGAAGTCTTCCTAAGAAGCCTCTTCAGGTTTAGATGGGTCAAGTAGCATAAAGCTACAGAGCTCGTTCTAAGATGCTCTCTCTCTCAAGGCAAGGCAGAAGTCCCCGGACACTTTCCCGAACTTCGATACATCAATACCACAGTTAGTATCCCAAGATGCATTGCAGCATTACATCATTCAGTCAAGCCACCTCCTAGTAGGTGATTTTCCATTAGGCAGCAATGCTCCCAGGCCTTGGCGAGACGGCCTTGATTCCCAGGCCTACTCCGATAAGAAAGTACAACAGTTCTCCATTATCAGTACGAACACTCAATGTATCCTCTTCTCCCTAAGCCTAACTCCTGAAACAAAGACATGATTCTAGCTAAAAAGGATGAATGCTCCACCTGCAACAGAAACGTGAGAAAGAGCAAACTCAACATTCACATGAAATTCACTATTTAATCTAATGCGAGAGCTTCCAAAGAAAAATAAATTTCAGGCCTACAGAAATCAGCCAACATAAGAAATGGCACAAAGGCCTCACGAAATTACACATGAAGTGAACACTTCTACTAAGCATTTCTGAATTAATACGTTACATAAGCACATCAAATACATGAATAATTGTCAGCAGCATGTACGAATTCTCCACGTTAATGTTTCAACTAAACACATCTAGTTGCAACGGTAATTTTCTTCACGTTTACATTGAAAATATCCCTAAAACATCACCTATCACGTAATCACTATTCACGTTCTAATACCATATGTTAATATGGCAAAGAAACCTATGTGGGTGCAGACTACTTATGATTATGATGCACCCTTACAAATAAAAGAACAAAATTTGTTCTACATCATGACCATTGTCAGCTAAATGATTCAATAGTGAAATTGTATAAGGATTACCATCTTCTTTTATCTTAGATGCCACCAATAGGTCATCTATATATTGTACCAGGACTGAGTTACAGGACAACTGCAAACTTTCCAAATCTTTCTTTAAGATCTGACTAAAAACTGAAGGACTTCCAGTAGTATACCCCTTTAAGATTCGACACAAACAAGAGCTTTATTTTGAATCTGGAACTCGAAAAGGAACAGACTCTCCTCAGATGAATGGAAAAGAACGCTTGGCATAAGTCAGTGATTTGACTGTATACCATATTGCAGGATTTGGTACCACCGGACAACATGGAATCACGATTTCATTTATTTTTTTGAGGTCCTGCACTATTCTTCATTTACCTCTCGGTTTCTTAATGCCCATCACGGGAGATTTGCAAGGACTACCATCCACTTCCCACAAAGTTCCTTGTTCAATTATTTTTTCAATGACAGGCTTCATTCCTTCTTCTGCCTCTTTTGAAAGTTTCTACTGTTTATTTTGAAGAAAAACGGCATTTTGTTTTATATTTATATTAACAGGCTTTGCACTTTTTATCAGTCCTGTCTCTCTTCCTGTGAAATTCCACACATATTCTTTGACAATATGTCTTAAATCTAGATGCAAAATGATCTTTAGTCAGAAATGGGAACAACTGAACTTTTGAATTATGTGATTTAATTTTAACACTGAATCTTCATCTTGGGTTTTAATTGTGACACCATCCAGTGTACAATAACTCTCACAGTACATCTTGCAAAGCATTTCTCCACACAACAAATTGGCAGGGATCAAATCACACAATATGAACTGATGATTATTTTCCATTGATCCCATTATAACAGGGACATCTGCTGTAACCTGGTTATCAATCTGTTTATTTCTAATGCTTTCAACTTGGACTTCTCTTCCTGAGAGGGGTAGGTTTTGAACCTCCACAGATTGATCTGTAGAGCGGGTAGCTCCCATATGTATCGAGAAAGACAGGGTGACCATTGACTTCACTATCAATGTAGGAGCCACTTTTGTCACCTCAAGGACTGCTCCAATTAAGCAATCCATTTTCTCTGGATTTTCAACTCCACTGTGCTTCTTAAAAATCTGTATGAGCCTCTCATAACAGGCATGCACTGATTTATTCAGCTCTTGTGTGGATCTCAAAATGTTTGACCCGTTAATTTATTTCTCCAGCACCTTCTTTTTCAAATGCTCTAAAACTGCTCTCTACTTTTCAGCAACCACTTCAGATGGACCATTATTAGGCGCAACTCTAGCTGGTTCCTCCATTAGCCAACAGAAACCTTACACTCAGACCACAAGTAACTAAGAACAACAACCTCAAGCAGCACATCCGATTCAGTCCAAAGAATTTTAAACATCTTTGTCAGTCTATTAACCTTTGTGTGCCACTCCTCATGATATACTTGCAATTTTGGAAAGTTTGTCGTAAAGGCATAAAGATCACCTCTCGTCCAAGGCACATGCACATAGTTATTGGTTTGCCGGGATCCCCGGGCCCGGCACACAAAATGGCGCCTGAAGACCGAGAAATCGCCTACGACCGGACTGGAAGTCAAGCTGCCCTGACTGACCACTGGAGAAGCCCCCTAGATGATCGGGCATTAGTCGCTGACCCCATTTGTTGCAATGGTCCTCCTCTGGGCATGCCGCCTGGAATGAGACCGCGCCGTGGAGATATGGAGCCAGCCGAAACAGTGTATCCGGCTCCGAGCAGTGAGTTCACCCGGGAGCGGCAATGCGGTGATGTGAACCTACTGGCCCCCACCCCCTTGTAACTGAAGTTTGGAGACCCGAGTAGTATCTGGAGCAATTGCAGGATTTCGTTTTTATCGACGGGGGACCGTAACACTCCTGCGGTTCTCCATGCCTGTCCTGGAGATCGGGGAGACTAGTGCTTCGATCGCCATCGCAAAGCGATTTGCTCCGATGACCGGGGGAGCGGGATACTGACCCTTGACCACCCCCTGCCCCCCCTTGCCTCGCGATTGTCGGGATCAGGAGCACTCTTGAAGCGCCGGCGCAGTCCGGACGGGGATAACAACGGGCAGCACCCCTCGCTGACTCCAAGGTTGTGACCAAGTTAGGGACTATCCCGTCAGAGAAGAGCTGTGGAAGCCGCGAGCACTGGAGGGCCATGAATAAAATCGAACCTGGAGCTGGGCATATTCCGCCAGAGTGCAGGGGATGCAACAACACGGCCACAGCAAAGGAGGTTATAGCATATATCTCGGCCCGCCTGACCCCAAAATGGCAGACGTCATCCCTCACTCAGGAGGAGTTCAGGATGCTTCCCTGTTGTCCCATGGTGATAAGGAAGACGAAAGTAAGGCTCCCTGTAATGTTGTGTGCAGATGTGAATTGAAGGCACTGGATCAGCAATACACAGGAACACATAGGCATTGCCTGACCTTAAGATGGCCGCCATGTTACATTATTTACTCAAGGGGTCCTCCATCTCAGGCACTAATCGTACCTGATAGGCGCTCATTGTTTGACCTCAGCCCTTATCTGCCATATAGCCTTGGGCTATCTCAGACGGGATGGCGCCGATGCGGGGGGCCCGATGCTCTGGAGTTGCTGCAAGATTCATAAGTGGACGTACTCTACCCCCCAATTTTGCTAAAGTATGTCGCCTGGCCTTCTCATTTTAAGGATTTACCCCCCTGGGACCCATTTCAATCAATCTCAATAAGACGCCGAGATGACCCAGTGCGGTGTTGGCACTGGACCAAGTGACTATATAATCCGACCTGGGTTATGGTCCCGATTACACTAACCTATTGGGCCCCCTTGAGGTACTTTTCTTCCACTGCCGGTCTACCAGAACTGATCTGCTTCCCAGCCCCCTGTTTCTACTCCCCTCCCATACTCCCTCTTTCCTCTATTGGGGATTTGTTCCTCTTTGTTTAATTATGCAACTGTAACTAACTTAATTATGCAAAAAGGTTATTCTTGTTGTTCCTGACCGCGGAAACCTGAGCAACATGGCTGATGCCCGGTGGAGCTGCTAGTCGGCTATAGAGGAGATCGGCCCTGGTTCACCGCCTCGGCCTTCACCTACCCAGCCGGACATTGGGCACAGTTCTACTCGTCTCCCCACTATGTCTCCTTTCTCCCCCCTCCCTCCGACGAACTACTGTAACATTGTTTTTCTTTGTCCTGTGTGTTTACTTGCTCTTGTAACTGATGTAATTTGTAACTGGTAACGTAACGTTCCTCATGTAAAGCGCTCTAATACCTCCGGGTCTAGCCTGCGCTATATAAAACTCATCAAATAAATAGTTCTCACCATGCACATTTGTCAAGGGAAAATCTAAAACTGCCTCTAACTTTGAATCACTATCTGACCCCTTTGCTTTCTTTCCTGCTTCTGAAGCTTTTTTTTTAGGTCTCGCCAAGCAGCGCGCATGCGCTGCTCTGCGAGACTTATTGTAAGGGGGCTTCAAAAAGCTGACCACACGCTCGTGCGTGTGTGGCCTATTGCTTGCGGTTACCCGCACAGGCCCCATCTGTTTTGAATTATCGTGCCCAGACGTGTGCGCGATAATTCAAAACAGATGTCGTGGCGCGCGCGCGCGCACCACTCGCGTGCTTGTTATCGTATGTGTCCTATTCCTAATTTGCAAAGAAAGCCTTTTGTGCTGACTTTGCTAACAATCCCGATGAGGACGCCCACACGGTCCTGATTCACTCCTTTATAGCCCCTACATGCTGGTCTGTCAATTAGGGAGATACGATATTTAAGAATCATTGCTTCACGCTAGGAGGAAGGAACTGCTTCAGAAACAAGATCACATTCCAAAGTCACGGGGTGAACAACGCCGTCAGTAAGGAGCTGGACTGCCGCATTCCAGAGAATAAAACCAGCGAGCCTGCTAGTGCGCCGCCTGGAAGTGAAATATGCTTGGAATGAGTGCGCTGTCCTTATCGGCGAGACAGGAACAGATACATGGAGTTGTAGAGTTGTGGCCGGCGCTAAAGCCTGGCACGTCGAGCAAGGAAGACACGTACCAAAGAGTCGATTAAACTTGCAGCCTGACAGCTAAGGTCCTGCTCCTACAGTTCTTTTTTTTTCCAATTTTTTGGGGGGCTTTTCAAATATAAACAGCATATAAATATAATCATATATAAAATACAAGTGATACATTCAAAGATAAATTAAGTAAAAAAGGAAAGGGAAGAACAAAGAACAATCAAGTCTGGCATTTACATATATATGAGAACCACCATCTTAACATGCTGTGTGAATAGATCACATAACACTTAAGTAAATAACATTTCCAGAGAAGCTACATTCATAACTATAAATGAGGCAGCATTATTATCACTATTGTAATTCCAGAAAAGGGCCTCAAATTCAATGAAATATTTGCAATTTGCCAAGCTGGTTCCATGGTTATATTATGTTTTTACTGCAAGCAAATGCAACAACAATAAAAACAAATAAAAGAAAACATGCTTCCTAAATGTGGCAGGCATATGCTTGCAAAAAATAATTATGCATTAAAAGCCATTTGGCCACTGTATATTTTAACAAGATGACTAATAAATTAAGACAGTATAAAGAATTAAAAAGAAAAAAATATTGGCAAAGCAAAATACTGACCCACCACTCTTGCAATGGAGTGCACCTCTTTTCAGGTGGATTGGATAAGCACGTGATCACGAAAAAAAATACTGTCACTCACAGCGCAAGAGAATCAAAGGTTGGAGTAGGCTGGCTCATTAGCCTATGCTGTACTGTATGTTTTCGTACGCAGAAGCAAAATTTGAATGACAGGTAAACAGACCAATGGATGAAGAGGGATGACCCATAGCGTGTGCATTTTTTTAATTATTATTTGTTTAGATTACGTGAAGCCAGTAAAACAAATAAAGCTGCCACTAGACCAGACCTACATATAACTAATATTGTGAACTTTCTCTGAAATTGCTTGGACACCTAGAAAAGGGGTAATGTTAATGCACTGTAAATATTGGCGGTAAAAATTTTGTTTTTTTGACAGGCTTACTTAGAACCTACAAAATCTAATGGGCTCAGTAGAATGGCAGCTGAAAAGTTCTTACCCTAAGCAAGGCAAATGGCTCAAACGAATTGTCTATTCACAAAGCGCTTCAAATTTCCATGGTCGTGTTCAGATTATTTCACATTGAGAATTAATATAAAATGGACTGATATCTAGACTCTTTCTTGGTGTTAAATATAATGTACCATAGTCTAACATACATAAGTCACAACAGAGTTCAACACATAAGATGAGTCACTCCAGCATCCACCACAGTTGGAAAGCCATTTCACAGCCCATCCAATGGAATAAGCAATATCAGAGTGTATCAGAAGTAGCGGCCCATACTGCAGTCTGACCACACAGTGAGCCAAATCAGAGGCAACCACACACAGCAAGCTACATCAGACTTAACTACGCACGGAAAGCTACATCAGAGTTTGCCATACAAATCAGGGTCTACCGCACACAACAAACCACACGGTAACCACAACAAGCACTGGCATAGCCAATAGGTCTCGCCTTTGGGACATTATAAGTGTTTAGCCATGCAACAGTTGATGTTGCACCAAGGATATTGTGCTGCAAAATTAAATACTTATAAGGTCCCAACGGCGAGACCTATTGGCTATGCCAATGCTTGTTTTTTTTTGTTTTTTTTTGTCCTCATCTCACCAATAAGCTTATGCGGGTCTTAGGAAGCCGATGTTTCGATCTGTGGGCCCTCCGGCTTACCGCACTTGCTTAGGTCACCTGACCAGTCCTGCTCGTATTGGGACTTGGTGTAATCATAGGACGAGCTATATTAATCTCAGATTACGTCCCCATCTCGTGAGAGGCAGCCAGATGTTTATCGAACTATCCCCTTCTCCTTCATAGTCCAGGCGGGCCATAGCAAATGCGGCTTTAAGCCAATCTTCACTCTTCGGAGAGAGGGGGTCTTTCCACCTTTTACATACCTCTCGCCGCGCAAGTATGATCATATATAGAAGTAGCCCACGATGGATCTGCGGTGCAGTCTGACAGAAAAGGCCATCGTCCCCAAAGAAGACTAGTGACAGATTGACATCGATGTTAGCTTTGAAAACGTCTTGAAGGGTGTCGCCAATCCCCTTCCAGAATTTTTTTTATTCGGGACACTCAAAAAAGATATGGAGGTCATTGGCGGTTGGCGTCATACATCTTGGGCATTTTGGTGTTGGGGACGGGGCAAACTTGGCTATCTTGGCTGGAGTATAGTAAAGTCTATTGATAACAAAGAAATGGTTCTTCTTTAGACTTGCGGGTTTAATAAATTTATAGTAATTTCAGTGAGGGCTCAAACAGGGCGTCTATGCAAGGTTCAAGAGGGGTTTGATTCCAGACCAGGGTAGGGGATGGAATTTCCTGATCTTCAGCTTCTAATAGGTGGTTATACCACACTGATATCTCCTTCTTTATTGGGTGTGTAGAGTGGCACAGACTTTCCATATCCCAATTCCCTCTTGTTTTGCCTTTTTCTGCATCAAACCAAGATACCAGTTGTAAATATTTAAATCTGGAGAACCCTGTACCAATCCTGGCCCTCAATAGTTCCCAGGAGTGTATCCCCCCTGAATCTAACAGGTCGGACCAGATGTTTATGCCCGCACTCTTAATGGGTACCGGCAGGCTATCTCTAAGGCAACAGGGTGTTCCAGGGGAGCCCCAGATAGGTGCTAGGTCAGAGTAGTATCCAATCCCCCATCTAATTCTGACTTTGTACCATGTTTCCAGAGCTGCCCTGAGAACCTTCAGACGTACTCGCTTGAAGTGTTTTGGAGCCCCGAATGTATATAAAAACGCCTCACCGCCTCCTCCTCCTTCTGTTCTTACCATTTCTCCCAACAGCATTCCCCACGCCGACTCATCTGGTTTCGCAAGTAGCATCCGAACTTCCTTAAATTGGAATGCTGCTGCGTACCAGCTGATATCAGGAAGAGCCAGCCCCCCTTTATATAGTCTGCGTCTCAATTTCTTCCATGACAGCCTCACACCCTTATCTCCCCAGATGAAGCTCCCGATCTTACTCTGCACCTTGCTAATGCACTTATGTGGAAAGGCCAAGGGTATTGTGGAGAACAGGTAAGAAAGCTTGGGAAGAATGACCATCTTTACTAAATTGACTTTCCCGTAAATGGTTAAGGGGAGGTTCCTCCATCTGGCAAAGAGGCGATTATTTCTTTAATAATTCTATTCAAGTTAATCTGGGGAATTTTTTCCAAGTCTTTAACAATGATGATACCTAAGTATTTTAACTCGTTGCTGGTTGTGCCTTCCCATTGGTCTAGATTCCAGCACATCACCTCAGTCTTTGATGTGTTTGCTAGGTAACCTGACAGGGTCCCAAACCCCTCCAGAAGCTCCTCCACCCGGGGAATAACCACCTCGGGATCGTTAGTGTACAGTATTAAGTCATCAGCATACAAAGCTAACTTACAACTATAATGTTGAGACTTAAAGGGGTAAATTAAGTCGTCTAATCTAATAGCTTGAGCCAACGGTTCAATATAGATGTTAAACAGGAGAGGCGAGATCGGGCAACCCTGCCGGGTCCCCCTCTGGATGTTAAAACTAGGAGTCAGCAAACCGTTCAAAAGGATCCGAGCAGAGGCTCCCTGATAGCAGTTTCTCAGGGTTTGAATAAAAATCGGGCCGAACCCCATTGCCTCTAGTACCTCCCAAAGGTACACCCAGCAAACCCGATCAAAGGCCTTGGCCGCGTCCAAAGCAACTATGGCCAAAGGGTCAGATCTTTCAATGGCCAAGTCAATGTTACCTATTAACAATTGAGTCTGTTTCTGGATGTGCCTTCCAGCGACAAAGCCCTTCTGGTCAATATGGATCAGGCTGGGGACCAATTTCGCCAATCTCCCCGCTAGAACGCCCATAAAGATCTTATAATCGGCGTTCAGCAGAGAGATTGGACGGTATGAGTCGGCCTTTAACGGGTCCTTGCCTGGTTTTAAAATCAGGACAATTGTAGCCTCCTTCCAAGACTCTGGGACTTTACCTGTGAGGCAGTACACTGAATTAAAGATGGTACCCAGTACCGGGGTCAGCTCCTCTGCTAACAGTTTATATACTTCATTCGGAAGCGAGTCCATACCTGCAGCCTTTTTGTTCTTACATTTTTTAATTTGCTCGGTTATCTCCTCTGATGTGATGGGGGCCTCTAAATTGTTACGGCTCTCCTCTGACAGGGAAGGCAAAGATTTAGTCCTCAACCATGCTTGTATAGTGCTTGGAGACGGAGCCAGATCCTCTTTGTAAAGATCCGAAAGAGAAAGCAAACAAGTTTGCATATCTTCGATGCTCCTCGATTTCTCCCTTTGCTGTTAACTATCAGTTCAGTAATATTGTTCTTAGAGCGATCGGTTTTTGCTTTCCAGGCCAGTAGGGCACCTGCTTTCTCCCCGTATTCAAAGTTTTGCATATTCTTGGTATGCCATTGTGCCCTACACTTTGTATCTAGTTTCCCCCCTCTAATCCTGTCTTGCGTCTTCTAGGTCGCTCATAACTTGTCGCAGATGCCCTTGGTCCCCATGACTTAATCTATTCCTCTCGCTCTCTAACTTGGCTATTTTTTCCTCAATTATATTTAGGGCCCTAGCCTCGGCTCTATTCTTGGAACATATAAGACCATGGAGCCTCCCTCTCAAGTTTGCCTTGTAGGCATCCCAGATAAAATCCATGGTTGTGGAGCCCATATTCAAAGAAAAAAATTATAATGTGGACTGCTTAACAGCCTGGATAATTTCGGAATCCAGAAGCATACCCCTGTTGAGCGTCCATCTTGTCTGTAACGAGCTCCCTTTACTTTGAAGTGAAAACTGCACTGGGGCATGGTCTGAAAGGTGGCTTGACAAGACTGAGATTCCCTCCAGACCGCCCAGAGTGGATCTGTCCGTCAATATATAGTCGATTCTGGAGGAGTGACTGTGCTTTTTGCTGTAAAACGTAAAGCCCTGTAGATCTCCCTTCTTTGCCCTCCACACATCCACTAAGTCCAAGTTGTGTAGCATGTTTAACAATGCACAACGTACCCTGGGGGCCCCAACATGATGACTCAAATTGGACCTATCTTTTGAAGGGTCCTAAAGGACATTGAAGTCTCCACCGATTATAAAAGGAGGAGTTTCTGTTGTCAATATTGATTGCAACTTGCAGATATATGTCGGATCATCTACATTTGGGCCATAAAACGAGGCACAGACTAAGGGGCCGATTCCGATTCCGGCCGGAAATCTCTCCGACCGAGCCGGACCCGGAGAGAATTCCGACCGAATCGGACCCTAGCAGTCCGACCGGACGAATACGATGCATTCGCATGCTATCGGACTCGATTCGGTCGGACTCCCATTGAAGTCAATGGGAGCCGGTCGTACAACGCGTACGCGGGCTCCCATTGACTCAATGGGTGCGAGGCGAACAAGGGCGCCCCTACAGCGGGTACGCGTCCATGCGCATCGCGGCGTACATGCACAGGTAGGGGGACCCATGGGTCCCCCCTGTGTGCGACTCGCGCGCCTACGCGTACAGGGGGGTCCGACGCGGACCCCCAAAGTCCGGCTCCGACAGCTCTTTCGAGCCGGACGGCGCAAGTCGGTCGGACTGCTCAAGGCGCACATCGTACTTACCCGGCCAGGAAACGTCTCCATAGCGCGGTGCGAGTCGTGTCCGTGCGAGTCGCTCGGAGCGTGTTGAAGCCGCGTACGAGTCGGTCGGCGATTTCGCGGTCCGGCCGTACTCGCTCGGCCGGACCCGCGTACGATTCGGTCGGGAAACAGGGCTCCGAATCGGATCCGGTAAATCCGAATCCGATTCGGAGCACTACCGGCCGAGATCGGAATCGGCCCCTAAGTCTGAGCTCTCCAGAGCCAACTGTGCAACCAACCACCTCCCAGTGTGGTCCGACTGCGAATTTTTTATAGAACCGGGGGCACCATGCTTAATCAAAATTGCAACACCTCTACTGTGGATCGTTTGCTGCGAAGTACAGTAGCATTTTATCCAGGGCACTCTTGAAAAAACAGAACGACTTTCCAAAAAGCTCAGATGTGTCTCCTGCAGAATGCATACTTGGGCCGAGGAAAGTTCTAAATATTTTAAAATCAGCCTTTGCCTACGAGGACACCTTAACCCATTAACATTCCAGGAAATAAAGATGGTCCTACTATCCCTTTTATTTTGGTTTCCTGCCATTGATCTGCTGATCTGTTATACCGGCTTGACGGTATTTCCTTAAATCTAAAGTGAGATGAGGTTAATTTTTTTGTTTTTTACCCACTGCTCCCCACCCGGTGCACCCCCCCCTCCCATCTCCCCCAGTACCCCCCCTTCCCATGAGGAACCCTCCCTTCCAATAGGCAAGCCTATTCGGCCCCTTTCCCCCCCTTGGGATAGAAACTACATGTATAATTTAGGTCCTGCTATCAGTAAAGGACAAATCAAATGAAAAACAGATCAAATCAGATATCTCCCCTCTTCATCAATGCCCTCCTTCCCCCCCCCCACTCAGTTTTAATTTTCACTATAAGTTAATCTGCCTCCTCGCTAGATCTAATCTGATGCATGTGGTTTTTCCACATTACGCGTAGTTGTGCAGGGAACTTTAACTGTGCCTTAGCCCTGATGCTATTCAGCTCCTCTAGCCTTTTCCCTAACTCCCACTGTCGTGTTGCTGTCACATAAGAAATGTCTGATCTTATTTGAAAGGAGAAGGGACTGGAACCATTAGAAGTTATGGTGACTTCTTTGAGGGCGGATGACAAGATCTGCTCCTTGACTGAATAAGTTAGAAAGATCACCAATATCTTCCTAGGTTTTTGTCTTGCAAGGTTCCTTTTGAAGGGGTCGCGATGAACCCTTTGTATTTCACTTGCTAGGTCTACTTCGGGCGCATTCTTTAGCACTGTCTCTTTTAACACAGATATGACGAACCCCTTTATATCCGATCCCTCCAATGCTTCAGGGACATTCAAAAGCCGCAGGTTGTTCCTCCTGGAGTGGTTCTCCAGGCGCTCAATGTCGTCTTTCAGTTCTTTATTCTGGGCCGTTAGTTTCGCCAGCTCCGCTGTGGTAGAATACATGGTGTCCCTAATTTTAGGAATTTCCAGTTCAATTGCGTCTGTTCTTAATACGACTTCGTCTAGCCTTTTAGCTAGTACTTCACAGGAAGCTTGAATAGCTGCCTGGTTCGCTTCGGAGACTGCAAATCTATTGGTCATTTCAGCTTGATTTGTCTCGGACACAGTAAATCTGTTGGCCATTTCATCCTTCATAGCCAATAATATATCGGCCAGGGAGCATGACGTACCTGGTGTAACTGGTGTACCTGTTGTGCCAACTGATTTTTCCGTTGTTGCGTTGTCTTCTGTGGTATTGAGAGAGATAGTGTTGGAGGCCTTAAGGGATTTCAGAGACAGATCTGGTGGTTCATTTATGGCTAAGGCTGAATATCTATTTGATAAGCTCACTGATGGATGCGTACTTAATATCCTATCAGAGGCTATATCAGGCACTTTCACAACATTGCACGCCCCCACTATTGAGGCACTTACAGAACTGAGTGCTTCTGCCGATAGACTGCCCTGGCCCGCGTTCTTTAATATATCGCCTACTGAGGCAGTAGAGGTGGACATGACTTTATAATAGGTTTTGAGCGAGGGCGTAATTTTAACCTTAGAGGGAAAAACCCTCTTACCCCTTCCTTTTCCCTTGCCAACGTCAGCCTCTTTGCCTTTTAGGTTGGCGCCGTCGTCCGTAATGGCCCCTTTATGCCTGTGCTGTCGCGTAGATGTTTTTACTTCAGAGATTCCTGGGGGGGTTCGTGGAAACAGACTGGGTTTGGTGATGTCGTTGTTAAAGGAGTGGGCAGCTCTTGTCCGTAAGGTGTATCTATTTATTTTTGGTGCGTGGTTATCTGCTGCCACTGGCCCACCTAGCTTGCCAGCTTCTCCTGTCTCCATACACTTATCTTGTGTCTTACCCTGTACCTCTCTTGCCTGAAATTTTTTCCAAGTTTGAGGACTATATAAGCCAAGCGCCGGGGATGTTAAGGCTTTGTTTTTAGTACCCCCTGGGAGAAAGAAGAATTTCTTCTTACCTTCGTTGCTGCCCTTAAGATATGCGTCCTCCGGAGGTATGTGGGACCAAACTCGGCGACACCCTACCTGGAGGTCTGCAACTACTCCCGGGACATTGCAGACACGGGGGGTTGGAGGCGCGCATACGCTGGTGCTGGCTCTGCCTCCCGCGACTCAGAACAGGAAAAGAGCCGAGTTGCGTCTCCACCGAGTCCGGGCTGCTTCCTCCCAGCGCCAGCCACAAACCACGCCGACCGCTCCACTCTCCCTACCGCCGACGTCAGGGTGTCCAAAATCGGGAGAAATCAACTCCAACCGCATGCCCTCAGGTACGGGGGGGGGGACATCAAAAAAGGGGAGAAAAGTAAACAGAAACTCCTCTAGCAGGATCCATAGCTGCTTAATAAGACCCAAGGGGGAGCCGAGCCGTGGCCGTTTAGCTAGCGGCCGCCATGTTCCTCAGTCATCACCAATGCTTGTTTTAATAGTAACCTTCTTCTTCCACCTTTCTCTGTACTGTTTCGGGTCCCTCCAGCCCTTTATCTATTTAACCAGATCCTTAATGTAGGCTTGTAATGTTATTAAAGAGAACTCTTTATTTCAGCTTGGGTCAAATCCATTTTTAATTTCTTTGCACATTGCTTATTCTACTGATGTCAACTTTGCACTCATCAGCACATTTCTCTAGCATATCATGTGCTTCCTTCGCACACCTTACTTCTTTTCTGATTAAGTACCTCATTCCATCCACACTGTTATGTTATGTTATGTTATGTTACGGGGTATTTGTAGAGCGCGCGGCTACTCCAGGGAGTGTCCCGGCGCTGACTTGACCCCTAGGCAGAGCAGTGAGAACATAACAGCATAGTGCTTCTTCTACTGTTGGAAGAGCCAGGTTTTTAAGATTCGCCTGAAGCTAAGGAGATCTTGATTATGTCTGAGGGAAAGTGGCAGGCTGTTCCATAGCTTCGCGGCTGCCACCTGAAAGGAGCGTCCCCCCTTACATGAGCGAAAGAACTTTGGCACGATCGTCAGGTGCTGGGTCGACGACCGCAGGGTTCTGGATTTTGTTCCTGTATGACATCAATCCGTTTGTGTCAATTGCCCTTTGCAAAGTTACTCCAAATTCAGTTTTTAAAAGCGCAACATTTATGTCTCTCTCTTTGGGAGACTCAACGGAAATATTAGTAACATTCTTTTCCCTTGTAATTGGAGACACAACAGCAGTATGTTTCCTAGTACTCAGTAAAACTGTCAACGCATTCTCAAGTGGGGTACTCGCTGAAGCATTCACAACTGCAAGCGCAGTCAATTCCTGTGCCTGTACACTCAAACCATCTCCCACTGCACCTGTATCAGGCACTCTGCCCTGTCTCTGGATTCCATCAGTGTATGGAGGAGGCCTGGAATTCAAAAGATCATTTAAAAAGTTATCCTCCACATCTGAATCTCGTTCTCAGTTTTGTTTTTCTCACTCTCATCGCTTTTCTTTTTGTCGGACGTCTCTTTGATTATTGCAAGGAAAACTCAGTCCCTCTGTTTGAATTGAACCCTTGGCGTCTGGGAATTGGGTATTGTTTAAACTGTTGTTTTTCTACCCATGACTGTTTGTAAATCTGTCCTAGTCTCCCCTGTTGTGTGCTTAGATGTGAATGGGCAGCCCCCCACCTCCCCTTTTGGTTTAAAAAAAAAAAAAAAAAAGTTTAAAAAGGCAAACTGCACCCTAAGTGGCTAAGCAGAGTTTGTTTGAGACTGCTGAATCTGCTTTAAGGTTTACAACTGTGTTTGGAAAGTGGATGTAACCCTCGTTTTTTGGTTAGAAAAAGGGATTTGTTGAAGTGCGCGAAAAGCAGTATTTAAATGGCATAGATTTGAGCCTACCTGCAGGATTAACTAGGACCAGTGTGGATTGAGCCTGTCTGTATCCAAGGGGATTCTGTTCCTCTGGAGCAGCTCACTGTCCCCGATCATCAACCTGTGCTTGAGGTCATATGTTCCTCATATAAGTTTGCCATTGGGCATTACACCTGCGCTCTAATTAGCTGCTGTATCTGGTGTTTCTGATGGGCTTAGGGTTAGGTTTCTGATTGTCTGATAGGTCTTGGGTTCTGATTGGTCTCTGGGGTAGTGATTGTGAGAAGGTGGGTTGGTATATGCTGTCCACTAGTTAAAGTGGGCACCTTGTACCAGGCCACACGACCCTTATGATGTATGAGGTCAAAGATAACCTTTAGAAAGCTATCCTAGTGGTAGCTGTGGAGAGCATCCTTCAGGCTTAATCTTGAAGGAATGTAAAGCAGCTTGTTTTACCAGAACATCACCTCCTGAATGACTAAATGAAAGGAGAACCACACAGTGTTTATATAAAAATATGTATTTATTAATATAACACTCTACGCGAGACTAGAGCACAAAGCACACAATACTTAATCAATAGAACATTCGTAAATAGCGAAATACACAGAAGGCTCCAGGGGGAGACCGAACCATTTACTAAAAAAATGATATAACAACAACGACTTCATTAGACACAGTGCCTAGAGCACGTAGAATCGCTGGGACCCCAAGGAACCACCCAGAGGAGTGAGACAGGGAGCCCACGGAGGACGGGTGCAGTGAGGAAACAGACGCGTGCTCCGTACAACTCTATGGGAAAGTCGCAGTTGGAAATTTACAAGTTAAGGACACTTCTGAGAGGAGTTCGAGCAAACCCTTTGGAACTTAGGAGGTTCTAAGGCCAACCCACCAGTGAGTACCGAAGTACCCGTGTTACCTATCCCAGAGGAGCCGGGTGCACAGGGGTCAAGTGGTGTCGGAAACCTTTGTCGTTTTCAATGGAGAGCTGCAAAGAAGTCCTGCTGCCAGGAGGGCGAAGAAGGTCAGGTGGAATCCAAGCCTGGATTCGAGGTGAGGAGAACCTGTAAGCAGAGGGGACAGAGTCTGGGTCACTTCAGGTGACCAGGGGCTCGGTATTCGAATGCCCACCGATGTCGAGTGCTTCAGGAGTGAAGAAGGGTTGCTTGCCTCTGCAGCCACGGGGACCAAGAGATGTCGAGGATGACCAAAGTCCGGAGGTGAGCTGTCCCACGAAGGATGTCGAGAGCTGAGGGGTCGATGTCCGGCTGGAGCACCAACAAGCCTTGGCAACTGCAACCCATGCGGTCAGAGGAAACAGGTTACGGTGAGGACCAGCAAGGTCCAGGGGACTCTCCAAGCAATGGAGAGTCCGGGCACATCTGGAGCAACCAGGTAAGCCCAAGAATTAGCAAGGTGACCCTCGCCAGGACCCACAGGTCAACGGACCAGGGATCGCGAGGAGACCTCAAGCAAGTTTGCAAAGTACCAGCCCACAGGACACTCGAGGAGTGGAGGCCGAAAATCTTCGGTGCAAATACTGCTCGGGGTCAGGACTACACGGAGTCCAATGCACAAGCTCGGGAATCGTCACTAAGCATATGCAACTGCAAATGTACGTGGTGTACAGGGGTTCGGGTTGCACGGTCCCCACGAGGGATACTGGTCTCAGAGTTGCTGAGAGGGCAGATCAACCTCAAGGAACTTCGGGAACCCACCTCCTGTGTTGCTGAAATCTTCGGAGTCCTCAGGAGCTCGGGAGAAGCAAACCGGTCAGATGCGTTTAGGTGCCTGCTTTTGCAGGGGAGTAACTCCTTTACTCCAAGGGAGATTCTTCAGTCGTCCAGCGTCGTGCAGGCAGTTGAAGTACTTGGTTTCTTCTTTGCAGAATCTTGTCCAGGTAAAATCTAAAGTCCTGTAGTCAGGTAACCCACTTTCTACCCATGGGAAGGGGTGGAAAGATTCTGGGGACCCTCCTAGGGGAGGGGCAGGACAGAGGGGTGGCTACACCCCTGTCCTTTGTCCAGTTTCGCGCCAGAGCAGGAGCAAATGGCTCCCAGAACTGGTTTGAGCTTGACTATGCACAAGGACACCAAATGTGCCCCCAGTGCAGACTTTCTGGCACTCTCAGAGTGCACCCACCCAGCCCCAATACACTAAACCCTGTCTGGGAGGTGGTCACACCTCCCTGTGACAGGATACCTATTGTCATGCCTTCCTCTGCGCGAGCCTGGCTCAGCAGCAGGAGGGCAGAAGCGTGTCTGTGGCTGGCAGCATCCATTTTGTGCTGCCCAGGTCGAAAAAGCTGGTACCGGGTAGACCGGTGACCCACGGATGTCCCTCTAGGAGGGTGGAATCATACCTCCCACACCAGTTACTGGTGTGGAGGTATGATTCCAAGGTGTTTGACACCAAACACAACATGTTTCTAAGCAGCCGTTTTAAAGTTAGCATTTACCGCGAGGTTATAATGCACTTAAACATATATGTCTGGCTGCATCACAGACAACCCCGGAGAATGGTCTCCGAAGGCTGCAGAGGGGCTCTGCTCAAGCAGGGGCACCCTCTCACGTAAAACCCAGTACCCTGCCTTCAGGATTGTTAAGGCCTGCCATAGGGGTGACTGATAGGTATTTAAGTGCAGTGATTTATATAGATATAGTGAACCTATATCTTAAGTAAGTGGTGCAAGCACCAGCTTACACAGTCTGCAGTAGCAGGCTTGTCGTGTCAATTTGAATGGCCTCTCAGGGGTGGCATAATACATGCTTCAGCCCATGGGAGGCCTCTGGGGTACCTATGCCCTGGGTACATGGGGTACCATATACTAGGGACTTATAAGGGTACCCCCAGAATCCAATCTGGAGTGTACCTAAAGTACATGCATATCAATTTAAGGGAGAAAGCAGATAGACTGGGGTCCTGGATAGCAGGATCCCAGTCAGACTAGGCCAAAAACAGTGTGACATCAGCAAATAGTGGGGGTAACCATAAGAAGCAGATACTACTTTCCTACAGTGATTCTATTGGGGTTAGGGTTGTGATTGGTGGCTAGGTCTAGGGTTTTTATTGGTTCCTGGGGCTAAGGTTTCTATTGGGCCTAGGGCTTAGGGTTTGGTCTCTGATTCACTGCTAGGACTAGGGCTGTGATTGGCTCGAACGGCCTGGTCTCCTATTGGTCCTAGGGCTAGCGTTGTGAATGGTTAGGGTTATGGCTAGGGTTCCTATTGGCTGATGGTGTCACCTGACCAATAGGGCTAGTTAAGCGTAGGGCTCAGGGCGTCACAGCCAGGGCATCTCAGCTAAGGGTGGAGAGGACAAGGGCATTTGCCTGTTTGGGCCTGGCCGAGCCTACGGCCAGAAATGCTGCCCTTTGTTCATTCACCAGCAAGAACCTTAACCCATCCACATCAACACACACACAGCAAATGCACTCCACACATTTACTATGAACAAACCCGATACACATTTGAATGTATCAACACCCACTACATAACCCCACAAACAACACCTATACACCCTTCTACCCCAACTGCCACACAATGGCACCTTCATTCGCACACACAATTCCACTCTATTCTATACCACTAACCAATCCACTCATCAACAATATAACCCAAATCCACGCCATGCTTAACAATATCCCATCCATACACACACTCCCTGCACATACAAAGCATCAGCTCAACCCTCTACTTACTCATAACAGACCCATCCCTGTCACTACCAAACATATCCACAACCTTCCAACTTTTCCTCCACCAACACCCTCCTACTCTTTTTACCAAAAAACACATCCACATAACCCATACACTCCACCACACATATGACCTCTTTTAGCACTCAAATCTAACACAAACCTTGTCCATCCCCTCGCACACTGCATAAACTCTTTTTCAAAACATATCACCACCCCCTTTACCTTGCAGTTTCCACTCGCCAACAATACTTTACATACAAATACTTCTTAGAAAACAAATACATCATCATTTCATCTCACTACTCCTCAAAAACAAAACATAATACACACACCAGCACAATAAAATCTCACACACACATTACCTCATAATACTTTCCGTCACAACCCAGAAACATACACCCACTTCCACCCTCTTGGCTACAAAAATAATACACACCCTAGCCCAACTCTACTGCAATGGCGTAACAAAGGCCCCCGCAGTGCGTGTGGCCCCTGGGCTCCAGGGTGCCTCCTCATCCCAATACCCTGGCAAGAGAGCTCCTGAGTGAGTCTGGAGGTTGGGGGCCCCTCAATGTACTTTGCAGGGGGCCCCCTCAAGTTTCGTTACACCACTGCTCTATTGCCAAGCTTTCTCTCTTCCCCACACCTAACACATATACAGCAATACAGCAACTCTCCTTTAACTGCCTCTCATCCATTGGACAATTTAGAACCTTACAACATGATACACATGCAGTACCACCACCCCTAACTCATACACCTTCCACCCTAAACAGACGCAAACAAAATAAACAACATGCCACTCTTCACAGCTTCGCATCTCCATGTCTACTGCACAAGGCTACTCTACAAAAACAACACAGCTCACCAACTCACTCTCAAGCACCATCTCAACCACCTACACATGCAGACCCATCAAAATGTCATCTTAGCCTGCTGGATGAGGAATACGATACAGTACAACTACACTATTGGTATCCTCATACAGCTAATATCAGCACTAAGGACACACCTACTATAAGTCCGCAATACACTGCTCACTCTTCTACAAAACAAAGTCACACCATCACCAAAAGACATTCTCTGAACTGCCTACTAATAAATGCTCTATCACTCTCAAAAACAAGCATCACATCACTAACACACAACCTGACTTACTCTTCATAACTGAATCATGGTTGGGAGATGGCATGGCTCCAGTGTTGCATGAAGCCATTTCTCTAGGCTAACAAACTACCACTCAAAATCGTATAGGCAAAAGAGGAGGTGGAATAGCTGTTTTATTCAAGCAAACATTAAATATCACTTAAGCTGATGACGTTTCCATACATGGTTGTAAAGCCCTCTTCACCAGATGCAACACTACACCATCTTCCTCCTGTAACTTCCTACTCCTTTACAGACCTCCACCTAGCAATGCAACATTCCCAGACACAGTTCTAGACACAGTTTCAAACCTAATGACACTACAGTCCAACCTATGCGTTCTTGGTGACCTAAACGTTTGGTTTGACAAACCAAATATGCCCCAACCGAAAACAATCATCACTGGCCTAGACACACTGAACCTAGATCATATTGTCCACTAACCCACACGCATCGCTGGACACATCCTAGATGACATTTTTGCAAATCCACAACTAGTTACCTTTCAAACAATTACTCCAGTCACATGGTCAGACCACCATTTGCTTGCATTCCATCATAAAACACCACAAAGCAACCTACCTAAAACACCTTACATGCATCCACTTATCGACCGTAGAAGAAACTCAATTTTGAGCACTTAGAAACACATCTAACATCCAATGCAGATCTAGGCACAATAAATTAATTTTAAAAAACTATATGACTGGCTATAGGAAGCTTTTGATATCCTAATACCACTAAGAGCAACACAACAGAACAAAAGAAAACAGGCACCCTGAAGAAATACAGTGCTAAAAGAAACAAAACAGCAAACTAGAAAGCTGCAATGCACCTGGCTCAAAACAAACACCAGTCATGACAAAATTCACCTACAAAAACTTAACAGATTATACACGTCAGCAATCAGAAAAGCTAAGAAAAGATACTATTCAGACAATTCAAAATGCTAAATGCGCAAATAAAGAATTGTATAAAATTCGCACTAAATTTCTTAAACCAAATTGCCTAGAATGAGCTCATCCAATTACTCAAGAATTCACAGACAAACTAGCAAATCCTTACACAACCAAAGCAGACACGTTGGACTCCTATTTAAAACAAAGAAAAACCACCAGCACCTACCCTTTTCCAAAAAACACTCCTAGAGTAGGCTAACCCAGGCTCTGCATTCCTTTCAACAAATATTACACAAAGAATTTATGGACCAAGTCAAAGCAAGCAGGCTTACCGGCAGCTCTTCTGACCCATGTCCACCACAAACCTTCAAGTAAAGTCTTCTAACTACCTCTGCTGCCACACCAGTAAGAATCATCAACAATTCCTTAACTACAATAATATTTCCAGGAGACATAAAAAAAAGTCATGCATACGCCCATTAGTAAAGAAAACAATTCTGGACACGCCTAACCCCGAAAACTACAGACCAATTACAAATGGACCTTTCCTGGGCAAACTAATAGAAAGAGCAGCATTCACCCAGATGTCACAATTCATTGAAGATAACTCCATACTTTTAGACTTCCAAACAGGATTCTGTCCAGGAAGAGGCGCAGAATCTGCCCTCATTGCCATCTGGGATGACCTTAAGAACACTGTTGAGGGTTGCTGCACTACTTCTCTTAGATCTCTCAACTGCCTTTGACACAGTTGACAGTGACACTGTAATACAGAAACTATACGAAGCTGGCATAGAGGGGACTGCTCTTAACTGGATCACATCCTACCTTCAAAATAAAACTGTCATCCATACCCCCTTTCTTATCTAAACCATACTTTACAAAAGCAGGGGTCCCTTAAAGCTCTATCATCTCACCCATGCTCTTCAATATATACATGAAGTCATTACTGGCAGTGATCAATGAATTTCACCTCACATGCTATAACTATGCAGATGACACACAAATACTCCTTAAACTGGTAAGCCCCAAAGACATTGGAACATCAGAACTTTTCAGTTGCCTCAGAGCCATTGATCAGTGGATGACATGGAGCCATCTCAAATTGAATGCTTCCAAAACAGAAATAGTCACATGTGGCGATTGGAAAAATTATGACCCACCCGCTGCCTGACCTGACGATTTGGGAACACCAGCTAAAGTATCCACGGAAGTAAGAAACCTCGTAATGACCATGGACTCCAAGCTATCAATTATTGCCCAAGTTGACAAATTAGCAAGATCCAGCTTCAATATTATAAAAACTCTGTGACGCATCTTCCCCACCTGGGATTTCCACACAAGGTCCAGGCTACTATCTCTCTTGTACTGTCTAAACTCGATTGCGCCAACAGCTCTACCACATCTTTAACAACTAAAAATACTTCAACAGATTCAGAACTTTGCTGCCAGACTATTCTTAGATATGAAGCCACAAGCCCACATTTTGCCTGCCTTGAAGGCCCTATATTAGTTACCTGTTGCCAGAAGATCCACATTCAAGCTGCTTATTACCACCCACAAAGCGATACCTGGAACAGGGCCGCTCTTCATCAGGAATAAAATCACCAAATACATTCAACAAAGGAGCTTCCGCTCTAGATTGGCACCTCCCCTAAAAATCCCACCATACAAGAAAAAAAAACATATGTGGTACATCTTCTCTGTTCAAGCAGCCAAACTATGAAACTCTTTACTCCCAAACATAAGATCCACAGAAGACTACTCAAGAGTTGGCTCTTCCCCACATAACCACCATACTCGAGCATAAATATACAGCATATCCCTGTGTAGATAAGCATTTTTGTATTATATACCTGTACCAAGATATGTGTATTGCTTTGTATATATGTGTATAATAATGAATGAATGAATGAATGGATTTATTTTATTGTGTGGCTACTTAAAACCATTACAATTTACAACATTAAAAACATATAGCAAAAGAAAGTGCAAGCCATTATTAAAACTAGAAGTTAAAAGGTCCTAATATTTTAAACCCGGCCGTCAGGGAGATATGTTAGCCACCGGTGTGGTCTTAATAGTTAAAAATCATCAGGACAGAGTTAATGCTCGATAGTGCCTCTTGGTAAAATCAACTGTTCAGGGGTGGAGCGGCCCTCCGAGAGGGTGTCCCTGGTATCGTGGAGCTCATCAGCTGTTCGTCAGACTCTGCTTGTGCCAACTTGTCTTTCAAAAGTAGGTGAGTATGATGTACAAATTTGCCAAAGTTGGCCATGTTCTTCACTATGTCCAAAGTGTAGAGCTGACGGACAGCCTCCTTTGCTATGCAGGTGCCCAGTTGAAGAAGAATGGGTCTAAGATTAATTCTGCTGACTTGCTGCAGAGCTGGGCAGCATAGCAAAATATGTGCCAAGGACTCCCTTTTATAGTTGCATAGACGTCACTTTGTACTGTCCCACCGTGCTTTCCAGGATGGGTATAGTTCTTTTTTAGGGGAGCAGGTGTAGTCTTGCGGCTAAGATCCGGTGTAGTGCTTGTCTCACCACCGCCTGCGTTAGATGGGGCTTATGGGTGTGCAAAGTTTGAGGGAGGCGTATAGTTTCATGAAAGTCTCTTTGTTGCCAAGTATTCCATATCCAGAGAGCGGGAGCGTAGTTGCCTTTGTATTGATGTTTTAATGGTTGCATAGTTGATTAAGCTGGAATCCCAATTCTCGGTGGCTAATTGTAGCAGGTCTTTGGCCATGGTAAAACTGGCGGACCAACGATTTCTCTGTCTTAGAAAGATGGATTTTATGAGGGCCTTCATGGAATTCTCAGGCGCCACAGTTGTCAGGTAGAAATATTTTGTCAAGGCAGCCAGCTCTTCTAATTTTTGTTGAGTAAGGTCGAATTTGAGGCGAATCAACGTGTTGTGCAGGCGGGCAAGCAAAATATCTTTTTATACGCTGTACAGTGTATTATTTCCAAGTCCTGTGCGAACATTCCCGGAAATGCCTGTTGCGCATAATTGAGAGACTGTAGTAGTTTGGCCCACAATACCCTTTGGATTGCCGTGGTTGTTGAGCTGTCTAAGGTGGCATATAATTGGCAGAGAGTGTGCGTGACCATCTTTTTTTTCTGTCGCAGTTTTTGTAGGTGGGGCCATGGGCGGCTAATCTCACTTAGCCAAGCCCCAAGATTATTGTAACTTTGTGCACAATCCAGAGTCAGGGGAACCAGGCGCCACTTAATGAGTTTTTTCTTTGGGTGGCAGCCAAAGATCGCAATTTTGGACTTACTCACATTCGCTTCCAGCACGTTCTTGACGTTATATTCCGACAGAGCAGTGAGAGATTTTTGGAGGCCTATTTTGGTGTGGTCCAAAAGAATGAGGTCATCGGCATACTGTATCAGGTGGATCTTTGTGTAGCCACTTTTTGGAGTAGCGAGAGAGGCTCCATGCAGTGCTGTGCCCAAGTTGGCAGTATACAAATTAAAAAGCGTTGGTGCCAGGACGCATCCCTGCTTTAGCCCACGATCTGTTCCGATTTTCTCCGTGGCGGACTCACTGGAGAGCTTAACCCTTACCCAGGTTCGAGAATACAGAGAACTAATGGCTCTTAGAAATTTTGGGCAGATGTTCCAACGTGCCAATTTCTGCCATAGGATGCTGCGGGCTACCCCATCGAAAGCTGCAGAGTAGTCGATGAAACAAGCGAAGGGCGGGGGAGAGCAACGGGCTACTGCTTGTTGAGATAAGTATGACAGGACTGTGATGTTATCTACAGTTGAGCCCCCTGATCTGAACCCCATCTGGTAAAATGGCAGCAGGCCTTTAGTAATGTACCCAGTCTGCTAATTCCTGCAAAAGTGTGCTCGCGTAAGCCTTTCCCTCAATGTCCAGCAAGGCAATCATCCGATAATTCTAGGGGTCAGTGGTTGACCCTTTTTTGAAGATTGGTTGCAACAGTGAGCTCCTCCATGAGTCCGGGACTTCCTCCAGAAGCCTGCATTCTCCATATACCAGTGAAATATTTGAGGTCCAAAATCTGTGTCCTCCCTGAAGAGGGAACCCGGCACCCCGTTAGGGCCAGGAGCTCCATTTTGCGGAATCTTTTTTAGGACGGTACAAACTGCTACCTCGCTTGGTACTGTAGGATCTGCCGGTGACCCGGGGGGCTCTTCTCTGAGGTTGTCCGACTTCCTCGGTGTAATATATCCGTTTGGATAAATGACTTTCTGGTCGTCGGTGTACAGAGACTTTACATGGGCTACCCAGGTCTCCGTTTATAAATATATACATATAGATATTGGTTAGTTCTGCTTAACAAATCTGCACATTATTATTTTGTGTTTAACGTGTATTTAGGTCACTGCATAAATAAGTAAAAACTTTCCTAACTATTCAACAATTGCTTCACTATTGCATAAAATATATATATATATAATAAAAACAAATTAGCTTAAAGTACAGCAACACTTGAAAGTCTGAGTTATTAAATGCATCTTAAATCTAGAAATATTACCTTCCTTATACATATATAACTTCCATGTACTTGTGTATCTTAATTTTTATTACTATACTCCTAATTCCTATTCTCCTTAAAATATTCTTACACAGGGAAAGTGCCCACTCTAGGAGGAAGAATGGCGAGCAAATGGCTCTCCATTAATAATAACGATTTTATCGCCACTTTAATCAACACAGTTCCGTGTCCCACATCTGATGTTAACCTATACGAAAAATCTTTCTCGTCTTGGTTACTTGCGGCTAGTAACATACATGCTCCACTAAAACAAATCAGCTTTACCCGCCGACATGAGGCTCAGAGATGGTTTTCCCCTGACTTAACTTAAACTCTCAAAAACGCTCCCTTCGTCAACTGGAAAGAAAGTGGAGGCAGGATTACTCCCAAACAGGAAAAACTATTTATGTCCGGGCCTTACATGATTATAAGAAGGCCATCTCCGCAGCTAAGGCAGCTTATTTTTCAACACGAATTCTCAATTCTAATAATCAAGCTAAGGAATTATTCACAATAGTTGATGAATTATCAAACCCTGAGAGAGTCCTAATTAAACCCAAGCCGTCACAGGCCCTGTGTGATTCTTTGAATAAATTTTTTATTGATAAGATTAATGATATTAAAGCCAGCATCCCACACAGGCTCCCACATGATATTACCCCGCCTTCACCTAGGAACCCCCACTCTCTGGACTCCTTTTTACCTATTGATATAGAGACCTTGAATAACCTACTCGCTAAAGTTAAATCTGGCTCTCCTTTGGATCACTGCCCCCCTCATGTCTTGAAAGCAGCCTTTATGGCCTCTCCAGACCCAGTTCTTGCCCTTTTAAATCAATCCTTGTCCCAGGGCTGCGTCCCCAAGGCTTTTAAGGAGGCCATAGTAGTCCCCCTACTAAAGAAACCAAGTGCTGACCCCCAGACACTAGCAAATTATCGTCCCATCTCTCTGCTCCCCTATATGGCTAAGCTACTAGAGGCCCATGTGGCAAAATGCTTATCCAACTTTTTGGAACAGACGGGATTCTTTGATTCATGTCAGGCCGGTTTTCGGCCTAACCATTCCACTGAAACTGTGACTGTGGCAATATTGGACTCCCTACGTGAAAATGCAGACAGAGGCACTCATCAGGCCCTGATATTGCTTGACCTCTCAGCTGCATTTGACACGGTCGACCATAACATACTAGTGGACCGTGTCAGAGAGGCTGGCTTTCAGGGTCTAGCCCTTAGCTGGATTAATTCCTTCTTAGTAAATCGCACTCAGGCAGTCCGTATTGGCCAATTCACTGCCCCTAAACTAAAAACAACTTGCGGGGTCCCCCAGGGCTCTTCGCTTTCACCACATTTGTTCAACCTCTACCTATGCCCATTGATAAGATCTTTGAAAGAAAGGAAGGTGAACCTTTTCAATTATGCAGATGACCTCCAACTCATGTTCTCAATTGATAATTCCCCTGAATCTATAACCAATCTTCAATCTATTATGCTTTTCATCCAGCAATGGATGAATCTTAATCATTTAAAACTTAATCCCAGCAAAACTGAACTAATTTTGACAGGGGGACCTTGCAACCCATGGGGTCCACAATATTGGCCTAATAATCTGGGACCTACCCCTACCCCCTCAACCTCAGTAAAAAGTTTAGGGGTTACAATAGGCAACGACCTGTCCTTAAAAGCACATGTAGGCACAGTGGTCTCTGCCTGTTTCCTACAACTACGAAAAATTAGGAAAATAAGTAGGTTTCTGTCCCACGATGCTTTGGTCCAGGTGGTAATAGCTCTTGTGCTGTCTCGTCTGGACTACGCAAATGCCACCTACTTGGGACTTCCACTTGGCCTCACCAAACGACTTCAGCTGGTGCAGAACCAAGCGGCTCGAATGATACATAATCAGCCCAGATGGCAGCACGCCTCACCCCTCCTTAGGAAGCTGCACTGGCTCCCTATTCCGCAGCGATGTGCCTTTAAAGTCGGATGTCTGGTGTTTAAATCCCTAAACGGCCATAGCCCAAAATTCATTGATAATCTTGTCTCTCGTTATACCCCCACTCGGAATCTTCGTTCAGCTCAACTTCACCTTTTGACAATACCCATCTTTAAACTGAAACGTCAGGGGGGCTGCAGGTTTGCAACTTTGGCCCCACGCCTGTGGAATTCCATCCCCTGGAAATTAGACTTAGCACCAATCTGCTCCTATTCAGAAAATCTCTTAAAACTTGGTTATTCACACGAGCTTATGAATAAACTGTTCCGGATTGGCACCCACCTAGTCTCCAGCGCCATGAAACCAATCGGTGAACGAGCGCTCTATAAGTCACAATTAAGATAAGATAAGAATTCAACATCTCCAATGCACTACCCTATATCTCATCCTATACCTCTCAATGTATCCTCTACCTTAACTCTCTGACTCATCCAACCCCCATTCTACTACTTGGATCCCCCAAATAACCCTTCCTAGACTCTTCCATACTCTACCCCTCTTTTCATCACCTCAAACCTCTTTTACTACTCAGATCTCCCAAACAAGCCTTTCTAAACCCTTGCCTCTGACTCTTCCCCCTGTCTCTTCCCCCCTCCCCTCTACTCATCCCAAACCTCCTCCTGCTACTATGATCTCCAAATAAACACTTTCTAGACCCTTCCCTCTTCTATCTCTCCACTATCCTTTTCAATCCAACTGACAGACTCACATGTCCACCGCTCAAATAAATTTCATATTCCCCTATACTATTTAACCACTAATCCTGTTTGCGTTCCGTAGCCGCGTGCTACTCGCCGAAAAGCGCTTCGACGCCTCATCAGGGGTTGAAAGCGCTATATAAAAGCGATCCCCTTCCCTCCCTCCACTATCCTATTTCAATCCAATTAACAGACTCACATTTCCACCACTGAAATTAATTTCATATTTTCCTATACTAATTTCCCACTAACCCTTTTTGGGTTCCGGAGTAGCGTGCTACTCGCTGAAAAGCGATTCAATGCCTCGTATGGGGTAGTAAGCTCTATAAAATACAACTACACTCCTCCCTCCAACATTTCTCCTGATGATCACACTTGCCTTCAAGACATTGTCCAAATTAACCCTTTACCTTCTTCTTCAGTTTCTTTCTCTCCTTTAAGGTAGCTATCTGATCTCATTTATTGAATGCCTCAAAGTGTGTACATCTAGGTAACATCTTTCTCTCATTCTTGGTCTGTCTCAAGAAATCTAGCTTTCAAATGTCAAAGGTACCATCTAAACGAAACTGCAAGTTCTTGTCAGAATAGGTGTGTTCATGCCAGGTATAAAAACATTGATGGTTATCATTTCATATACAGAAGTACACTGTATAGGTATTTTCTGTCCCGTCGTAGCAGTCCTCACCAGTAGCTATACAGCTTATTCAACACAGCGCCCATTATTCTCAATCAAAATAATCCCAATATCACACAAAACAAGCTATAGGACACCAACCAATCCCAGTGTGAATATGTCAAGAGTCAACAAATCACAATGCCTTTTTGACAGCAACCAACCAATGACAGTGCGGCTCAATGATGTCTCACCAATCCCAGTGTGACTTCCCTGCTGACTGATCACAGTGCTATCTCTCAGTGAATGTGAAAACAATTGCACAGCCTTTTCAATAAACAATTACTAAATAAATCAAAATAAATCTTGTCTGCTCAACCTAAAGAGGAGAAAATCAGCAGGTTAGAATAAGCCAAATCTCAGAAGCAACAAACAAGATTAGCACCTTTGCTGCACTTGTCAACCTCAATTCACACCAAACCAGACTCTCATCGAGTGGCAATCCAACTCTAGGTAGTGTATTTACTCCCGTGCACAGAGGATCAAGGGACACCAACTTAAATTAGACATGCAAACTCCGGAAAAGGAAAACACGTTAATTCAGATAAATCCCTTTCTGTGTGCATGTAGCGCCTCGCAATACATTCTACTTTGATGCAGACAAGTTCAACAATAATAAAAACACTGAAACTTCTTCAAGGCACATCACAAATAAGAACTGTATATCAAAATCACAGTGATCAAACCACCAATTGAATCCAAACTCAATCAAATTTACCAAAAATCTCACATACAGCATAACAATCTATCATCCACACAAGACTTCTCACTTCAATAACACACTAAAACACTCTAAAACAGAAGAATCATTCATCCCTATTCATACTTACAATCTGATTCATTCAGGAGCAGCACTGCAAGTCAGGCACTCCATCAATCAAGAAAATCCACACTGGTAAACCCACTAACACTAGGGTCAGAGCAAAAAGAGTAATTTATAAAGCAGAAAGGAGGTGCTCTTCATTCGCAACCATCTTCCGCTACCAGAAATTTGGGGGTGTGGGGACCCTGCAATTTTGTCACCCAAAAATGTACCTCACCAGAACACTCACAAATCGCTGAATCGGAGATGGTGTTAAACCTCAGGTTCATGAAGCAATGTGTCTCCAATGTAAGGCACCTCCCAGCACATCAAAATATTGTAAAACAGTCAATTAGGTAAAAGGACCCAGTCAATAAATGAGATCTAGATCATTGGAATAATTTAAAGGATTTATTACAAAAATTAATGGAAAATGCGGTAGAGAGTTAATGCCAGGAAGGCTCTTCAGCGAATAGGGCATTACAGAGAAGTATAGACTCAAAAATATTTGAAGTTCCAAATGGGCAGCAAAATCGGGAGAGAATTGGACAGCATCCCTGCGGCTTGTAAGTCTTCAGGAAAGTCTTTTGGCTCAGCCACAAAAGCAAGGGATTGTATCCATTATTTTCACATATGAAATTAGTAAGCTGCAGCATCACTGTTTTGTGAGACAATGTATCATTTAATTAGCTAATCAGAACACACTTCTATTAATTGTCATATTGCCTGAACACATAAGCACTATCCCACTACATGAATAATTTTTGTGCTCCCTCTTTACTAAAACCATACGGAGATGGGAGAACAAACTGGATACATTAACAACAGCAAGCTAGTATGGATAACTAGGGTACAGTAAGCTAACAGAAGGACTTTGAAGTAAAAGTTGCAGTTTGTGACTGAGCGGGGGGATGATTCATCGAGAACAGCATGAGTAATGATAATGTAAATACCTGACATGATTCTGCTTGAGTGTGTACCACACAAATAATAATCAGTGATTTGTGCAGGGCGAGGACAAGGTGGCATTCATTTTGAAAAGCATGGCTGCTTGGCACAAATCGAGGCCGAGTTAACAAGGGTCAAGAAAACACACGTTTATAGGTCATAGGAAATTTATTTCAAAAGCAGCTGTATTATTACCGTGTGTACATGTATAATTGTGTGTAAAACCACATTCTGTGTGTTATTAATGCTCTAAAATGTATAAGCACTAAAATCCTCCACATATGTACGGCTGAGGGAAATGTACACATGTGTACATGAGCGACTCACCCAGAGGTGTGTGGCCTATGTTGCTTAGCTGTGCGTAAGTTTGATTCTGTACCAGAATATGTGTGCAGTAATAAGTGGTGCACAGTTATAGATTATCAAGTGAGACCCTGACTGGCAAAGGCTGCTGTGTTTGTACAATATATATCCATACTCGTAAGTGTGGTCCGTCAGTTAATTGAAGGAAATTATATATATGTACTGTATTCGGTTAAATGATTCATAAAACACATATAGCACAAGAAGGGTACTGACAGTAAGACAGTGTTGCTATGTGTACATAACTGCTGTGTGTTCAGTGCCGATGGTGTGGTGTGTCCATGCCATCTTGGACACCAACTAAATGTGTAAAGGGATAATGTAAAATATGTGTGAACTGGCTATATCCGGCACTGAATTTGCAGAAGCCATCAAATTACTTTGCTATAATTCTATAACATTGCTGCCAAGATGAATGTTCTATTGCTAGGTATCCTCTTTCTGGAGACTGTGGAAACTCGGGGTCTCCTCTTTGAGTTCAATAGAGACTACTTTTCTTTGATCCCTAAACCAAGAAAGAACTCCCCACTTCTCTACGCTAACAATAGACCCATCTCTTTACTCAACTGTGATGTCAAAATACTGGCCAAGATACTAGACACAGTTGTACCACTGCTTGTACGTTGTTATCAAGTGGGCCTTGTGTCATGAAGATAATCTAGGAACCATGTGAGAGCAGTTCTACACCTTACATGGCAGGTGAAGAATGATAAAGATGAAAAGGTTGCACTCTCCCTCAAACACTGGAGAGCACTGGATTAGATCCCAACTTTAGAGAAAAGATCAGATGGTTGAACCAGGAGTCCATGGCACTGGTGAACATCAGATTCTTAACAGACTGGCTCACTATTAAGGGGGACCAGAAAAGGCTGCATCTTGTTCCTGGTGTTTTCCCGGACAGCTTTAAAACCATAGGCAAAAGCAAATAGGTGCTCTGAAGGAATTAGGGGAATAGCTACTATAGCTAGAGAAATTAAGCTGATGCTGTACTTTAATGATGTACTACTTTCAATATCAGCTCCTGATGCTTCTTTTTATACCCTGATGTCAACAATCTCAGAATTCTCACTTTGTTCAGGATATAAAATAAACAGAACAAAACTTGAAGCACCGCCAATGACTCCTTGTACTACAGGGAAATGTTGTAATGTATTACCTTTGCAACGGATACCCAACATATTGAAGCACCATAGTACATTTGTGAATGGGCATCTATTTCACAGTGATGCAAAGCAATATAAATATGATGATGGATAAAAACAAAACTGAAATTTGCAAAGTGGAAAGCATCACAACTGCTTTATGGGATTGAGTCCAGACAATTAAAATAGTAACTGCTTCCATGTACAACTATGTTTTCAGTATGCACCCCATAAGGATCCCCTACTCAGTTTTTTGGAGCATTTGTTGACTTATCAAACCATATATTTGTGATGGCTATACCCCAAGGCTGAAAATGTCCAAAATAATTTCAAGAGGTTTACTTGGAAATTATTGTGGGCCAGTAGGTGTGATGGCGAATCTGAATGCTGTGTTGAGTCAAGAGGTAAACAGACTTCGCAGAGTCTTATATCAGTTGCAGATCTAACCATATGATATCCCACACTCCCTTTTTCGCAATATCAACTCTATGCTCCACATCTTTTTGTGGAATCATGGGTTCCCCCGCAGCGCTCTAACTAAATGTTTTAAATTTACATACAATGGCAGAATTGCAGCAGCCGACATTGAATCGTACTACAGGGCCTTCCACCTAGTGATAATTAACGAGTGGTGGTATGACACCCTGGAAAGGCCCACATATGCCTTGGAAAATTATGTGCTCTGGGGCACATTGGTCCACCACCTGTTTTATGGAGGTGAGTTACGCTTGTCACTCTCGCCGGCAACTAAGGTGTTAATTCATACAGGGAAGATTTGTACGATGCATGGGGTAGCAAAACAAACTGACGGGACAAACCCTGTTGTAGGCTGTTGCTCGCACAGCATTTAAATCATGCATAAATCTCATACTGGCATTTAGCCTACTGTGCCTATTCTGCCCCACCTCACACCTCCTTCTGGAGTCCATTTCTCTTTGGCAAGTCGAGGTAGGTTTCCTTGCCAGGGATGAGAATCTCAGAGGAAGGGATCAAGGCTTAGGTGCAGATTACTCTTAAGCTTGGTTCCCAGAGCTCAATGTCTTTAGCAAGTCAGGTTTGACAGTCTCGCCACAGTGCAAGCCTCAGGTTCGATTCCAATGGAGGCGGTGGCCTGCAGAATGTGTCTCACTTCACTCCTACTTCTGGGAGAGACGAACAGACTGGAGGCTTGACCCATGATCCTGAAAGTACCACATCAGAAAGACATCAGCGGATGATGTCCTCGCAGGCAGGTTCAGTTCAAGAATACTTTGTTTGGTTTCTTGACCATCAAAGTTGACAAAATATACATCCATAAAATACAATACTAAAATATCATCATTCTTATTAAAGCTAATGCATAAAATACTTAAAAACAAACATATTTCAAATTCACTTGTTAAAAACTTCTTGGTTAAAACGCATCTTCATATATTGCACACACAAAAAAATCACTCCATTTGTAGTCATTACGACAGTACAGACATAAATGTGAAAAGGGTTAACACACCATTTGTCCCCCTAGAAAGTTTAGCTGCATAATCATTTTGCCATACAAGCCCCGCTGGATTCAAGTTAAAACAAAGGGACAATCTAAAAACTAAAAGCAGTATGCAGTTGACTTGAAATATATCCGCTTTGTTCACACTATCAGTTAGAGGGCGGAAGGTATAAAGGGCATGGTGCAGAATAGTACAGTAATTGTACTATCAAAAAGATGACACAAAATCACAATTGTACAGATGCAGGTTGTCTCAGTAACCATATTAATCAATAGGGGAGGAAGAGGTAAGGATTGTTGGTTCACTTCACCTCCAACGTCAGTGTAAACAAAAGTGAACCTCAAATCAAAATAATAGGTGCTGGAAAATTGTGGGGGACTCAGTTGAAGACCTTCATCCACATATTCAACCTCAGAAGCAATATATTTATTCTCTTCTACGGTGATTTTGTGGTTAGCATCATCATAGGGATGTTTCACTAACTTCTCATGCTTCAGCCAGACAGTAAACAAAAATCGGCTGAGGAAAAAACTACAGGACCTGATGTATCAGTCCTTGAGATTCGCTGCACATCAATGCAATGAATAGCCCCCATAGTCCGGCAGATCGGGCGAAGGCATCTTCTGCACGTGCCACGATACTCCGGACAAACGAAGACGATATGTTCTATTCAAGTCAAGTCATTATCTTTATTTCGGTTCAAGAAACCATAAAAGATCATAGAAATAATATTTACAATAAAACATAATTATTACATGAGCTGTCACTTTCAGTAATCTCATTGTATGTATGATGTGGAATATTATATGTAGATCGATCGTGAAGAGATTCCATATTTAGAAGGTCTGCCTTTACTATCTGCATTCGTAAATGGATTACGTAAAGTGCATGTGCATAAAAAACTGTTAAAACACCCAAGGCAGTTTGTTTGAATAAAATCACGTTAAAAACTATTTAATGAAGTATAAAATTAATCATCACGGCCAATGACTTAGCATAGAAGTATAAATGAATCTCTCTAGCAAGCTCGGCGTGTATAAAATACGGGTGTTAAAACGTCAGCCCTCTATTTTTCCGTAGATAACCCACACCAAGTAAAAATCTACTGACGCCGAAAACAATTATTTCTGAGCTATCTGTTTTTAGTATTCTTAGAGCCTCCAAATGTTTCCTAGTCATCAGTCTCACACACAGCAGCTTTATCCATTTCCTTCTGAGACTGGCGTATATTGTCTCAGGGATGTGCTGCAAGCTGTACAAGTTGTAGGGACCTGGTCTTCACACCATTTTCTAGTGAAGAATCTTATAGGGAGACAACCTAATCTAAACCTCACGTACGGACTCTTGGCCAATGGTGGCGTAATATTGTCCATATAAGCAGTGCTTTAAATGGAAAAATATAAGTGCAGGTACTCACCAAAAATAAGCAGTGGACTGGAGGTGGAGTTTGAGGCGGGGCAAGGGGCGGGGCTATATTTTTTACCTTTACCAATAAGTCCTTAATATTAACCCAAGTAAACTTTTTTTTTTTTTAGCAACCTTATAATAATAAAATATTGAGGAAAAAAAACAGCAAGTTTCCTAACGTTTGCCTTGTAGTTTGATGCGTATCTTTGATGCTGGATCATGAATCATTAAACTATATGACAAAGTTTTAACTTGTGACCTGCAGGTAACACAATGATCTCTGCAGGAAAAACAGTAACCAACAGAGCTCTCTATATAAAAACAACTCTGTGATCTGCATGTCTCATGCTGTGCGTTACAGCAGTCAAATTGATCCTCTATGCAATTTTATGTTCAGTCAAACCTTTGATTAGAAGAATACACACAGAGATCTCCAGCAAGTGCTTTAACCACCACTGTTATTAAAGTGCCATTGTACCTGGAATTTTACTGGATACGCAAAGATCTCTGAACCAAGTAATATTTCGAAATGCAGCATGTTGTGATGAGTTAGGCAAGGCAGAATAAAGTTATTATCACACTTGTCTTGTTGTCAAATTCTTTGGGGCAGAGTTTTAAACAAATAATTACGTTCAGACTTTGCTCTTTGCGACTGCACCCACTTTCTGCTGCAAACCCTAGAGTTGGCCTCATGAGTAGC
Source organism: Calotriton arnoldi (assembly GCA_963921515.1). Taxonomy (NCBI): domain Eukaryota; kingdom Metazoa; phylum Chordata; class Amphibia; order Caudata; family Salamandridae; genus Calotriton; species Calotriton arnoldi. The sequence goes on from CAWUFW010003902.1 coordinate 1,553,862, forward strand.
TATTTTTAAAGGTCACTTGCCCAGAGGTGTGTGAGCCACTTACAGGTCAAGCCAGGCTTGATCCAGATGCTGGGCTTTGGAACAACTCAAGGTTCTCCTGGAACCTCGAGCCCAAAATGAACCAAAATTTCATGTGGCTTCTGCCTGCTGCACTCGCTGTACCCTTATGCACAAAGTTAAAAACAAAACATTAACATCTGGCGTAGAAAAAGGAGAGATAAATAGATACTCATTTAGTTGCTGATATATACAAAGTGAAACAAGAAAACCTGGGATAAATCCCGGCTTCTCCACTTAACCAAGCTCTGTGATCTTAGGCAAATATTTTGTTTTACAAATCTGCCTTTTTCTTCATTATACCTCAATATTGTATAATGTGACCTATTAATGTCAAAGCTGTACTATGTAACAAAAAATATGCTTTTTATTTTTTTATTTTGAAGAGACTTTATCCTATTTTAAGTGATGTTTGTTGGATGATTTACATTCAAACAGTTCCAGGGCTCGGCTCATGCAAGTTCTCTTAGAGCCCAGCCAGACCCTTGGCTCGGCTCTCCCTGTCAATTTGTTGGCTCCGGCACCACTACATTCGTCTTCTGAATGGTAAACCTGCTGCATCATTTGTGCACATAGCTGGCATTTTTGTAAAAAGATAAACAAAATTTCACAAAATCATCAGAGAACATCATAAAAATCACAAAATTATCTCTAGAAAGGATGGAGATGAACTGTTAACACACATTCCTTACATGCAGTCTCAATGCATTTGCCCCCTTTCACACACACATGCCCCCTCACACACTTAAAAGCCCATTTCAGGCTCTCTGAATCACATTTAGTTTCATACAAGCACACAGTACTACTTTTCATTCTCACAGTCATACCCATGCTTGCAAACTCACACACTTAATGCTTTTACTTCCTGTCCCTCACAGTCATTCTCTTTCACACGCAGTGCCCGACATTGGAGGCCTTCAAAAACTTTAATAGTCAGGTGCAGCACAAAGTCGGGGGTCGCATTTTGTGAGATGTACGAATTCGCATATTGAAACCCTTTCAGAGACTGCCACAGGCGTGTCTCATTGCTGCAAATAACCTAAGTTTATACTTATATAACAAATGTTTATGAAAAAACGGCACACTAAGAAATCAATACTAGTTCTGCAGTTTTTTTAAAATCATGAATGATCTGATTTAAGTCTAGAGGGCAGGGGTTTTCTTTCATGCAAATCCCTTATATTTAAATTGTTGATGGGCGAAGATTTGCGAGTGTTTAAAACAATGGGCATGCTAACAAGCTGTATCACCCTGAACAATGTGTCCCACATTCACTGCGCCCATTCGGTTTTTGGACACCTTCGACCCCCTCTGAAAGAGACCCTGCAGCGATGCTCCTCCTCTCTTAACTTCCAGAGAGGCAGACGCAGCTCTCTGTGTTCTACTGAAAAGGAAATGCGGTCCTGGCGCTTTTGAACCAGCTTAGCCCAGGCTTCAGCTCGGTTTCAAAGACACTTGAAACCGTGCAGAAAGTGCTGCCAAGGATGGAGCTCAGGAGCGCAGCACCAACCGCATCAAAACCGGGCCGTTATGAGTACCGGTAACTCTCCTTGTCTGAGGAAAGGTCCCGGTACTCAAGGGGAGAAAATATAAAAGTGCCGGTACTCAGTACCGGTGAGTACCGGCCCATTTAAAGCACTGCATATAAGATTCAAAAGCCGGGGTTGGCTTGAAAGCCAGAAACTGTTCAGTCAATTGCCGTAAGTTTCTCCTCAAATTAAAGACCAAAATAACAATTTTAAAATCATTTTATCGTCTTTACAAATTAACTCCTGGGCATGCCATAATCTAAGTAATCCCAATTTTTTACACCACTTGTGTATGAAGCTTAACCAGGGAACCTTCGCAGCATGATCGGATAACATTAAATCTCTCAGAGTCTCTGTACAATAACAATGGTTTCATCTGAGCCAAGTAAGAGACACGTTTTATGCCTAGATTGAAATAGAGCTCCATAGGGCTGCACTTTTGACTTTTGCTCGCTGGGGCTGGGGAAAGGGAGGGCGTTTGTGTGTTCTTTTGGAATCGGAGTATGGCTTTAGATCTAAGTGATATTACAAGTGAACCTTTATTTGTTTGCGAGCCCCACTTATATATATCAGTCCGGGTCACACCCAAATAGTCAAAACGGTAACCCCTATCCAATCTGTCCTTGCTAGTTTTAACAATACTTTTGGTTGGATTCTTGCCAAAGGCCATAAACTTAGTTTTGGTCATACTGAGTTCCAAACCCCTATCTACACAAAACTCTAGAAATTTGTCTAGCTGAATTTGTAAACCCAACAGGGTTTTAGATATTAGTAAGGAATCATCTGCAAACAGCAGTATGGGTATTTTAATCCCATTCAGAGTGGGGGAGTCATCAACAGACTTCAATAATTCCTTTACCACATCATTAACGCATGAAGTAAACGGGGTAGACGCCAAGACACACCCTTGATGAACCCCCTTGGAGATTGGGATACGTTTTGTCAATTCCCCTTCATCACCCCACCTGACCTGTGCGTAATTCCTTTCATGCAGTCTAATAAGTAACTCGATTAAACCTTTCGGAACCCTCATGCTTTCTAAAACTCTCCAAAGATTCTCTTGGGGGCCAAGTTAAACGCTGCACGTAGGTCAATAAATGCCACATGTATATTTTGGCTACTGAGCAGGTCATATTTCCAATATGAGGGAGAACTTGGATACTTGATCTAAAGTGCTTATTTTAGCACTAAACCCTGCCTGGAGGGGAGACAGTATGTGTTCTCTATCCATCCAGTAATACAATTTATTCAGTACCTGCCTGGCAAAAATCTTTCTGAGATTATCTATTCGGCTGAACGGCCTATAATTATTAGGACATTCCGTATCACCCTTCTTAAAAATGAGAATTATTTCCGCTCCTCTCTATGTTTCCACCCTCTAATATTTCTTTTGATAAAGGCAGGTGTCTATTCTGGTGAGCCAAGGATCCTCTCTGCATCACCGCTGAGTTACTTTCTATGGCACGCTAAGGTGAATAGATCTCTCAGGAGCTCGTATCCATGGCAGCAGCATGGTCCACCTTTACACAAACTTCTGGGGACAGCACACTCTGACTTGGGCACAGGCTTCTTGCGGGCAGCAGCGAATTCCGCTGTCTTTTATTCCCCCAAGAACTGTCCACACAGAGAAACTGTAACCCACACACCTCAGGCATGCAGATCACTTTCCTCAGTCTTCCTTCGGCCAGTGGACCCACACAGCACTGCATGTGAAGCTGCTCCTGGGCTTTACGTCTGTCACTCCTTTGCAGGGTTGTCAGGCTCCTTTCCTCCCTCTGCATCAGGTTGTCTTTAAGGCACTTCAAGCCAGAGATTCAGCTTCTTCCAGCAAGGCCAGACTCCAGGTGATATTCCCTTACCTCTGGGAAGCTGGCCGTCAGGCAGACACCAGCTGTGGTTGCACAGCAGTCCTTTGAGTACTCTGCGTAGCACTCCATTCCTTGGTTGAAGAGCAACATGGATCTGGAACAAGTGGGTCAGTTGCATCCATTTTTATACAGTCAAACGAGACAGGGGATTTGGATTCTCTGTCATTTTTATAACTGGTTTGTAGTGGTTCTTTTTTCAGCTGTCCTAGATGCAGTGTTTGTGCGGAGTGATGTTCATTACAGAAGAGTACTCAAGCTTGTAGTACCCACAACAGAGGCGCAAAGAGATGTGAGCTTTCTCTACCTAGCTCATCAATGGCACACAGACAGTAATCAGGAAGGAGACAAAAGGCTGACCTCATCTAAAGGACCTTTTTCACCCTTAACAAAGGGAACTGCAGCCCTCCATTCAACATTATCAAATGGCAGGCTTCCGGAACGCTAGTCAGCAGCTCCTCTCAGCAAAAGGACCGTATTTAATTTCTAAAGGAAGCTCGTCTCCTCTGTCCCAAGTTCTCTGTTGAGGTCTCCTCCCTTCCGCTTCAGGAATGTCAGCAATAGACTCAGCAATACAATTCCACTCTCTGTCCAAAATAGAACTCACAGACCTCTTTTACTCTGGTTCAGTCATACACAATGCATGTACCATACAGGCCATGTGCACGCACATGCATAATATATTTTTGGGATGTTGGTGCTAGAATCTGGGTTAGTGCATGGAACTGGAACCTTTCATGAGAGGGCCTGTATACCTCTATTCCAGTGTCACAGATAAAAAGGTCTGGTCACAAATTCTGATTCACAAACACACTGTAGGCTGCCACTACTGCTCTGCATGCTAAACCCATGACAGGGACAGAAATCCTTTGTCAGTTAAATGAGGGAACTCTTGATGCACCCCTCCAAGTCTCAGAACACAGGTCCAGGACCTTACTCATGTCAAGGGACAGGTCTAATCCTTCACACACGCACTAGATTAGGTTGAGGTTGGGGCCAAAATCAAAAACCAGGTTACCAGATGCTCACAGTCAAGCACTCGGGGCAATGGAAAACATCTGTATCCCATGCAGGGGACGTTCAACACAAGCTGATGGGGATTGGCCAACCACAGGAATTCCTAATAGCATGGACCAGCTTTGTTGCCAATACTTATCCGTCCTGGCGGAAATCATTCGTTTGAATGTCAATTAATTTAGCGCTTCAGCTAAATGGGTTAGCAGTCATCAGTTTCTGAAAGCATTATAAAGGGAGAATGCAATTGACCCATTTGATTAAATGTAACAGTGCAGGGCTGAAAACAAAATGGTTTTCCATTCTGTATTTTCCTCAAGCCCGCACAAGAAAGTGGGAGTTGCAATATTTTGTGCACGACAATTGAAGGGGTAAGTTGAAAAGGCAAGGCCATCTCTGATGAGGTCAGAATGTCTCTGACTGTGTTTTTCTTCTCACTAGACTCCCAGATCTCAACATTTAGGTCACTCGATGGACCAAATGTAAACCAGGAAGCATATTTAAATCAGCTATTTCAGACATCCTCAAGATAGCAGAAGGAGGGCTTGTCAGAGAGAGAGATCTGAATCTCACTATGTATGCCTTGAAAGACTGCACTTCAGAAGTCCTAGGGGACAAGTCACAGCTTTAGCTTATTTAATAGAGTGGGTGAGACTCTAAGGGGCTTGTTGATGCCTAGAGAGCGCATCATCCTGAGAACACAGATTGAATATAATACATGCCCAACAAACCTATGCCAGACCTTTTCTGGCAGGTTGTGGCCTTATCCCACGGGTCATGGATACTATCATTGTGTCGTAAAGATCCCAAAGCCAGACTCCATTTTGAGCATGTTAAGTATCCTTGTCGGTCTTTTGCCCATATGCATCATGTTATTAATTTTCGTAGAATATGTGAAAGTGTCAATTCATCCAAACAATGATTTTGCTACCACCTTAGTGACACAATTCTGCTACAAGGTCCTTGATATCTACTTTTCGAATTCTGACAGTGAATGCGTAAAATAAACATGTAGTCCGAGCTGACGTATTTTCATTATGCTAGTTCATAATTGCTATGTTAGGACGAAGAGGGACCAGTGGTCAACCCAATATAAACCCCTATGAATTGGCACTGAATCAGAGAGGTCTTCGCCCCAGGTTATCACAAGAGTTCATGCCAGAACGCCGCAGCATCCATTCCTATACTGAGAGCCGATACAGAGAAGATAAGAGTTAAGCCCTGCTGGAGGTGTGTGTTACCTCTGAGGGAACTCTCTCTCCCAGCTGAAGTTTGATAATCACAGCTGTTCCTCTCTGAACAGGAATGCAGTGCAGTTGATCCCAACAACTCTAGAGAAAAGTTAGCTACTGCATGCTCTCATAGTGTAAGGCATAGAAGTAGTGCTTAGGATGTTAGGTTGCTAGGAACATTCCAATCAAGTTAGACATGTTAATATTATTCTCCCTGCTAGTGATATGCACTTGTGTAGTTCTAATCATATTCTGTGTGGGTATTATTCATGTACTAAGCAACAGGATGAGACTTTTGAAATAATCTTTTTTAATTATATAGTGTTTTTTTCTTAGTGCAGTACTTGGGAGTGATTTTCTAAAGGAACAAAATTGGGTTTGAATTACTGTTGCATTCCTGACCCCTTTAAGGGACTGTTAGTAACCCAGAAAGCACAGACACCACACCGACAAGTATGTTAAGTGGAGTTTTGTGGGGCTACAATAACCTGGACTTTTATGCTTGTTTGTTGTTGCACTGACCTATGTTCCTGCGCCTGTGGGTGGGCTAGCCAAACCCTGTAAAAATGTCAAAGATCACAACGGCGGACTCTTAACTCTGCACCTCACGCTGGTTCCAATACATTTTTGTTCCTGCGCAGAGCTCCCCAACGCCAGCCGTTGTGTGACGCCTCTGTGCTCCAGATCCAAGATTGATTACTACAAATGGGGGTGCACTAGGTAATGAAGTCCAATAGACCGTAGGTATTTTCAGACAAGTTCTTTATTTTTAATTTCATGCGTAATTATAGTAGTAAATAAAGCTCAGCCAACGCGTTTCATTCCCTCAAGGGGAACTTCATCAGGGCTTAAAGATATTCGATACGTTTCTCAAAAACTGACTTTACAAGAAATTTTCTCCAGTGTATAGCGCTGGAAGCCCTCGGAGTATCTGGACCAGGTCGCCCCTCTAAAAAATCATAAGAAAGTGGGCAGATCCTCGGCCCCATGGTTCAGTGAAAAACTAAAAAATGTGAAATTGGAATGTAAGCAGGCAGAGAGGAAATGGAGAAGGGCTTACAAAGATGAGGACAAAATTGTCTGGAAGACAGCAATTATCTGCTATAAAAAAGAAATAAACATTGCGAAGGCTGAATACTTTGCCAGTACTATTCTGAAAGCATCGAATAGTGCAAAAAGTATCTTTAAAATAATGAATGACATGATCAGCCCAGACTGTGCTAAGAATAAAATTCATCCCACTCAGGACCTCTGTGACAGCTTAGCGACGTTTTTCGATGATAAAATTAGAACTATCATCGATGGTCTAAAAGGGGATAACTTACCAGGGGGGGTAGAAGACCCCAGTGGCAATAATAATAAAGGCCCACCAGATATAAGGCAGACAAAAGAGGCAGGGGCAGAGATCACAAATACCTTAACCGATTTCGAGATAATATCGGTGGAGGATTTTAACAGACTGGCCTTAGGTGTTTCCTCTGGATCACCTATGGATCCCTTACCACATAAAATCTGGAAGGAATTGGGAATAGAATTATTCCCTATACTTCGCCAGATCTGTAACCAATCTCTCTCTAGTGGATCAGTGCCGGCTTGTTGGAAGCAGGCACTGGTGACACCTCTTTTAAAAAAGGCAACGCTTGACCCAGCCAGTCCAAACAATTATAGGCCGATCTCCCTGTTGCCCTACCCAGCAAAGATTGTAGAACGACTGGTTAGTAGAATGCTCTCAAAGCACTTGGAAACTAATAACATCCTAGAGGATGTGCAATTTGGCTTCCGTGCTGGACATGGAACGGAGACCGCCCTGGTGACTGTGATGGACGATCTTCGAATGCATGCAGACAGAGGTCAATCAGCGATACTTATCCTGCTTGACCTGTCTGCCGCATTTGACACAGTCAACCATGAGGTTCTCCTGAACAGACTTGAAGAAGTGGGGATAGCAGGCACGGCTCTGAAATGGTTTCAGTCCTACCTATCGGATAGGAGACAAGCAGTAGCCCTTCCCCCCTATCAGTCTGAATTTAAAAACATTGTGCATGGCGTTCCCCAGGGATCCGCGATCAGCCCAATATTGTTTAACATCTATATGAGACCTCTGATTGCCGTTATAAGGGTGCATAATGTTAATATCGTAAATTATGCGGATGACACCCAACTTATCCTGTCCTTAGAGGGAGAACAGTCGACATCCCTGGAAGACCTTCATGCTTGCCTGCAGGACATGGCACAGTGGCTGAGAAAGAACTCGCTACAATTCAATGCCGATAAAACCGAGATTCTTTACTGTGCGGCGGGGAAGTCCCCTCCACCACTTCCCACTAATTTCTGGCCATCAGCCACAGCCAGCCCACTGGTCCCTGCGGAGAACGTGCGGAATTTGGGCATTATGTTTAATAACAAACTGACCCTTGAAGCACATGTAAATAAAACCGTGGGGAGCTGTTTCTCTATTATTAGAGCCCTCCGGAAGATTCTTCCGGTCCTGCCATCCCAAGCCCGAGCACTGGTAGTACGAAGTACCATTCTAAGCAGGTTGGACTACTGCAATGCTCTGCTGCTGGAGTCCCCAAGCTATTTGATGGAGAGGCTCCAGAGAATTCAAACAATTGCAGCCAAGCTAGCTCTGGGGAGGCCAAGACGATCTTCTGCCTCCTTGGCCTTGATGGAGCTTCACTGGCTTCCTATACTACAGAGAGTTCAATTTAAGTCCCTTTGCATAGTTTTCAAGGCCTTGCATGGGTCTGGACCTATATTAATGCAGAGGAAATTCGCATGGTATGCCCCTATTAGGAGCCTCCGCTCCTCTTCCGCTAAAATGGTGAAGGTGCCAAGATTCAAAAAAACCAAATCGGGAGGTAGGGCCTTCAGCACCTCTGCTGCCCGACTATGGAACAGTCTTCCATTCGAGTTGAGAAAGCTGGAAGATCTTCTTCTGTTTAGGAAGAGACTAAAGACATGGCTCTATCCTAGTGTATAACTTTATTATCTGGATGAGATCCTCGCAGCATGAGCCCTGCTGGGCACACATATGTTAGCGCCAGGATGCCTGTTGGGTGACAGTGCGCTTTATAAGTGTCGAAAATAAATAAATAAATAATCTACAGGCATAATAAAGCCTGCATGTTGCGACCGCACACGCGTTCGTCTCGTAGCCAAACCCTGTAAAACTAGGCCAGAGCCTTAGTTTACGCAACATGGAGCCTCGATTTTGAGATTCCGATTTGTTAGACCTTTGAATAGTCTTTGAATATGCACACTCAAATGAACCATCATCAAAAGTACACAGAAACGTCAGTAATCGTGGTTGCCTCCTACAGGGAATAAGGTAGCACCTATTACTTAATTTTGTCAAGCTTGATTCTTAAAAGGATATTCCCCATCTGTGGTTTTATATGTCTTTGAATCTCATGTTTTATTAAATCTGTTAAATTAAAATGGAGTAGATTACTGAGAGGCAGTTACACACCATCTCAAGAATAGAGGTCTCCCAGATGTGGGGGCAGTTACATTTGCAATAGCTTCACATGCAGCGTATGCCTTTAAAACATTTTACTCATGGGTGGAGTTCAAGGCTATGAGTGCTGTTTCAGGGCAGTTTCATGCTTATAAACCCGGCAGCACAACATGTAGATTGTAGGGTAGACCAGTATCTGGAAATCCCTTTACCTTACCAAGAACACCAAAATTGGTGTACTAGTGAGTTACCACAAACACACAGGCATGTTAGATTGAGTCTCTTGCGTAATGAAGGGGCTACATGGCCAGTACTAGCTGGATATAAATCCTGCCTATGTCCTGAGACCCTACCAGTAGGATGAATTTTAAAATAAACAGTCTCCTGATAACATGAAACTCATACAGTATGTGCTACAAACCATGAACAGTAGATCAACTCTAGCAGTATTAGTAGTGCAGGGGCAGCTTGCTGTACAAGCAGTCAGTCCACAGACAATAAAGGCTATCATGGGAAAGATGACTGTGAGAAGTTGGCCTGGTATATGCTGTCCACTAATTAAAGTGGGCACCTTGCACCAGTCCAAACGACCCTTATGATGTATGAGGTCAAAGATAACCTTTAGAAAGCTATCCTAGTGGTAGCTGTGGAGAGCAGCCTTCAGGCTTAATCTTCAAGGAATGTAAAGCAGCCTGTTTTACCAGAATATCACATCCTGAATTAATTAAATGAAAGGAGAACCACACAGTAGTTATATAAAAATATGTATTTATTAATATAACACTCTCTAGTATCCTCTATCCGAGGATAGAACACACAGCACACAATACAAGATCAATAGAACAACTGTAAGTAGCACGATACACAGTGGGCTCCAGGGGGAGACCAAACCGTATACTAAAATAGTGGTATAACAACCACGACTCAGGTCAAGACAAGGTCAGGAGCACGTAGAATCGTTGGGACCCCAAGGAACCACCCAGAGTGACTAGATAGGGACCCCACGGAGGACGGGTGCAGTGTGCTAACACGACCGCGGATTCCGTACAATTCTATGGGGAAGTCGTGGTTGCAATTTTATAGTTTAAGGACCCTTCTAGGAGGACTTCGAGGAAACCCTTTGGAACTTAGGAGGTTGGAGAGCCACCCCACCCGTGGATACCGTAGTACCCGAGTCACCTATCCCAGAGGAGCCAGGTGCATAGGCCTGGAGTGGTATCGGAAACCGCCGTCGTTCTCAATGGAGGGCTGCGAAGAAGAGCTGCTGCCGTGAAGGTAAAAAGGGTCCGGTGGAATCCAAGGCTGGATTCTTGAAGAAAGGAACCTGAAAGCTGAGGGGACAGAGTCTGGGTCACTTCAGAGTGATCAGGGGCTCAGGAGACGAATGCCCACCGATGTCGGGTGCTTCAGGTGCGAAGAAGGGATGCTTGACTCTGCAGCCACGAGGACCAGGAGACGTCGACGATGACCAGGAGCCAGATGTGAGCTGTCCCACGAAGGATGTCGAGTGCTGAGGGGTCGGTGTCCGGCTGGAGCACCAACAAGCCTTGGCAAAAGCAACCCACGCAGGAAGGTCAAGCAGGTTACGGTGTGGACCAGCAAGGTCCAGGGGACTCACCAAGCAATGGGGAGTCAGGGCACGTTGGGAGCAACCAGGAAAGCCCAACAGAATTCAAGATGACCCTCAGGAGAACCCACAGGCCGAATGACCTGGAGTCGCTAGGGGACCTCGAGCAAGATCACAAAGTACCAGCCCACGGAGCACTCGGTGCGAGGAGGCCGGAGTTCTTTGGTGGAAATACTGCTCAGGGTCAGGACTACACGGAGTCCAATGCACAAGCTCGGAATTCGCCAACAAGCATATGCACTTGCAAATAGACGCGGTGCACAGGGGTTCGGGTATGCAGTCCCCACGAGGGATACTGGCCTCAAACTTGCTGAGAGGGCAGATCAACCTCAGGGACCTTCGAAACCCACCTCCTGTGTTGCTGGAGTCTTCGGAGTCCACAGGAGCAGCAAACTGGTCAGTTGCGTTGAGGTGCCTGCGAATGCAGGGGAGTGACTCCTTCACCACAAGGGAGATTCTTCGGTTGTCCTTAGTGCACCAACGGTCCTGCACAGAGCATGTATGGAGCAAGGGCACAGACAAAGCTTTGGACGGAGAGGGAGACGAAGTCGGACCCGGTCGCAGTCCAGCGAAGTCCAGAGTGGCCAGACGGTCGAAGGTCAGTGGTTTCTGCTTGTAAAATCTTGTCCACGTAAAATCTAAAGTCTTACAGCCAGGTAAGCCCTTTTGTACCCACGGGAGAAGGTTGGACAGATTCGGGGGACACTCCTAGGGGAGGGTCAGGACAGAGGGGTGGTTACACCCATGTCCTTTGTCCAGTTTCGCGCCAGAGCAGGAGCCAACGGCTCCCAGAACTGGTTTGAGCTGGACTATGCACAGGGACACCAATGTGCCCCAGGTGCAGACTTTCAGGCACCTCAGAGTGCTCCCACCCAGCCCCAATACATTAAATCCTGTCTGGGAGGTGGTCACACCTCCCTGTGACAGGATGCATATTGTGCTGCCTTCTTCTGCTCAAGCTTGGCTCAGCAGCAGAAGGGCAGAATGTGTCTCTGGTTGGCAGCATCCATTTTGTGCTGACCGGGTCGAGAAGGCTGGCACCGGATAGACCAGTGACCCCACGAAGCTCACTTCAGAAGGGTGGAATCATACCTCCCACACCGGCTACCGGTGTGGAGGTATGAGTCCAAGGTGTTTGATACCAAACACGATATGTTTCTATGCAGCCGTTTTCGAGATAGCATTTACCACGAGGTTATAATGCACCTCTACCTATATGTCCGGCTGAGTCACAGACAACCCGGGAGAGTGGTCTCCGAAGGCTGCAGATGGGCTCTGCTCATGCAGGGGCACCCTCTCACGTAAAACCCAGCACCCTGCCTTCAGGATTGTTAAGGTCCGCTATAGGGGTGACTTATAAGTTTTAAGTGTAGTGACCTATATATATAGTGAACCTATATCTAAAGTAAGTGGTGCAAGCACCAGCTTACACAGGTTGAAGTAGCAGACCTGTAGTTCCATTTTGCATGGCCTCTCATGGGTGGCATAATACATGCTTCAGCCCATGGGAGGCCTCTGGGGTACCTATGCCCTGGGTACATGTGTACCATATACTGGGGACTGATGAGGGTACCCCAGTATCCAATCTGGAGTGTACCCAAGTACATGTATGACAATTTAAAGGAGAAAGCAGATAGACTGGGGTCCTGATTAGCAGGATCCCAGTCAGACTAGTCAAAAACAGTGTGACATCAAGCAAAAAGTGGGGGTAACCATAAGAAGTAGATCCTACTTTCCTACAATGCCCACAGAGCATGATGAAATATAGAACTGTGTGATCACACACCAGTCATGATCTCAGTCTCGGCACCAAGACCTTCTAAAAGACTATCTAATGGCCGGCTCAACAAATATGCATTCCACAATATGGTAATTAAAGTAATTGAGGAGGCAATCATAACTTCATGGCTAAAAATTATAAAGAGGCAACACCAATAATTATATTATGGAACATGCTCAAAGTGGTTCAGAGGAATTTCTCATATCAGTGTCCTCTCGCCTTAATGAAATGAGTACTAGTAATATAGAATATCGACTGGGCCTCCTAGAAACTGCATAAGATGACCCAAAACTGGCACAGAACCATTGTGCTCCGCTCAGAAGTATGATCAGTACACCTACATAAGGCGGAATAGCTCTGATGAGAACTAAACAGAGAATCTATGCCTCTGATGATAAAGCAGCTAAGCTCCTGGCTTCAAAACTTTGGGCAAAAATAGTTATTGAAAGGGTAAGAGATGTGTAGGAAGTTGAGGGTGGAGTAGTCCAAGAAAAGGAATATATCACTCAAGTCTTTCAAAACCTCTACCAAAACCTATGCAACTATGTCCAGTAATCAGTGGAGGGATCTCAAGCCAAATCTTACTCGCAAATACATTAAGGACAAAAAGGGACAGTAGCTCAGCCAAAGGCTTTAGGTGATCTCATAGGTTTGGAGGCAGTTTTAAGTTGAAAATGTATATTAGAAGTTAGAGAGCCATGGAACCTGATAGCTACACTGCCCTCTTTTTCAAACCCTTCTGCAGATATCTGGCCCTGGTCTTAACAAGGCTTTTTGGTTAAGAGAAACAGGTATTTTGGCCAACACAATGCTCCGAGCTGCCGTGTCAGGTATTGTATTGACATTTATATAGCGCTTGCTACCCCACATGAGGCACTGAAGTGCTTTTTGGCGGGTAACCCTCTACTCCTGGACTCGATCCCAGTGGTTTGTTTGGTGGTTATTTATTTTAGTCTTGTGTTTTCAAGTCGTGCCATGAATATAGGCATATGTCTTTGTAGTGTATTAATGGGAGTTAAGCGTGGTCACTAGGAAAGAGATTTGTGATTCATGCATTATTAAAGGTGGTATAATAGATAGGTTAAAGGGGTTTAGATTATTAACAAATATTGTCCTGCATGTTTTCAGTTGGGATTTAAAGAGTTTACCCACATATGCATGCAAACTAGGGTCATGTGTTTCAAACAGGAGCTGTTTAATAGGAGAGTAGGGCAGCAGCGAAAGGTTGGTAAGAAGGGCAGATCAATAGGACGTCCTAAGAACTGAGTCATTTCTGTTTCTGTGATGGGATTTAGGGGCTATATTCTAAGGAGGTGTACTGTCAGGCATTGAATGAAGGATCATACACACAAAAAAGATGAACATCTTTATATGGATGTGAGATGATACTTATATTTTTCAGCATTAGATAGTACAGTAACCCGGAAATCATTCTGCTCAACTTTGGCAAGTTTTCCAGAGCATATATTTGTGGACAAAAATACCTGAATTCTTGTCAAGTGTCCGATTTGAAGGAGGCCATCAAGGTGTTCAGACAAATCAATTTGGAAATAACAAGTTCTTAACCATGTTATGTTACTGATTACGTCACCACTGACATTATTGATGACATAACCAAAGTCCCTCAAAGAACACTGCACCTCACAGTGTACTGGGCTGAATATTTGGACATACCATTTCCTCTTCTCCTGCTTCCAGGGACTTGCCTTTTACCAGGCTCTGTACTTAAAGGCAAAGGGACACTAAAGCTAGAAACCTGGCAGGAACTCACCTTGATATGTGGGTCATATAGATTGATCTTCCTCCAGAGACTAAATACTACATCAATCCTAGTGGTCTGAATGAATGCGTTGATGTCAGGAACGGTGCACCAGGACCTGTTTAGCTTTATCTTGAGCCACCGATGCAGTGACTACTCAAAAAGATCCTACAAACAGCTGAAAATGTCCAATACACCCACAAGAACACCTACTTTCTCTCTTTGAATGTGGAAATGGCATGCAGTATAGTCAAATGGACTTTCATGTGATGCCTGATATAGTCCTTTTTGTTTGGTCTAGAGTTTTGAACATACTAAGAGTACAGGTAAAATTTAACAGAGCTATCTCCCAGGACTTGGCCATCTGATGGAATGTTCAGGAGGGCTGCCCCCATCACCTTTCCTCAAGTCCCTCTGATATCGGTTTGGAACAAATATTGACATTAAATTGGTCCCGTTTAGATGGTGACTTTCAAATTGACAGTCACAGATCTGAGACAGCCCATGCCTATCCTGATGAGGGAAATATGCCAATGGCACCGTATCTGGCTTCAAGATTGTGATTCCAAAATCCTAGGTCCTAAACTCACTCCCACACACATACACACACTCACAGATCAGACACTCAAACACACAAGACATTCCGAATGCCGTTCCTGATTTGGTGGGCTTACAAATGGGTATCCTACCTATGAATCCAAATTGCTTTGTGTAGTGTGTGAGAAGTTGGCCTGGTATATGCTGTCCACTAATTATAGTGGGCACCTTGCACCAGTTCAAACAACCCCTTATTGGAGATAGGTTAAAGACAACCTTTATTGAAAGCTATCCTAGTGGTAGCTATGGAGAGCAGCCTTCAGGCTAAGTCTTGAAGGAATGTAAAGCAGCTTGTTTTACCAGTCTATAATCTCTTGAGTGACCAAATGAAAGAGGACCACACCAGGTATATATTCAAAATATATGTATTTATTGCTAAACACACCCCTCTAGTCTCTTTATGAGGCTAGAGTTCGAAGTACATAAGTTATAAGTTAGTTATCAACAGTAATAGCACAAATACACGTTTGAGCCCTAGGGGCGTACCAAACCATATACCAATAAAGTGGTATAAGAACCACGACTGAGCTAGACACAAGGCCTAGAGCCTGTAGAAGTGCTTGGCCCTCAAGGAACCACACAAGGTAGTGACACAGGGGACCCACGGGGGACGCGTGCAGTGTGAGAACACAGCCGCGAGCCGCCGTTGACTTCTATGGGGAATGTCGCGGTTGGAGTTTTAAAGAAAAGGGACACTTAGAGGAGGACTTGGAGCAAACCCCTTTAGAACTAGGTTGTTCTAGAGTCTATACCCACGGGAGCACCGGAGTACTCGAGTTACCTCACCCAGGGAAGCCGGGTGCATAGGTGTCTTTCGGGGTCGGGTTTCGTCGTCGTTTTCAATGGCGATCTGCTGCAAAGTGCTGCTGGCGGCCAAGTCGAAAGTGTTCGGGTGGATCCAAAGGTGGATCGAAGATCTGAAGAACCTGAAAGCAGAGGGGACAGAGTCTGTGTCACTAGCCAGTGACCAGGAAGGTGATGAGCGGATGCCCACCGATGTCGGGTGCTTCAGGTAGGTTGACGGTCATCTTGACTCTTCAGCCACGAGGTCCAGGGGTGTCGGCGACCGGATTGGACCCAACAAGCCTTGGCAACGGCAAGTCTCGTGGAAATAGAAGGACGGTGGTGCAGACCAGCAAGGTCTGAGGGACTCACCCAGCGAGGGTAAGTCAGGGCACGTCTGGAGCAACCAGGAAAGCCCAAGCAGAAGAAGAGTTGCCTTCGGGAGGGCCCACTAGCCAACGGACTAGCGACCGCGAAGGAGCCTCGAGTGGACGCCCTTGGAGCTGGCTCACAGGACACTCGTGGAGTGGAGGCCAGTGATCTTCGGTGCAGTCGGTGGAGGCGAGGGCTACTGGAGCCCAAAGCACAACTTCGTGGGAGACCCAGAAGAGGATGCACTTGCAAATGTGCTCGGTGTCCAGGGGTCACGGTTCCACGTTACCCACGACAGCTACGGGCCTCAGCTTTGCTGGGGACTCAGGGCAGCCTCGGGGAAGTCTGGAAATCCACCTCTGGTGATGCAAAGACTTCGGCGTCCGGCGGGAGCTTCAGCGATGCAGACCGGACAATTGCTTCTTAGGTGCCTGCCAAGCAGGGGTGTCACTCCTTGACCCCAAGGGAGATTCTTCAGTCCTCTAATCTTGAAGTAGAGCATCGAAGGTCCAGGATTCTGTATCAGAGTTTCGTCCAGGTAAATCTAAAGTCCTAAGGACTGGGGTCCCATACTTATACCAAGTTAGGGGTTGGACATACTCTGGGGACCCACCTATGGGAGGGTCAGGGCAGAGGGGTGGTTACACCCCTTTCCCTTTGTCCAGTTTCGCGCCAGAGCAGGGGCTGGAAGCCCCTGAGCCGGTTTGAACTGGGGTATGCACAGGGACACCAAATGTGCCCCCAGTGCAGGACTTCAAAGCACCAGAGAGTGCTCCCGCCCAGCCCCAATACACATTATCCTGTCTGGGGAGGTGGTTACACCTTCCTGGGACAGGAAACCTATTGTCCAGGCCTCCCCTGCCGGAGTTTCAGTCAGCAGCAGGAGGCCAGACCCGTGTCTGTGGCAGCGGCATCCATTTTGTGATGCCAGGGCTCTGGAAAGAAGTTACCGGGTATGCCGGTGGGTACATGTCTTTCCCTCTAGAAGGGTGGAATGCTACCCCCGCCGCCAGAACTGGCGGGGGGATAGTATTCCAAGATGTTTGACACCTAACACGACATGTTTTGGTGCAGCCAGTCCAAAGTTAGCATTGTACCGCGAGGATATAATGCACTGAAGAGTATATGGTCAGGCTGCACTACAAACAGCATCAGAGAAGGGTCTCCGACCGCTGCAGAGGGGCTCTGCTCATGCAGGGGCACC
The DNA here is from genome assembly GCA_963921515.1 of Calotriton arnoldi. Classification (NCBI taxonomy): domain Eukaryota; kingdom Metazoa; phylum Chordata; class Amphibia; order Caudata; family Salamandridae; genus Calotriton; species Calotriton arnoldi. The sequence continues at coordinate 1,571,141 of CAWUFW010003902.1, forward strand.
CTCTCACATAAGAACCAAGCACTCTGCCTTCAGGATTGATAAGGCCTGCCATAGGAGTGACTTATAGGTTTATATGTGTGCATAGGCAGTGATATAGGTAACCTATATCACAGTAAGGGGTGCATGCACCACCTTACCCAGGCTGCAGTAGCAGACCTGTGGTGTCCTTTTGGCTGGCCTTCCAGGGGTGGCATAATACATGCTTCAGCCCCTGGCAGGCCTCTGAGGTACCTATGCCCTGGGTACATAGTATACCATATACTAGGGACTTATAAGGGCACTCCAGATTCCAATCAGAGATGTGCCTAAGGCACATGGAAACCATTTTAGAGAGGAAGCAGCTAGGCTGGGGTTCTGATTAGCAGGGCCCCAGCCAGACTAAAGTCGAAAAACAGTGAAGCATCAGCAAAAAGTGGGGGTACCCATGTGAAGCAGATCCTACTCTCCTACACAGTGCACAAATAATAGCCTTTAATTATTACCTGCTTTTGAGATGGGAATTTCCCCTGCATGTTAAACTGTTGTGTACCCATGCCCTTCCTCTCAACACCCTTCCTACCTTCTCTACAACAAACAAAATTATGATCCAAATCGGGCACAATGCACTATCTCAACAAGCAAGGTAACACCAGATCCAGGACTCCTTCTCTGGAAGCCCATGCACTCTGTTAAAGGTTTTTTGTGGGAAACCTGACCATAAATGATGTTCATGAACAGGAGGGGGTGACTGTTTCTATAACGAGGATGTAATGTTGGAGTGTTTAAAGTGAGGGGGTCTTCCTTATTGGAAGGTATTGTCATCACACACCTATATGGGTGTCATGCTTCCTCGTGGGGCCAGCGCTGCAATGCCCAATGGGCCCCCCGAAAGGGCTCTTCGGCGGAGATCTTTTGTTTTAGCTGCGATGATTGGTGTGTGGGGATTCAGTAGTGAATATTGTGAGAAAGAGTGGTCTAAAACTACCTAAGGGGTACCCAGAGATATATTTAATCAGAGGTCCCTTTGGCAGGATTAAAAACAGATAAGTGTAGATTGTTGAGACAATGTTACGAAGCATGACAATCTAGTGTATAGTGCTTAGAAAGTGACGTCGACATGTTTCACACCTTCATGGTCCAGGAGGGATCCGTGGCGTTTCTTCAGGACCAATGAAATCAGGTAGGCAGAGAGAGGGGTGGGTTGAACGCAAACTTCCACGTCTGACTCATTTACACCGCAGTTGTTATGCTATCCTCTCCCCTGACCTAAGGCACTAGAAGTCCTTTTCATTTGGGTTGGAATGTGAGATCAAAATAGGGTGATTACTGTTAGGTACTAATGACCTTTTTCATCACCACTAGAGATCCTCAGACAGAATCCAGGTTTTAATTTACACACCCCACCCTAAGTAAGGGTACGCCAACTTGCTCATGGGGCATTGCGGCGCCAGCCCCATGAGTAGCAAAGCCTGATGATGAAGCATGATACCCATATGGCTGTGTAAGGGCAATGCCTTCCTATAAGGAAGACCCTCCTCACTTTATACACTCCAACCTTGCGTCCTCTGTATAGGAACAGTCACCCCCTCTTGTTCATGTTCATATTTCTATTAAGGAGCATGGATGCTGGACCTTGAACTGCTCCTTGTCCCTCCTTCTTGTAATTAATCATAAAAGCTGTTCGCCATCTGTACCTCCAGAACGCTGAAGCAGACTTGCTTAGCAGGCCCTATGGGGAAAGGGTTCTCAATAATGACGTGCTCAAGGACATTTTCTCAGCTTGGGGCAGTCCTGCTTGCAACAGCTCAAAACTAAAATGCCTAAACTTTGTCTCCAGAATATGCAAAGTAGAGCCACTGGTCAATTCCTTTTTGTTCGACTAGCGCGAGAAATTTATCTGCGCTTTTCTGCCAGTGGCTCTGATTCAATTGGCACTAGTAAAATTGAGTTATCCTAAAGCGAAGGCAGTTCTCATTGCAAGTAGTCTCTCTATGAGCGTATCCTATGCCTTTTAATCCTATTGATTTGATCTATGGTGTCAATGAAATAGTCATGACTCAGTGTCCTGCCATGAAGATATGATCCTCCTGCAATTGTTTTTTTCATGTAGTTAAATTTCAAATTTGTTTCCATAAGAGCAATTACAAAGGTCCTACTCAAAGATCTTTCTTCTTCACGTTCCCTCTAATAAAGTTTTTTTGGGGAGATCAAAGAAAATTATCCTCCTCGAAGGCACCCTTCTTGTCCATGAGAGCTCTATCTGGTTCCATATAAATTGATGATATGAGGCATTGTTGCTGCGTCTCACTTGAAAAATAGTTTTTCCAGTGCCCATTATATTAGCTCATAGGGTCATTGAGCTTCAGGCTCTATCTGCAGTTGAACCTTACACTGCCTTTCATAAGAAAAGAGTTGTTTTATTAGACATACTCCCTTCTTTCGTTCTGAAAGTACTATCTCATCTTCACAAAAGTCAATTAATTTGTTACCAGTTTTCCTCACTAATACCACTTTCCTTCAGAAAGGTCCCCTTGATTCCTAAGATGTAAGGAAAGTCCTGAATTTTTATTTCGACATAAGAAAAGATCTAAGGGAATCTAATCACCGCTTTGTCAGTTATGAGCCACTTTTAAATAATTTTGGGTCGTCTAAGCAGTCTAATTTTCAGAATGATAGTCTCTTACATTTCTTTATGCTTGCGAGTAAGCTTATTCTGGATAGAGGAAATGCTCATTCCACAGGAGTAAAAGCAGTTACCATGGCCTGCGTAATCAATGTCCCTGTGTTAGCCATTTGTAGGTTAGCAACTTGGAAGTCATTCATACTTTTAACCAAGAATTATTGTCTAGCTGCAGACTCTGAAGCTTGTGCTTTAGTTGGTCAGTTGGCTTTAAATGACTCTTTAAATTCGGCACTCCTTGCCAGTCCATTCATTTCTTGATTGGGTTGCGACTCCGGAGATGGAAGCATTTGATTTTTTCGGAGTGAGCTTACGATACAGACTGAAATGGTATTTGTGATCCTAGCTCTCCATTGTTTTCACTAAAGTTTTAAACAACCTCCTGTCCAGTCTTTCCCTGTTTGGAATGGCAAGAAGATATACAGTTTGAGCTAAAACACCGTATTGGTTCCACAAAATAAATCCGACTGTGAGGCAACTGCTAGTACAAGGCAAACTGGTTAGAAATGTTCCCAATTTCTTAAAGCAGCAGTGTATATTTTCAAATCTCTGTACATTTTGCCTGTCAGGCAATTTTTAACTTAGTGTCCTTTCTTTCAGCTGAGTTTAAATAATTTTCTTAGGTGGAGCATGTGTATGTGTTCATGCTGCAATGCAGCCTTGTGTGTGGTTGAATGTAAAATAAAGGATTCTTTGACAATATAGCATGTAAAGGCTACAGAGGTTTGACTACATTTGGGAAACAATACATTTTCCTCTTAAAAGGCTATGTTCTAAGTTCGGAAATAAAGTGTTCCAGTATCCCCTCAACCAGATCAGAGTCATGTGTGTTTCGGACTTCAGTGAAGATATATATGATGCCAAACTTTGGTTACAAGTAATTACAATTACTTCTTCCAGTGGGGCCTGGGCATTGGCAGCCATGGGTACCTTAAGGCTTGTTTAATCAATTTTGCCTGGGGATAGCATTGTTGTTGTTGCAGCCTGGCATCTCAGACATCAATTGAGTATGAAGAAATAAGATACCCACGCTTTAACAATTGGCCTATTGAAATTGTCACACTTAATGGAAATTCTAAGAAAAATATATTGTTTTGTGTCTAATGCCTTCATTCTGGCTCATGGAACATACCTAGCTCAAACCTGTACAGTATTTAATTGAAAATAAGTAAACATTTGCCAATTGATAATTTATGCCTTTAATAGTGCCTGATGTCCATTCAAACTTTTCTTTGCTCTTTGGCTGAAACAGGTCTGGAGTTAATAAAAATCTCCCCCTCCATTTTAACGCTGCAGTCTCCACTCCTAACACCTCCTCAACTGGTGCCGGTACCCGCTTTCCCAAAGTACCCTGTCCCAGTGACAGATCCGCCAGCCTTCATGAAGGCTGACAACTTGAATAGGGTGGCTGTTCACTTTGGAACATACTTTCGCTCCATGGGACCAGTCGGTGGCCACGATGGCCTTATCACAGGAATGCCTTTGGTTCCAGCCTTTAGGGCCCCTCCCATGATATCCAGCTTCAAGACTGACGTTTGTCAAAACTTTGGCTCAAAGCATGGCTGACCCTACATTGAGTCCAACACCAGCGTAGGACTCAGTGCCACATATAAGCCCGAATTCTCATACAATGCCACCTTCAGCATCGATGGCTGGCAGAGTGTCAAGGCTTCCACCAGGCAAGGGTGAAAGAAGGAACTCCTCAGGATCCGAACGATGCACAAATGGGTCCACCTCTCAATACCCCCAATTCTAATGTATGAAACAGAATTTTAGGGTGATCAAGCGAGGGAAGGGATAGGAAGGGAACAGCTGGGAAAAAGGAGGCACCTGAAAGAAGAGAGAGACGAGATTAATCACATGGAAGAAACTACTCTCATATATTCTCACTAAATAAGGAAACATCACATACCTCAAACGTAAGTACGCGGTTCTCTCACTTCTTACATGCCGCAAGGCCACTGCCCCAATGTATATACACTATCCTTAAAGCCAGAAAACAAAAATAAAACATTAGTCTTCACACATGTACCACCATACGTTTATGTAAGGGTTTGCATCGTATTCGGTTTCATACATACCCCTCAATTAATTCATTAAAAAAAGATATGTAGAAGTCTTCTCTAAAGTAGGAAAATAAATAGTCCCGGCAATAGTGCATGAAATAGCAAAGGAATACTCTGGTAGAAAGTTCCGGGACGTAAAAGAAATCCAACAATCCCAAGTGCCTCTTTTCCTCCAAGAAATATTATCGCAAGAGAATTCAAAGCTCAGAGAAAAATGCCTTTCAACAGATGCCAGTGATAAGAACGTCTCTAGTTCCAAGCTATTACATCATAACTTTCAATGGCATTCCAATAGGTTTTCCTGAGCGCAGGACAACAATCACGGCAACCACACTGCAGTTAACAACACTGCAGACGAATGCCCCATAAGCCGCTAAGCTTAAATCAAGAAAGCGGTTGCTTCTCTTGCCACCACAGTAACATCAAGCTCACCGCTGTGCCAAAGAAACTCCGTCGCTCTCCTCTCCTCTGGCGCCAGGCACGGACATGAAAGGAACGAAACAGCTTCCTCAGCCCTCCGCAGCCTGACCTCGAACGGGAAATCAGCCACACGATAAATCACAACTCCCAAGCTCCGCGGGAAACAAGGTAGCACTAAGGAATTACGCACGCCGTCCGACGTGCAGTGTCCATTTTTAAGGCCCTGGATTGGCCCGTCCTAAACTACAAAACACCCATTACCTCATGGGAGATGTAGTTTTCCGTATCAACCGAGGGAGGAATCCTGATGCGTTTCCCTCGTTATGAGTCTGCATTCACTTTCGGCAGACGCCATATGCCCGATTCCTGACACAGAGGCCCTGGAACCTCACCTGAAGCCCTCTTGCCAAAATCCATTTCTGCAGGAGAGAAGCCTTCTTCCTCCTAGAGGGAGAGTATTCCCCAAGTTATATTAAGAGGTGTCTTATTCATTTTGAGGACATATCATGCATTCAGGCTGTCAATTTTTGCAGGACCTCTCAGTGATCCATCTATCTCAGTTGATCACCTCTCCAACGCATTACAAGGGCTATATACTGGACCCAATTTTTACTAACCTCTGTAACATGGCAATTAATTCCCCTTTGCCAGTTTTTTGGGACGGATCACTACTTATTCCATTTTCCATCCCAAAAGTAGGGGAGCCTACATCTAGGACAACAAACTCAAGGATTACTCGGCGGTGGTCCAAATTGGACATAGCCAGTTGGGAACTGGCCTTACGCAATTCAGCACCAAATTTAGTCCAAGATAGAGATGTCTTCATTCTGCATAGTATTTAAGAAATGAATCAGCACTGCTTTAGATGGAACAATCCCCTTAAAAACTAGTAAGAATCCCCAGCTGCGGCATAAAATTCCATGGTTCTCACAAGAGCTAAGAGCTAAGCCAATATCCTTACTGATATCTTGTAGGTGGCACCCTCTGCTTCTGTGAGCCCTGGCTTCCATTTAATGAGTCTCTCAGTGATTCCTTACGGGAACCCTTGGCAAAAAAAATCCTTGTGCCTAGTGGTTGATAGCTGAATTGCCTGCCGATACAGGCCAGGACCATGGATCCAGAATTCTTAACCTTTCATCCCTCGCCGGAAACTTTAATAGTGCAAAGCTCCTCCTCTAGAGCAACAGCATGTTCTTTGGGACTGTAGTTCACTCCCAGGACATTTTGTTGCTTTATGAAGCTGTGTCCTCTTCACCAGTGTTGGGTGGAGGCAAGTGCCTTCCTGGGGGCGCTCCACCTCACTTCTCCTTATACAGTGAACCAGATCCTACACTCTATGCACCTGTGTACTGTGTGCTCCCTCCTTTATTGAAGACTCGCCATGGTAATCCATTGGGTGTATGACCTTGTTGTGCTTCTCCCACATCCATAACCATTGGCTGTTGACTCCTGGCTCCCTCCTTCGCGTGCCCCCGTAGCTCTGTCTGTGACTGGCTGGACCCTTCATGAGGTGTGAACGGAGAGCTCCCGCTGCTGTGGGGGACTTGAGCTGCGGACATTGTTTACCCTCTCCTACTTCTTTCTGTCGACGGCCATAGGCAAGGATAAACCTGCCTGTTCCACTGCTACGCAGATGAGGATGGACCAGTGCACCACTGGCCCCGCTAATGACCATTCGGGCCCTACCTCCGCCCCCCCTTTGAGTGACCTTACTGTCATTCTATAGGTCATCCAGACATCGCAGGCTGCGGTGGAGGTGAGGGTCGGTGAGGTTATGATGGATGTGGCTTTGTTCCGTCAAGATCTCCGCAATGCTACTGCCCGAATCACGGAGGCTGAATCTTGGCTATCCACGGTCGAGGACGAAGTCTCCACTCTTATGTCCCAGGTTTCCACGCTACTTGCTTGCACGTCAGAGCTGCATAGACGCGCTTAGGATGTAGAAAATTGCTCTCGGCGTAACAACATTCACGTAATTGGAGTTCCTGAGAGTGTTGAGGATGCAGGTCCACAACAGATGGCAGACGTTATCAAACGTTGAATTAAATCCTGGATGCCCAGTGACTGTTTGTCCTCTTGGTTTGTGGTTGAAAGGGCCCATCGAGCCTTAGCACCTAGACCTCCTCTTGGTGCACAACCCAGACCTATAATAGCTTGCATCTTCAATTATAGAGACTGGGATGTGTTTCTCCGGGAGGCCTGGCTGCATTCTGACCTCCGCTACAGAGACACTAAGGTTCTCCTTTTCCCTGACTACATACGTGAGGTGCAGCAACAACGATGTTTATACCTGGAGGTCAAACAAAAGTTGTGAGCTATGGGGCTACAATATCAGCTGTTACTTCCAGCTAGACTCTGTGTTATTCACCTTAACAAGCCGCATTTCTTCGTCAACCTGTAGTTGGCGTGGCAATGGCTTACAGAGGACCGCCTGCTGCATAAGTCCGCCCCCTCCTCGACACGCCACCGAAATGCTGCTTCTGCCTCAGACTCATGTTCACTACCCAAGCACTGCAGGCAGCGCACTCGGTCCCTGGACCTGGCTCGAGCCCTGCTTCCGAGATGGCTGATGGGGGACTGGGGTCTGACAGACGTCCGGCCATGCCGTCCACCGTTCCAGCTGTTCCTCTTCTGGATTCTGATCTCTCCAGCAGTCCTGTGGTTTAACTACGTTCACATGTTTCATTACTTCTCACATTGCCTCGAATCTACTTCACAGCCCTGTAATTCAACTGGCTTTGAACTCTATTGGCTGCACCTACTCTTGATTTCTATCTTGTCCTGTTTGCCTCTCGGCCATGTTCACTTGAACATTTTCATTGCCACAGGTTCCCTCTGTGACCGCATTCTGACAGCTGCTTTCTCCACCTGTTCTGGCTGCACACACTCCTGACTTAAATTTTGCCTTGTTTGCTTTTTAGCCATGTTACTTGCCTTGCTATCTATAGTCGTCTTTAAGGTCCGCTCTACTTTCAGGGGTTCCCCCCTCTTTCCTGTTTTTTGCTGTGGGATGGAGGCTGCTGTCTTACTGCTTTCTCCTGTCCTCCTGGGGTTCCCCCTTGAAGTACTTATGACATTGTTTCTATTGTTCTTTCTCATGTATCTTTTTTACAGGGCGACAGATGCTTCTAGGCCAGAAGTATGGGGAGGGTGGGAGTTGGGGGACGGGGTTTTATTTGCATGATTTTGTATGCTGTAGTTGTTTACCTTTTTCCTTCCTTTTCAGGCTCTGTCATGAACTCACCTTACTTATGTACATGGTCTTGCAATAGTGATCATTCATCATGTTCCATTGGAACAGTCTTCATTTCCCCATCAGACTCCATGGGTCCCACTCCTAAGATGTCCACTATTCACTCCTTGCAATACCTTTCATCCCCCACATACTTGTTTTTTTTGGGTTTTGTCCTGGAATGTTAACGGACTATTAGACCGAGTGAAGCGAAGTTTGTGTCTATGTGCCACCCGCTTCGCTGCCCGCTTGTCTTAGGGACCTTTCACACCTTTGTTCATGTCTCCCACTGTGGCTTACAATAATAGAGGACGACTTCAATGCAGTGGCTGACCCTGATCTAGATAGTACTGGGATTCCCACTGCCTCTCGGGAGGTCGGCACCTGCCGCCTCACTGACTGGACCACCACTCGGAGTCTCTGTGATGCTTGGAGATCTTGGCACCCTCGCCTCTGGCAATTTACACACACATCAGCAGCTCACCATAACTGCTATTGGATAGATCTAATTTTTCTACCTGCGTTTGATTGACAGCTATTGACTCAGATCCAGCCTCTGCCCGTGGGATTTCGGACCATTCCCCTTTACTCCTTTCTCTTGGGCATCCATCGCAGGGGTCACCTGGTATCTCCAGGACAAGAAGGTTGTCTACTCACTTCGCTTACTTCCATAACAATGAGGGATCAATTACACAGGTGGGAACCTTATTGGCTGCCAGTAAGGCGAAGCTTCTGGGCTTTGCTAAGCGTTATTTTAGAGCCCAGGGGTGTGACTGTCCTGGCCTAATTATCTGTCTAGAAGAGCGTGCCCTTTGCCTGGAGCAACAACTACAGTCCAATCTGCAAGCTACTATTTATCACCAATTATATCTTATTCGCAAAGATATTTGGATGCACTCCCTTGAAGTGGCCAAATACCTCTGGCGAGCCACGACGGCCGGGATTTACGGCTAGGGAGACAAAAATGGGAAACTGCTTTATTGGTTGGTCTCCCGTCCACTGACCAATAGGATTGTTCCTGAAATTATGTACGATTCTGGTGGCTCTTGGCAGTCCATCCCCAAGATAGCTCAAACTTGAGCTCAATATTATCGAACGCTGTTCGAAACCATTGGGCAGGGAGGCCGCCATATCCAGTTCCTTTCTTGACTCAGTTCCTTTCTTGACTCAGTTACTCTCCCAGTCCCGTCGGTTAGACGAACACTTTACGGCAGAGGTGAGTGGGGAGGCATTGTCCGGCTTGGTGCCTGGTAAGACTCTGGGCCCTGACGGCTTTCCCATGGAGTATTACGCTATGTTTCGTGATACTCTTATTCCTCATCTTTTATCGCTTTACAAGGAGGCCTGCAACTTGGGTTCCTTTCCAGTGGAGTTAGATTTGGCCACCATAGGAGAAATACCCAAGAAGCAACCTCCCTCTACGTCCTGTGCGAGTTATCACCCGATATCACTCCTGTATTGCGAGGTTAAAATCTTTGTGCCGATACTGGCCAATCGGCTCAAACAGGTTCTAACCGGGTTGGTGCAGCTGGACCAATGTGGCTCTATGCCATCCCGGAGCACGAGACACTGTATCCGTCGGCTCCACGTGGCCCTGACCCACCGTCATCGACTGTCTCAAGACAGCACTGCTTCTCATAGATTTTGAGAAGGCTTTCAACACGGTGGACTAGGACTATCTGCAATTGGTGCTGACTCATGCTGGTTTCGGGAAACAAATCCGGGACATGTTTCGGGTCCTCTATTCAAACCCTACTGCTCAGGTCCGAGTCAATGGGGTCCTTTCCTATACCTTTAATATAGAACTAGGGACTAGGCAGGGCTGCCCCCTGTCTCCTCTCCTTTTTGTTCTAGCAGTAGAACCCCTGGCCCAACTTATCCGGACCGATCCCCTATACGCTGGATGGGCCTGGAGTGCGGGACACGAGGACCGCATTGCCCTGTACGCCGATGATGTACTGCTATATCTTGCGAACCTGGCAGTGAGTGGGCCTTGATGTCTTCAGTTGCTTGAAAGCTTCGAAAGAGCCTCTGGTCTTAGGATGAACCACTCTAAATCGGTACTGGTCCCCTTGAAGCCATCTAGAGACCGCTACGACTGGCAGACAAACATTCCGCTCCTCACGCTTAGTTTAAAATATTTGGGCACATGGGTCGCTTTACATCTGGAACTCACCTGGACCCTTAATCTTCAGCCTCTGTTTCTTAAATCTAAGTCTGACCCTCCAAATGGCAGATTCTCCCCCTAAGTACACTGGGGTGCATTGCCTTATACAAGGTGATGATCCCTCCACGATTTCTCTGTTTTCCAAAACTTGCCACTCTACTTGCCTCGGACGTGGTTTCATGACCTGGATGGTGCCCTGAAAACATTTCTGTGGCGGGATTCAAGGTCACGTTGTCAACTGGTCTCCTATGATGGTGGCCTGGGGATGACCAATCTCGATCTTTACTATTTGTCCTCTCACCTTCTTGTTCTTCATGATTGGTTTAATGGGGGATGGTCTGACCCCACCTATCATTCGGAACTTTCATTATGGGTTTCACAGATTTACAGGCCATGCTTTATGGATCTCCGGTCTCTCTCTCTCTATGCCCCTGGTAACTCGAATGCTGTTCCTCGCATGGAGAGCTGCACTTCGACATGTATAATGGGAGAATAGGCACACAGCAAACCCCACTTTGGCATGGCACCTTGTAGAGGGAAGTGGCAGTAGTTGGCGGTTTTCGATCCTGGGATCTTATTAGCATCACACGAATAGGATATGTATGGTCAGGGCCACACATCCGTTCCTTCCAAGATTTTCAACAGACATATAACCTTACCCATACCCAATTTTAAAAATATCTCCAACTCAGACATGCTCTTCACACTCACTCCTTGCCAACCGACACTCTTCCCATATTCAATCATTTGGCCATAGGGGTATCTCCCAGATCCCCTGCATGCTCATTATCAATTCCCTTGGCTTGTTGGATCACCTTTGAACCTGCAGAGAGTACTGGGTGGGCCCTGTGGAAGAAGAGGACTTGCGGGACGCCCTGATTTCTCCCTGTGAACTTACTTCCTCTTCCTGATAAAGACTTATCCAAAACTACTACCTCTACTAAGCGTATCTCTCCCCAGCCCGCCTATATCGTGCAGACCTACGTCCCACTTCAGCATGTCCTCGCTGTGGCGTTGATCCAGCCGATTTTTATCATATGGTATGGGCTTGTGCAGTGATACACCGGTATTGGGTGACTCGAGGCTGTGCAATGGATGCCCCTATTTCCCTTACATTGGTGGGATGGAGAAGGGGTGTGGGTTGGTGTACGCAACAGGAGCCTGTGTTTTTTTTTAACTCCATGGGTGCCCTCAGAAGCATGGACGGGTGTGGGCGGAAATGGTTGGGTCAGCTTACATAACTTGTCATGGACTTGTATTTGTGGCCGTTCCTCCGATTTATTGTGCTATATTGCCTGAGTGTTCTTTCTTTGCATGGACTAAGTACCCCATCCTGTATTATACAGTACGAGTGCCACATGTTTATCCCTGCCATCTTGGATGGCCTAAAATTTTATAAAGTTTGTTTATCAAAAATATGTTTGCAGGACAGTGACAGAGCACTGGACCAGATTTAAGTTTCTTGCAGCTGATATAGGGAATGAAAGTACTTACTTAAATATGCTTTGAAAATACAATAATGTTCAGTTGTAGAAGAAGTTTGTGGAAGGTGATAAACCTCAAAACAAATATAATAATAGCTATGTGGACATGAATGTGACGTGGACTGTTGCACCTTGTATAGAGATGAGCAATTGTTTTACAGTATTAACATATAAAAAACATGATAACTTTGAAACTGCAGCTACCACTATGCACTGTGATCTCGCCCCTCTCCCTCCCTCCCCTATCTTCCCTCTCCCTCCGCTCTCCCTCCCCTCTCCCCTCTCTCCTCTCCATCCAACCCTTCTTTCCTCTCCATCCCTCCCCTCTCTCCGCTCCCTCCCCTTTGTCAAGGCACTCCCTCCCCCCTCTCCTCTTCCCTCCCTCTCTTCTCCCTTCCCTTTCTCCTCTCGCCTCCCAACCCTGTCTACTTCCCACCTCTCTTTTCCCTCCTTCCCCACCCCTCTTTCCCTCCTTCCCCACCCCTCTTTCCCCTCCCTCCCTCCCACCCCACCTTCCCCTCCCTCCTACCCCTCCTTCCACCCCACCCCACCTTCCCCTTCCACCCCATCCCACCCCACCTAACCCTCCAACCCCACCTTAAAACTCTTACCCTCCTTCCCCTCCCTCCCACCCTTCCTTCTTTCCCTTTCCCCCACCCTTCCTTCCCCTTCCCCACCCCTCCGTCCCTTCCTCCTACCCTCCTTCCAGCCATCTCTCCCTCCCCACTCTCGCACCCCTCTCCCTCCCCTCTCTTCTCTCACCCCTCCCTCCCCCTCCTGCCCTCCATCCTCTTCCCCTCCCACTCCTCTTCTCCACCCCTCCTCTCTCTCTCCTCCCTTCTCTCCCCCTCCCCCTCCCCTCTCTCCCTCCCTCCTCGCCCCTTCCTGCCCTCTCCTCCTCCTCCCCTCTTTCCCGTCTTTCCTCCCTCCTCTTTTCCCTTTCTCCTGTTCTTCCACTCTCTCCTTCCCACCCCCTCTCTCCTTCCCACTCTCCTCTCCCACCCCACACTCCCCTCTCTCCTCTCTCCCACCCCTCTCTCCTCTTCCTCCCACCCTTCCCTCTTCTCTTTCTCCTCTCCTTCCCCTCTTCCCCTCTCTCTCCTCTTTCCCTCCAACCCCTCCTTCTCCTCTCTGTCTCCCTCCGACCCTTCCCTCTCCACTATTCCTCCTACCTCTCCCTCTCCTCTCTCCCTTCCACCCCTAACCCTCCTCTCTCCCTTCAACTCTCCTCTCTCCCTTCCATCCCTCCCGCTCCCCTCACTCCCACTGCCCCTCCCCATTCCTCCTACTGCAGAACACATTTCGGAAAAGCATCTGTCTATCCTACTGCCTAAGGTACATCAGTTGCTCTCCAAGGGTGCCATCAAATGGATGCCAGACTCCAAGAGAGACGAAGTTTGTTATTCACCCTACATCCTCGTCCTGAGAAAGGACAGAGGCCTCAGGCCTGTCCTGGACCTTTTATCCCTGAATGCATTCCTGTGGAAGGATAATTTCAGAATGTTCACAGTGGCTCAGATCCAATCTCTTCAGGACCTCGGAGACCGAATGGTGTCTTTGGACTACCAGGGACCATTTTTCATATTCCTATCCTGCAATCCCTGTGGTTCAAGGTGGGTCAGGAGCTCTTTCAATTGCAGTGCTCCCCTTTGGCCTTTCCTCTGCCCCTCGGGAATTAATGAAAGTCCATCTCTGGACGATGGCGGAACTCCTACATCGTTGGGTTTCACAAAAAAAGCGGTGAAGTCCTACCTGATTTTCTGACAGAAGCTTCCTTTTATTGGGGCGATCCCAGATACGGTGAGGTTCAAGGCTTTATCTCCACCGCAGTGCGTCCAAGGCATTCAGGCTATGATCTCAATATTTCAGGTTCTTTCCTGGTTCCCGGTGTGGGTGGCTTTGATGCTTCTTGGCTTGTTAGCATTGTACATCTTCCTTGCTAGCAAGGACAGGTGGCACATGTGAATCATGAAGTGGAAACCTGAAATCCCAGTGGGCCCAGCATCAAGACCACCTCGCTGATCCCATCCAGGCTTCAAAGGAGAGTCTAAGTGGTGCTGTGGTGGCAGACTGATTAAAAATAGTCCTGCAGCAGATCAGTCTCCCTTTCCCAAGCAGAGTTATCAGTGGTGACAGATGCAACACTATAGGGCTGAGGGTGTTCATCTAGCAGAGGAGGAGATCAGAGACCTCTGGTCTCCAATGGAAAGCCAGCTGCATATCAACCTACTGGAGCTGCAGGCCATTCTTTTGGCCGTGTAGGCTTTCCTGATGTCCATCAAGAGAAGGCTAAGGCAGGTTCTCATGGACAACACCTCAGCCATGTGGTACTGCCACCAGTAGGGAAGAGTGAGGTTCTGGGCCCTGTGTCAGGAGACTGCATTTTTGGGGGTGGGTGGAGCAGAATAATAGCTTTCTAATCACCATCCCCATGATTGGGGTTCCTGAATTTCAGAGCAGATGAATCTAAATCCTGTTGCAGTACAGCACATTTCTGATGGATACATCTGCCTGTGGATTCCTCACCTTGTGAATTACCCCTTTCGCAGCATTCCACAGAAGCTTTTCTCCATAGCTCTCCCACGTCGACGAGGATGTCACAATGGAACGGCTCCGCTTGCGACCCTTCACGACTTCATCAGAGCCATAAGAAGACCTCGTCGGTGTGCTGACATCAGTTCCCCCTTGCCAACGCGTAATGGTTATTTCCAGGGGTCTCCATTTCTGAGAGACTTATTGTTACAGGTTCATCCTGAAATTGTAGCAGTGCGATGGCTGCTCAGAAGAAGGTTTCAAGCCTTGTAGGGAATGTGGGCGTCATATGTCCATCACTGACCCCCAAGATGATTGTCTTTGGTGCCTCTCGTCGGACCACGACGTCGAGGGATGTTCGTCGTGTCATCGTATGAATCCGAAGGCCCTCAAAGAGAGGGAGGCCAAGTTCATGGCCAGGGCAAAAAAGCAGAAGAGGGGCCGAAAAAAGACGAGATCGAAGTCAAAGTCTCCGACTCCACACACCTCGAAGTCATCGAGGAAGCACAGATAGAAGCGGTGCCATAACATAATTCCAGGTGTCGTTCGTCCAAAGATAAGTCACCAAAGTCAGGGTTTCTGGTTCTTCGGCACCACGGAAAAGACAAGGTATCACCTTCCCCTTCTCCTCAGGTGACTCCGGCACACTCTCCGGCTTCGAGAGGTTCTCCCACGCCCAGGGAAGTGATGCCTTTACCTCCGGCCACCCCGCCTCAGGCTCCAGTGTCACCGGCTCCGAAACCGGAGCCAGTCTTACAGCCTCCTTGAGCTGTCCCTGAACAGGCAGTACCGGATCCATACCCACCCTTTCCGGCTCCAGGTACGGATCCTTCTAATTTTTTAAATGCGATGTTCGGCATGTTAGCCAGGGCGGCAAACCCTACTGGTGCGCAGGTAGGCCCCATGGGACCGCTGACTTTCAACCTGGGAAGCTTGTCACCTCATTTTACACAGGCACCATTTATGCCGTTCATGCCCATGACACCAGGAAGTTGGACTCTTTCGACGCTGAGGTACTCAACGCCAGTGCAATTCCTAGAGGGAAGGATGGAGTATTCTCCGGCTTAGGTCCGGCGCCGTCTCGGCCTCGCCCTGCGCCTTCACCTATCCCATTGGAACCTCCATCGATACCGGTCCCGTAGTCACCGGCGCCACGTCTGGCGCTGCCGAAGCTGATACCCAAGATATGGTCTAGAAGGGAGGCACAGAGGCTTCTGGAGGAGGAAGAATACCAGGAACAGCAGGAAGAGGCTGAAGAAGGGGAGATTATTGATCCCATGCAAGAATTTGAGGGGCTGCAAGAGTCTAGTGGCTTGGATACGTCTCCGGAGTGGGAACTCTCTTCTCCGAAAGGCCTTCCTTCGCAGGAGGTCGCTTCATACCACTCCATTATTAGGAAGTCAGATGATCTGGTAGACTTGCAATTGCCTACTGCGGAAATTAAACCAAACATCCTCACGGAGGTTCTGCACTCTCCTTCTTCAGTGATGGAGCCTCTGCTCCCCTTTAATGAGGCTTTGACGAAGCTTATTTTAGAGGTATCGCAGAAGCCTCTGACTGCCCCTGCTCTGTCCAGATCGGTAGCAAGAAGGTACAAAGTAGCGCCTGGGGATCCAGCTTTCTTATCTGCACATCCATCGCCTGAGAGCTTAGTAGTTCAGGCATCATGCTCTACAAAGCAGTCTACAGGCTCTTTTCCATCCGCGCCCGGAGATAGGGAGTCTAAGAGGATGGAACATTCAGCTAATAAGGTCTTTTCTTCAGCTAGTATGGCCTTAAAATCCACAAATGCAACATGCCTACTGGGTCAATACATTCATGCTTTGATGGATTCTGCAAAAGAAGTGATCCCTAAGCTTCCAGAGGACATTCAAGGCCTTTTGCAGAGGTTCTATCGGACACTCAAGCTGCGGCCCGTCAGGTCATACAATCTCCCCAGAAGAGCCTCTTCTGCCAGAGCTCTGGACACCCTCCACTGGTTGCCAGTAGTTCTACAAAGCTTTGTGCTATTGTCACCGAATTTTGTAGGGAAAAGGCCGTAGTTATCTTCATCATATGCTAATGTCTTATTATCCTGCCCACAATTTGAGGTCGGCAGGAGCTCATCAGGTCAAAATCCCCAAAGTTCAAAGGGCCAGAATGGGAGCGCGCTCTTTTGGCATACTTGGCAGACAAAATTTGGAACTCCTTACCTCTCTCCTTGTGAGCTGAGACCTCGGAGAATACCTTCCATAAATGATTAAAAACGTGGCTTTTCCATCCTTGAGTCTCTCATTTGCATCTTTGCTCTGTTTAGTTTCTAGGCTTCTTTGTTTCCTGCTCCCTACAGGAGAATGGTTTCCAGCGCGGGGACACACCGTTGGGTGTAACCAGGCGCTCTATAAATGGAATAGATTGATTGATACAGCGGACTCTATTGCGAGGGTGATGGGCTCCTCGGTGGCACTGAGGAGGCATGCCTGGCTAAGGGGGGTCTGGCTTTTCAGCAGATGTGCAGGCCTACCTTTTGGACTTGCCTTTTGATGGCTCTTGCCTCTTTGGTGCCAAGGCGGACTCTGCGCT
Source organism: Calotriton arnoldi (assembly GCA_963921515.1). NCBI lineage: Eukaryota > Metazoa > Chordata > Amphibia > Caudata > Salamandridae > Calotriton > Calotriton arnoldi. The sequence continues at coordinate 1,588,263 of CAWUFW010003902.1, forward strand.
ACAGCGTTTTAAAGATAGTAGGGCAATGGCTAGATCATTGGGTCTGCAGTCCCAACCTAGAGGCTTTGGTTATTGAAGATTTCGCGGGTTTGGCAAGACTGCTTCCTTTCGGGTCCGGCAGCAGCAGCAATAGCAACAACAGCAGCAACATGCAAATCCTCTGTATAGATCATACAGAGGGAAAGGTAGAGGTCGCCGGCGAGGCTGAGCTTGTCAGCAAGTCTCTTCCTCCTCCTCTCCCGTTCCCCCAACTGGTACCGCAGGGAAGCAGCTCTAGATCTCCCATCTTAGAGCATGTTGATCCTGTGGGAGGTCGGGTGTCCCATTTTATATGAAATTGGAGATCTGTTAATACAGATCTCTGGGTTTTGGATCTCGTAGAAAATGGATACACCCTTCCTTTCCGGGAGTTTCCCCCTCCTTTTCCCCCTCCTTTTTCCCCTCGCCAGGGTTGATACCCAGAGGATCATCTGTTGCTCCTGGAACAAGAGGTCCTGTCTTTACTACAGAAAGGTGCAATAGAGATTTGTTCCGGAGCAGGAAAGGGGTCAGGGATGCTACTCAAGGTATTTACTGATCCCCAAAAAGGACGGTCGATCGAGACCGATCCTAGACCTCAGGATCTTTAATTTTGACCTCAAACAGGAGAAATTCAAGGTGTTGACCCTAGCTCAAGTTCTTCTGGCGCTGCAGCAGAAAGACTGGATGGTGTTAAACAATTTACAGAATGCGTATTTTCACATTCCCATCCTGAGGTTGCATCAGAAGTTTCTCCATTTTACAGTGGGATCTCAACACTACCAGTATGCGGTCCTTCCGTTCGGTCTTACTTCCGCTCTACGAGTCTTCACGAAGGTAATGGTGTTGATAGCTGCACATTTCAGAAGATCGGGGATTCCTTTTTTCCCCTATCTGGACGACTGACTGCTCAAGGTAAAGTCACCAGAGATGGTGCTGCATCACCTGCAGGGAACAACACAGCTGTTGTTCTACTTGGGGTTTTTGATACATGTATCCAAATCTCACCTGGTGCCCTCTCAGCGCAACCTGTTTATAGGGGCAGTACTGGACACTACTGTGAGTCATGCTTTCCCGCCTCCTCAGAGGATTCTAGATATCAAGGCTTTGATTCCAATGTTTCAAGATGGAGCGGCTGTTCCAGTCCTGAAGGTCTTACGCCTGCTCGATCTGTTCGCTTCCTGCAACCTCCATCGGCCACAGTGATAATGGATGCCTCCAACCGAGGGTGGGGAGCTCATCTGGGGAATCTGGAGGTCAAGGGCCTTTGGCCAGATGTACGACCATGTCATTTAGCGACTCGCAAATTGCGCTCAATTGCGAGTCGCAATTTGCGAGTCGCTAAATGCCATGTACAACAGTGTCTGAGACGCTGTTAGCGATTCAAAATGGGGTCGCAAATTGCATGCTTCATGCATATTAATGAGGCACTCGCAATTTGCAACCTCATTAGGAATGGCTGGCCCTCCCAGGTATGGTGGCCTGCTGGGCTCAGCAGACCTCCATGTCTGGGACTGCTTTTAAATAAAGCAGTTTATTTTTTATTTTTAAATGCAGCCCGTTTTCCTTAAAGGAAAACGGAATGCATTTAAAAAAAGAAAAATGAAACGTTTTCGTTCAATTTTTAAGGGTAGGTATGGTCCCTGGGACCACTGCCTGCCCGTAAAAAATATTTTCCCCTGCATTCGCAAAGGGGAAGGGGTCCCCTGGGTACCCCTTCCCATTTGCGTGTGCTTTACTACCCTCTTGAAGAGGGCGGTAAATTGCAATTGCGGTAGAAAAACATTCTTACATAGGCCTCTGACTCGCTATTAGGAAGGGACCCCCTTGGAACGCTCCTTCCTAATAGCGACTCGCAATTTCTATTCAGCGAGTAGGAAACAAATTGTAACTTGCTAAATAGGGATTGTACATGGCCCTATTCGTTTTTGCATGCGCAAACGGGTCGCAAACCCGTTTGCGATTGCAAAATAGGGTCATACATCTGGCCCTTTCGTCTCCAGAGGAAAGATTGCTCCATATCAATCTTCTAGAATTGCGAGCGATACGTTTGGCTCTCAAGACCTTCCTCCCTTCCCTTCGCGGTCAGTCAGTTCAGGTTCTGACGGACAATACTACCGCAAATTAGTACATAAACAAACATGGAAGAGTAGGGTGTTATTGTCTCTGCAGAGAGGCTTTGCGACTCAGGACCATCAGATTTGTGTGATTGCAAATCATCTGGCCAGAGTGCTGAATGTGGGTGCGGACAGTCCCAGTCGGCAGTACTCGGCTGATCACAAGTAGCATCTCCATCCGGAGGTGGTCCATCACATTTTCAGGATGTGGGGGTTTCCTCGGTTGGACCAGTTTGCCACTCACAAGAACGCACACTGCCCGTCGTTCTGCAGTCTCCAGTATCCGATGCGGGAAGCTTTGGGGGACGTGCTTCAGCTATACTGGGGCTCGCAGCTTCTTTACGCATATCCTCCCATACCCTTGATTCCTCGAGTTCTGAGGAAGATTCGCCGGAGTCATTTTGAACGCTCCGGACTGGCCAAGAAGAGTGTGGTACTCCTTTACCTCTCGTAGCACCCTCCGATCCGTCTCCCTCTCAGGCAAGACCTCCTCCCGCAGTTGCAGGGGCAGGTTCTACACCCCCACCTCCAGAGCCTGCACCTTCATGCCTGGAGATTGAACAGAGCTCTTTCTCTCTCCCGCCGGATGTGGTGGATGTTATCTTATGGGCCAGAAGACACTCCACCGAATCTGTTTACTCCGGTAGGTGGGCCAGGTTTGTAAAAATGGTGTGGAGAGAGATCGATTGATCCTTTACGAGCTCATTTTTCTGATATTCTCAGTTTCTCACTTTCCCTGGCACAACAGGGTTGTGCAGTAGCAACGGTCAAAAGCTACTTGTCTGCCTTATCTGCCTTTCTTTGCTTAATGGACCAACCCTCTTTGTTTAAATCTCCCATAGTTATGAGATTCATTAAGGGTCTCACTAATAGGTTTCCTCCCACTCCATTTATCATGCCTCAGTGGGATTTTGAATTGAGTCCTTACTTTCTTGATGGGGTGTCCCTTTGAACCCCTGCATAGCTGTCCATTGAGATTTCTAGCTTTCAAGACAATATTTCTGATTGCAGTTACTTCTGCCAGGAGGGTCAGTGAGCTGCAGGCCCTTAGCTCTAAGCCCCCATTTACCTCAATTCATGCGGATAAGATGGTTCTTAGGACCAGGGCTGCTTTCCTGCCTAAGGTGGTCACTCCCTTCCACCTAGGACAATCTATCACTTTACCCACTTTCTATCCTCCCTGTTAGACCTGGCATCATTGGCGCGGGTCTCCCTTCCTCTTTTCGCTTCCTATCTTTTATGTTGGCTGGATTTAGATGCTCTGGGCGCTGTGCCACTGCCAATCAGTGCCACAGCGCAAATGCTCCCTGTGTAAAGATAACTGTATGAATTGGGATAACCATAATTGGCTCGTTTGGTTTACCTGTCAGTCCCTAGTATAAGTGCACTATGTGTGCCCAGGGCTGGTAAACCAAATACTGCTGGTGGGCCTACAGCGCTGATTTGCGCTACCCACCGAAGCAGCTTTTAAAGTATGTCTGTGTAGCATGTTCTAATAGCGAGTTACCCTCCATTTCACTGTTTACTATTGTGAGGCTATCCGTTCTCATAGGCCAGAATGGGCAGGCTGAGTATTACATCCCATAATCCTACCTGCCCCCAGGAACCTGACAGGAAATTCGAATTTGATATGTTTAAGCTCAGGACATTGAGATACATCTTTAAGTAAGGATCATTTGCATAGCCCGTGTTCGAAAATGCCTCTTCTAGAAACGAGGTATTTTCTGGCCTAAGCTTTCCTGTAGGCTTTGCTAGTGTCTGTATTGGCCGTCTGGTTTTGGAGCAGCAGGGCCAGCTGGGTCAGACCTGGCTGGAGAGAGAGATCGGCATTTAGAGTATGGGGAGGGGTGACTCTTTGATCTGAGCAGGGCCGTGCCTGGCAAGGTGAATGATGGCTCCACCTCCCAATGGGCGTCTGATAGCAGACCCCTGATTCTCAAAGGGCAGGATGTCGCCTCGTAAACCAAGTGCTCCCCGACCCCACCGAACTGGTTCTGGCTGGATTCAGTGATTTGTGACTCTAGAGAACAAAGACTTTTTAGGTATAAAACGCTGCGCTGAAACTTTTTTCAAGTGTGTTCCTTCTGGATGTCAAGGCGAAACTCTGTCCGAGTGAACAGAGGAAAGGACTTTGAAACTTTCACCAAGCTTGCTGAAGAAACTACCCGAGGGCCTGAATTGAGAGCGCCTCCTGCTGAAGTCTCAGGGACATTAGACTTCACCCCGTCAGCCGTCTGAATTCCTGTGCGAGGGATTCTACTTGCAGGTGAGGCCTCCGTCGAGTAATCCGGAGCCTCTAGTTCTACTGTGAGGAACGCGGACTGGTAACCCTTGTTAACTCTGTGTGGGCCGCCGCAGCTAAGAGAGAGCTGCCGCCGCTGAGAGCCCGCCTTAATTTGAACCTTCGGAACCTTCGCTGAATCTGTGTGGGCCGCCGCAGTTAAGAGAGAGCTTTAGCCGCTGAGTGCCCGCCGTTGTGCCAGCCTGGTCGAGATCATCCTTTGTCCTGTGGGCCGCCGCAGTTGAGAGAGAGATGTAGCCGCTGAGAGCCCGCCCGTCGAGTAATCCGGAGCCTCTAGTTCGACTGTGAGGAACGCGGACTGGTAACCCTTGTTAACTCTGTGTGGGCCGCCGCAGCTAAGAGAGAGCTGCCGCCGCTGAGAGCCCGCCTTAATTTGAACCTTCGGAACCTTCGCTGAATCTGTGTGGGCCGCCGCAGTTAAGAGAGAGCTGTAGCCGCTGAGTGCCCGCCGTTGTGCCAGCCTGGTCGAAATCATCCTTTGTCCTGTGGGCCGCCGCAGTTAAGAGAGAGCTGTAGCCGCTGAGTGCCCGCCGTTGTGCCAGCCTGGTCGAGATCATCCTTCGTCCTGTGGGCCGCCGCAGCTAAGAGAGAGCTGCTGCCGCTGAGTGTCCGCACTTGTGTCAGCTGTGCATCATCGTGATTCGTCCTGTGGGCCGCCGCAGCTAAGAGAGAGCTGTTGCCGCTGAGAGCCCGCACCTTTGCCAACTTTGCATCCTCGTGATTTGTCCTGTGGGCCGCCGCAGCTAAGAGAGAGCTGCTGCCGCTGAGAGCCCGCACCTTTGCCAACTTTGCATCCTCGTGATTTGACCTGTGGGCCGCCGCAGCTAAGAGAGAGCTGCTGCCGCTGAGTGCCCGCATCGTTGCCAACTTTGCATCCTCGTGATTTGTCCTGTGGGCCGCCGCAGCTAAGAGAGAGCTGCTGCCGCTGAGTGCCCGCACCTTGGCCAACTTTGCCTCATCGTGATTTGTCCTGTGGGCCGCCGCAGCTAAGAGAGAGCTGCTGCCGCTGAGTGCCCGCACCTTTGCATCATCGTGATTTGTCCTGTGGGCCGCCGCAGCTAAGAGAGAGCTGCTGCCGCTGAGTGCCCGCACCGTTGCCAACTTTGCATCATCGTGATTTGTCCTGTGGGCCGCCGCAGCTAAGAGAGAGCTGCTGCCGCTGAGTGCTCGCACCTTTGCCAACTTTGCATCATCGTGATTTGTCCTGTGGGCCGCCTCAGCTAAGAGAGTGAGCTGCTGCCGCTGAGTGCCCGCACCTTTGCCAACTTTGCATCATCGTGAGTCGTCCTGTGGGCCGCCGCAGCTAAGAGAGAGCTGCTGCCCCTGTGAGCCCACCACGGAGCTGCACGACGAGAGTCATCGCCACCACCAGCCCGGGCCGCCGCAGCCGCGTGCTGCTGCCGCTGAGAGCCCGCCTGTCCCCGAGTGCCCGAATCATTGTGAGTGCACGTTGCGGACCACTGCAGTCAAGAGTTGTGGTCGCTGGGAGTCCGCCTGTCACCGTCTCCGCTTCTTCGAGAAGCTGCGTGCTGTGTCCCCGTCCAACGGCAGGTATCTGGTGCGCAACGGGTCACGTAGACCCAGGCCTTGAACTCAGTCAGTGCCACGTTCTGGTGAATACGTTATTGCCTTTTTAAGTCCCTACTGATTTACGTGCATTGTGGCTGGTTAAAACGCTTTTGAGAGTCTTGTGTTAAACCTGAGATAAAGATACTATTTTTCTATACCTACTTGAGTTGTGTCCTTTTGTGGTGTCGTTACTGCCTTGTTGTGCATGGTCATAAATGCTTCACACACTGCCTCTGAGATAGGCCTAACTGCTCGTGCTACGTTACCACAGGGTTGAGCAGGGTTTATCAAAGGGGTAGCCCACTTGCCCTGACTTAGGAAGAAGGGTCCCTATTTGGACATTGGCGCCAGCCATTGCCAACTAGAGACCCCCATTTCTAACTTTGGCGGTCAGCGGTGAGGATCAGGACTTGCATTTATGATCCACGTACAATAACTGGTAGACGCCACTAGTGAGTACAGACCAAAGCGCAGCCACGCACGTTTTTTTTTTCCCCTCTTCGAATTTTTTTTTTTTTTTGGTTGGTTGTTCTAGTATTGAATTGTTGATCGCAGCCATGAGTACTGCTAATATGGGAAGGCCAACATCCAATGCTTCGGAGGATCTCACCTTTGAGGAGGAAAGATTAGATACCTATACTGCCAGACAGCTGAAGTCATTTTGTAAGCAATTCGCAGTCCCCGTGATAGGTCTCTCTAGGAAGGAGGAGTACCAGAAGGCGCTGAAGGCCTGGGGGAAGCGAGAGAGTCCGCTGGGGATGAGGAAGAGAATGCTGGAGGGCAGCAGGATGATGCAGTAGAGGGGGGAGATAGAACACCCTCCAATCCAGGTACTAGTGTATCCCAAAGGAGCCTGACCCCAGAAGAGCTGGAGGACAGGGAGAGAGATAGGAGGCATAGTTTGGAGATGGCTAAATTGGAAGGTCAGAAGGACCTTGAGAGTAAGAAGTTAGACATTGAGAAGGATCGATTGTCAATTGAACTTGAGAAAATGAGAATGGAGCATGAGAGAATGTTGAGGGAGATAGAGATCAGGGCGAGAAGTGTCCCGGTCTCCCCTCTGGTGGCAGCATACCTTTAGTAACTCCTGAGAGTAGAGTTTATATTCCTAAGGATGTCATTAAGGATTTCCAGAAGAGTGAGGATATTGGGCAATGGTTTGCCGCATATGAGATAGCAATGGTGTCCCACCGGGTCCCTGAGAAGGATTGGGGAGCGGGATTGTGGGGGCGCTTTGTGAGTGATGGTAGGGATACCCTGTTGGACCTGCCTGAGGCGAGCAGGATGGTGTATGCCCATATGAAAGAAGCTTTGATGACCCGTTATGGTTTGACCCCAGAAATGTACAGGCAGAGGTTTAGAACCTGTAAGAAGTTAGAGGGTACCACGTGGGTTGAATGTGTCTTTTTTTCTGCAGAGCAATGGATCGCTGGGTAAAGGGTAGCAAAGTGGAAACTTTCGAGCAATTGTATGATTTGTTTGGTGGGAGCATTTTTCTAGTAACTGTTTTCCAGAGCTACGCCAGCACCTGATTGATAGCAAGCTGACTAACCCTAGGAAGCTTGCTGAGGAGGCGGACCGCTGGGTGAGCACCTGGGTCCGCAAAGGTTTTGTGGGAGACTTCGCCAGAGGTTGGCAGGGTCCCCAGCAGAGAAGTGGGGGGGACAAGGGTAAGCCGAGGAAGTTCCAGAGAGGGCCCCAAAGTAATTCCCAAGGGAACCAAGCAGTGGTGTCCCAGCCTCCCCCTGAGAAGAAGCCAGTGTCCCCGACAGGTAGGCCTGTTCAGAGGGGGCCACTCACTTGTTTCAGGTGTGGTCAAGTGGGCCACCGGTATTATGATCCCCAGTGTCCCCAGAGGGACCCCAATGCATCCCATCGTGCACCACCCCGTGCACCATTCCGCCAGATTGCCAGCGTAGCCCTAGGGGGGGGGGAGGAGGTAGAGGTCCAAGGTGGGTGGGATCCCGTAGAGTTAACCCTTGTCTCGCTAGGAGACTTTGAGAAGGTCCCTAACCCCACACTGCCTAATAACACTAAGAAGTACCGTGACCATCAATGGCCATAGGGTGGAGGCTCTCAGGGACACCGGAGCTAGTGTGACTGCTGTCAGCTCCCAGTTGGTGTCCAAAGAGCAGGTTGTCCCCCATGCATTCTGCCCCGTAGTGTCAGCAGACAACTCAGAGAGACAGTGTGAAGTGGCTCAGGTTCCCTTCGAGTGGGGGGGGGGTCTCAGGAACTCTTCAAGTGGCTGTGAGGCCCGCCATGCCTGTAGACTGTCTGTTGGGCAATGATCTAGAGAACTCCCCGTGGGCTACGGTGGAGAGAAAGTCTCATTTGGAAATGTTGGGTCTGCCTCAGTGGGCGTGTGCGACCACTCGGTCCATGACAGCTCAGAAGGGTGTTCAGGAGGGTCTGGAGCCTGAAAGTATGGCCCAGGCCCCTGCCTTAAAGGGAAGGGGTAGGGGCGCGGGAAACCGGCCCCGCGGTTCCCACGGTCCCGGAGGGAGCAGACCTTGAGGGGGATGCCCTGGAACCTACAGGGGAACAAGTGGCTGAACTGGGGGACCTACCGGAGCTGACCCATTGGCAGCAGGAAGGGGGCCCTCCAGGGAGGAATTTTGCGAGCAACAGAGAACCTGCCCTTCTCTTGAGGGGGTGCGGCGACAGGCCGCCGCCCAGGCAGCAGGTGATCAGACAGGGTCACATTGGATCTATTGGGAGAATGACCTCCTTTACAGCAAGCCTAAGGTTGCTGAGCCTGGGTCAGCCCGTGTGCTGGTGGTACCCCAGCGCTTCAGAGCCTTCCTACTGCGGTTGGCTCATGATGTGCCACTGGACGGACATCTGGGGCAGACCAAGACCTTTGAGAGACTGGTCACCCACTTCTATTGGCCCCAGATGCGCAGGAGCTCAGATGCTCACTGCAGGACGTGTGAGACTTGCCAGGCAAGTGGGAAGAGTGGGGGAAGATTAAGGCCCCACTACAGCCCTTTCCCGTTGTGAGTACCCCATTCGAGAGAGTGGGCATTGATATTGTGGGGCCTCTGGATCCCAAGACAGCCATGGGCAACAGGTTCATCCTGGTCTTGGTGGACCATGCCACTAGGTACCCTGAGGCCATCCCGCTCAGGACAGTGACGGCCCCGGTGGTGGGACGGGCACTGATGGGGATTTTCTCCCGTGAGGGATTCCCCAGAGAGGTGGTGTCCGATAGGGGAACTAACTTCATCTCCAAGTACATGAAGTCTCTGTGGGAGGAGTGTGGGGTAACGTATAAGTTCACTACTCCTTACCACCCCCAGGGTAATGGGCTGGTTGAGAGATTCAACCGGACCCTTAAGGGCATGATTATGGGCCTAGATGAGCCCATGAGGCGTAAGTGGGATGTCCTCTTGCCATGCCTGTTGTTTGCTTACCGTGAGGTGCCACAGAAGTCCTTAGGGTTCAGTCCCTTTGAGCTGCTCTATGGTCACCCGGTAAGAGGGCCTCTGAGTCTGGTCAAGGAAGGCTGGGAGCAATCTCCCAGGAAACCTCCCCAGGATGTGTTTAGTTACATGCTGGCCTTCAGGAACCAGACTCCGCGTTTCAGGAAACTTGCTGAGGCAAACCTGGAAGCCAGCCAGGAAGAGATGAAACGCTGGCATGATCAAAATGCCACTCTGATCGAGTTTCAGCCTGGACAAAAGGTTTGGGTCATGGCCCCGGTGGAGCCCTGTGCGCTCCAGGATAGGTGGACCGGCCCCTTTGAGGTGGTGGAGCGCAAGAGTCCTGTTACCTACGTGGTGGACTTGCAGTCTCCCAGGAACCCCTTGCGGGTCCTGCATGTTAACCGCCTGAAGCCCCACTTTGAGAGGTCTGAAGTGGGCATGCTTCTGGCTACAGATGCTGGGATGGAGGAGGAGAGCGAGCCCCTTCCTGACCTCCTGTGTGCAGGGGAGCGAGATGGGTCAGTTTAGGGTGTGGTCCTCTCCACCACACTGACTCCTGAGCAGCAGGGTGATTGTCGCCAACTGTTGGGGCAATTCAGTGATCTGTTCTCCCTGGTGCCTAGTGTCACTGATTGGTGTGTCCATGACGTGGACACTGGGGACAGTCCTCCCATTAAGCACAAGGCTTACCGAGTGACTGACCGGGTAAGGGCCTACATTAAGGATGAGGTTACCAAAATGTTTGCCCTTGGGGTGATTGAGTCCTCTAGCAGCCCTTGGTCCAGCCCAGTGGTCCTGGTACCAAAAGCTGCAGCGCCTGGTACCACCCCAGAACTTCGGTTCTGCGTGGACTATCGGGGCCTCAATTCAGTCACGAAGACTGACGCGCACCCCATCCCCAGAGCTGATGAGCTCGTAGATCGATTAGGGGCTGCAAAATACCTCAGCACATTTGATTTGACGTCTGGGTATTGGCAGATTGCCTTGACCGAGGGAGCAAAGGAGAGGTCAGCATTCTCCACACCCGATGGGCACTACCAGTTCCGGGTGATGCCCTTTGGAATGAAGAATGCCCCTGCCACCTTTCAGAGGCTGGTCAACAGGGTGTTGGTTGGGCTGGAATACTTCAGTGCCGCCTACCTGGATGACATTGCGGTGTTTAGCTCCTCTTGGGAGGACCACCTGCGCCACCTCTGGGAGGTATTGATGGCACTGCGGAAGGCAGGCCTCACAATCAAAGCCAGTAAGTGCCAGATTGCGCAGGGTTCTGTAGTGTATTTGGGGCACCAGGTGGGAGCGGCCAGGTGGCGCCCCTTCAGCCCAAAATTGAAACTATCCTGGCGTGGGAACCCCCAAGACTCAGACGCAGGTGAGAGCCTTCTTAGCACTTACGGGGTACTACAGGAGGTTTGTCAAGGGATATGGCAACATTGTTGCACCCTTGACTGAGCTGACTTCTAAGAAGCAGCCAAAAAGGTAAACTGGACTGACACCTGTCAGAACGCTTTTGACGCCCTGAAGACTGCCATGTGCACCGCACCCGTGCTTCAGGCGCCCGACTTTTCAAAGGAATTTGTTGTCCAGACAGATGCCTCAGAGCATGGTATAGGGGCTGTTCTGTCACAGATCAATGAGGAGGGACTAGACCAACCGGTAGCCTTCCTAAGCAGGAGGTTACTTCCCCGGGAACAGAGGTGGAGTGCAATTGAGCGTGAGGCATTTGCTGTGGTCTGGGCGCTGAAGAAGCTGAGACCATATCTGTTTGGGACTCACTTCCGGGTTCAGTCAGACCACAGGCCCCTTAGATGGTTGATGCATATGAGGGGTGAGATTCCCAAGTTGTTGAGGTGGTCCATTTCCCTACAGGGTATGGATTTCACGGTGGGACATCGCCCTGGTACAGAACACGCCAATGCTGACGGTCTGTCCAGATTTTTCCGCCTTAGTGATGAGAACTCCCAAGGGGATGGTTAGTTCTCCCCACATTTCAGCTGGAGGGGACGCGTGTTAGACCTGGCATCATTGGCGCGGGTCTCCCTTCCTCTTTTCGCTTCCTATCTTTTATGTTGGCTGGATTTAGATGCTCTGGGCGCTGTGCCACTGCCAATCAGTGCCACAGCGCAAATGCTCCCTGTGTAAAGATAACTGTATGAATTGGGATAACCATAATTGGCTCGTTTGGTTTACCTGTCAGTCCCTAGTATAAGTGCACTATGTGTGCCCAGGGCTGGTAGACCAAATACTGCTGGTGGGCCTGCAGCGCTGATTTGCGCTACCCACCGAAGCAGCTTTTAAAGTATGTCTGTGTAGCATGTTCTAATAGCGAGTTACCCTCCATTTCACTGTTTACTATTGTGAGGCTATCCGTTCTCATAGGCCAGAATGGGCAGGCTGAGTATTACATCCCATAATCCTACCTGCCCCCAGGAACCTGACAGGAAATTCGAATTTGATATGTTTAAGCTCAGGACATTGAGATACATCTTTTAGTAAGGATCATTTGCATAGCCCGTGTTCGAAAATGCCTCTTCTAGAAATGAGGTATTTTCTGGCCTAAGCTATCCTGTAGGCTTTGCTAGTGTGTGTATTGGCCGTCTGGTTTTGGAGCAGCAGGGCCAGCTGGGTCAGACCTGGCTGGAGAGAGAGATCGGCATTTAGAGTATGGGGAGGGGTGACTCTTTGATCTGAGCAGGGCCGTGCCTGGCAAGGTGAATGATGGCTCCACCTCCCACTGGGCGTCTGATAGCAGACCCCCTGATTCTCAAAGGGCAGGATGTCGCCTCGTAAACCAAGTGCTCCCCGACCCCACCGAACTGGTTCTGGCTGGATTCAGTGATTTGTGACTTTAGAGAACAAAGACTTTTTAGGTATAAAACGCTGCGCTGAAACCTTTTTCAAGTGTGTTCCTTCTGGATGTCAAGACGAAACTCTGTCCGAGTGAACAGAGGAAAGGACTTTGAAACTTTCACCAAGCTTGCTGAAGAAACTACCCGAGGGCCTGAATTGAGAGCGCCTCCTGCTGAAGTCTCAGGGACATTAGACTTCACCCCGTCAGCCGTCTGAATTCCTGTGCGAGGGATTCTACTTGCAGGTGAGGCCTCCGTCGAGTAATCCGGAGCCTCTAGTTCTACTGTGAGGAACGCAGACTGGTAACCCTTGTTAACTCTGTGTGGGCTGCCGCAGCTAAGAGAGAGCTGCCGCCGCTGAGAGCCCGCCTTAATGCCTTCGAACCTTCGCTGAATCTGTGTGAGCCGCCGCAGTTAAGAGAGAGCTGTAGCCGCTGAGTGCCCGCCGTTGTGCCAGCCTGGTCGAGATCATCCTTTGCCCTGTGGGCCGCCGCAGTTAAGAGAGAGCTGTAGCCGCTGAGTGCCCGCCGTTGTGCCAGCCTGGTCGAGATCATCCTTCGTTCTGTGGGCCGCCGCAGCTAAGAGAGAGCTGCTGCCGCTGAGTGCCCGCACTTGTGTCAGCTGTGCATCATCGTGATTCGTCCTGTGGGCCGCCGCAGCTAAGAGAGAGCTGTTGCCGCTGAGTGCCCGCACCTTTGCCAACTTTGCATCCTCGTGATTTGTCGTGTGGGCCGCCGCAGCTAAGAGAGAGCTGCTGCCGCTGAGTGCCCGCAGCGTTGCCAACTTTGCATCCTCGTGATTTGTCCTGTGGGCCGCCGCAGCTACGAGAGAGCTGCTGCCACTGAGTGCCCGCACCTTGGCCAACTTTGCCTCATCGTGAGTTTGTCCTGTGGGCCGCCGCAGCTAAGAGAGAGCTGCTGCCGCTGAGTGCCCGCACCTTTGCCAACTTTGCATCATCGTGATTTGTCCTGTGGGCCGCCGCAGCTAAGAGAGAGCTGATGCCGCTGAGTGCCCGCACCGTTGCCAACTTTGCATCATCGTGATTTGTCCTGTGGGCCGCCGCAGCTAAGAGAGAGCTGCTGCCGCTGAGTGCCCGCACCTTTGCATCATCGTGATTTGTCCTGTGGGCCGCCGCAGCTAAGAGAGAGCTGCTGCCGCTGAGTGCCCGCACCGTTGCCAACTTTGCATCATCGTGATTTGTCCTGTGGGCCGCCGCAGCTAAGAGAGAGCTGCTGCCGCTGAGTGCTCGCACCTTTGCCAACTTTGCATCATCGTGATTTGTCCTGTGGGCCGCCTCAGCTAAGAGAGTGAGCTGCTGCCGCTGAGTGCCCGCACCTTTGCCAACTTTGCATCATCGTGAGTCGTCCTGTGGGCCGCCGCAGCTAGAGAGAGCTGCTGCCCCTGTGAGCCCACCACGGAGCTGCACGACGAGAGTCATCGCCACCACCAGCCCGGGCCGCCGCAGCCGCGTGCTGCTGCCGCTGAGAGCCCGCCTGTCCCCGAGTGCCCGAATCATTGTGAGTGCACGTTGCGGACCACTGCAGTCAAGAGTTGTGGTCGCTGGGAGTCCGCCTGTCACCGTCTCCGCTTCTTCGAGAAGCTGCGTGCTGTGTCCCCGTCCAACGGCAGGTATCTGGTGCGCAACGGGTCACGTAGACCCAGGCCTTGAACTCAGTCAGTGCCACGTTCTGGTGAATACGTTATTGCCTTTTTAAGTCCCTACTGATTTACGTGCATTGTGGCTGGTTAAAACGCTTTTGAGAGTCTTGTGTTAAACCTGAGATAAAGATACTATTTTTCTATACCTACTTGAGTTGTGTCCTTTTGTGGTGTCGTTACTGCCTTGTTGTGCATGGTCATAAATGCTTCACACACTGCCTCTGAGATAGGCCTAACTGCTCGTGCTACGTTACCACAGGGTTGAGCAGGGTTTATCAAAGGGGGTAGCCCACTTGCCCTGACTTAGGAAGAAGGGTCCCTATTTGGACATTGGCGCCAGCCATTGCCAACTAGAGACCCCCATTTCTAACTTTGGCGGTCAGCGGTGAGGATCAGGACTTGCATTTATGATCCACGTACAATAACTGGTAGACGCCACTAGTGAGTACAGACCAAAGCGCAGCCACGCACGTTTTTTTTTCCCTCTTCGAATTTTTTTTTTTTTTTGGTTGGTTGTTCTAGTATTGAATTGTTGATCGCAGCCATGAGTACTGCTAATATGGGAAGGCCAACATCCAATGCTTCGGAGGATCTCACCTTTGAGGAGGAAAGATTAGATACCTATACTGCCAGACAGCTGAAGTCATTTTGTAAGCAATTCGCAGTCCCCGTGATAGGTCTCTCTAGGAAGGAGGAGTACCAGAAGGCGCTGAAGGCCTGGTGGGAAGCGAGAGAGTCCGCTGGGGATGAGGAAGAGAATGCTGGAGGGCAGCAGGATGATGCAGTAGAGGGGGGAGATAGAACACCCTCCAATCCAGGTACTAGTGTATCCCAAAGGAGCCTGACCCCAGAAGAGCTGGAGGACAGGGAGAGAGATAGGAGGCATAGTTTGGAGATGGCTAAATTGGAAGGTCAGAAGGACCTTGAGAGTAAGAAGTTAGACATTGAGAAGGATCGATTGTCAATTGAACTTGAGAAAATGAGAATGGAGCATGAGAGAATGTTGAGGGAGATAGAGATCAGGGCGAGAAGTGTCCCGGTCTCCCCCTCTGGTGGCAGCATACCTTTAGTAACTCCTGAGAGTAGAGTTTATATTCCTAAGGATGTCATTAAGGATTTCCAGAAGAGTGAGGATATTGGGCAATGGTTTGCCGCATATGAGATAGCAATGGTGTCCCACCGGGTCCCTGAGAAGGATTGGGGGAGCGGGATTGTGGGGGCGCTTTGTGAGTGATGGTAGGGATACCCTGTTGGACCTGCCTGAGGCGAGCAGGATGGTGTATGCCCATATGAAAGAAGCTTTGATGACCCGTTATGGTTTGACCCCAGAAATGTACAGGCAGAGGTTTAGAACCTGTAAGAAGTTAGAGGGTACCACGTGGGTTGAATGTGTCTTTTTTTCTGCAGAGCAATGGATCGCTGGGTAAAGGGTAGCAAAGTGGAAACTTTCGAGCAATTGTATGATTTGTTTGCGTGGGAGCATTTTTCTAGTAACTGTTTTCCAGAGCTACGCCAGCACCTGATTGATAGCAAGCTGACTAACCCTAGGAAGCTTGCTGAGGAGAGCGGACCGCTGGGTGAGCACCTGGGTCCGCAAAGGTTTTGTGGGAGACTTCGCCAGAGGTTGGCAGGGTCCCCAGCAGAGAAGTGGGGGGACAAGGGTAAGCCGAGGAAGTTCCAGAGAGGGCCCCAAAGTAATTCCCAAGGGAACCAAGCAGTGGTGTCCCAGCCTCCCCCTGAGAAGAAGCCAGTGTCCCCGACAGGTAGGCCTGTTCAGAGGGGGCCACTCACTTGTTTCAGGTGTGGTCAAGTGGGCCACCGGTATTATGATCCCCAGTGTCCCCAGAGGGACCCCAATGCATCCCATCGTGCACCACCCCGTGCACCATTCCGCCAGATTGCCAGCGTAGCCCTAGGGGGGAGGAGGTAGAGGTCCAAGGTGGGTGGGATCCCGTAGAGTTAACCCTTGTCTCGCTAGGAGACTTTGAGAAGGTCCCTAACCCCACACTGCCTAATAACACTAAGAAGTACGGCAGTGGGTGACCATCAATGGCCATAGGGTGGAGGCTCTCAGGGACACCGGAGCTAGTGTGACTGCTGTCAGCTCCCAGTTGGTGTCCAAAGAGCAGGTTGTCCCCCATGCATTCTGCCCCGTAGTGTCAGCAGACAACTCAGAGAGACAGTGTGAAGTGGCTCAGGTTCCCTTCGAGTGGGGGGGGGGTCTCAGGAACTCTTCAAGTGGCTGTGAGGCCCGCCATGCCTGTAGACTGTCTGTTGGGCAATGATCTAGAGAACTCCCCGTGGGCTACGGTGGAGAGAAAGTCTCATTTGGAAATGTTGGGTCTGCCTCAGTGGGCGTGTGCGACCACTCGGTCCATGACAGCTCAGAAGGGTGTTCAGGAGGGTCTGGAGCCTGAAAGTATGGCCCAGGCCCCTGCCTTAAAGGGAAGGGGTAGGGGGCGCGGGAAACCGGCCCCGCAGTTCCCACGGTCCCGGAGGGAGCAGACCTTGAGGGGGATGCCCTGGAACCTACAGGGGAACAAGTGGCTGAACTGGGGGACCTACCGGAGCTGACCCATTGGCAGCAGGAAGGGGGGCCCTCCAGGGAGGAATTTTGCGAGCAACAGAGAACCTGCCCTTCTCTTGAGGGGGTGCGGCGACAGGCCGCCGCCCAGGCAGCAGGTGATCAGACAGGGTCACATTGGATCTATTGGGAGAATGACCTCCTTTACAGCAAGCCTAAGGTTGCTGAGCCTGGGTCAGCCCGTGTGCTGGTGGTACCCCAGCGCTTCAGAGCCTTCCTACTGCGGTTGGCTCATGATGTGCCACTGGACGGACATCTGGGGCAGACCAAGACCTTTGAGAGACTGGTCACCCACTTCTATTGGCCCCAGATGCGCAGGAGCTCAGATGCTCACTGCAGGACGTGTGAGACTTGCCAGGCAAGTGGGAAGAGTGGGGGGAAGATTAAGGCCCCACTACAGCCCTTTCCCGTTGTGAGTACCCCATTCGAGAGAGTGGGCATTGATATTGTGGGGCCTCTGGATCCCAAGACAGCCATGGGCAACAGGTTCATCCTGGTCTTGGTGGACCATGCCACTAGGTACCCTGAGGCCATCCCGCTCAGGACAGTGACGGCCCCGGTGGTGGGACGGGCACTGATGGGGATTTTCTCCCGTGAGGGATTCCCCAGAGAGGTGGTGTCCGATAGGGGAACTAACTTCATCTCCAAGTACATGAAGTCTCTGTGGGAGGAGTGTGGGGTAACGTATAAGTTCACTACTCCTTACCACCCCCAGGGTAATGGGCTGGTTGAGAGATTCAACCGGACCCTTAAGGGCATGATTATGGGCCTAGATGAGCCCATGAGGCGTAAGTGGGATGTCCTCTTGCCATGCCTGTTGTTTGCTTACCGTGAGGTGCCACAGAAGTCCTTAGGGTTCAGTCCCTTTGAGCTGCTCTATGGTCACCCGGTAAGAGGGCCTCTGAGTCTGGTCAAGGAAGGCTGGGAGCAATCTCCCAGGAAACCTCCCCAGGATGTGTTTAGTTACATGCTGGCCTTCAGGAACCAGACTCCGGCGTTTCAGGAAACTTGCTGAGGCAAACCTGGAAGCCAGCCAGGAAGAGATGAAACGCTGGCATGATCAAAATGCCACTCTGATCGAGTTTCAGCCTGGACAAAAGGTTTGGGTCATGGCCCCGGTGGAGCCCTGTGCGCTCCAGGATAGGTGGACCGGCCCCTTTGAGGTGGTGGAGCGCAAGAGTCCTGTTACCTACGTGGTGGACTTGCAGTCTCCCAGGAACCCCTTGCGGGTCCTGCATGTTAACCGCCTGAAGCCCCACTTTGAGAGGTCTGAAGTGGGCATGCTTCTGGCTACAGATGCTGGGATGGAGGAGGAGAGCGAGCCCCTTCCTGACCTCCTGTGTGCAGGGGAGCGAGATGGGTCAGTTTAGGGTGTGGTCCTCTCCACCACACTGACTCCTGAGCAGCAGGGTGATTGTCGCCAACTGTTGGGGCAATTCAGTGATCTGTTCTCCCTGGTGCCTAGTGTCACTGATTGGTGTGTCCATGACGTGGACACTGGGGACAGTCCTCCCATTAAGCACAAGGCTTACCGAGTGACTGACCGGGTAAGGGCCTACATTAAGGATGAGGTTACCAAAATGTTTGCCCTTGGGGTGATTGAGTCCTCTAGCAGCCCTTGGTCCAGCCCAGTGGTCCTGGTACCAAAAGCTGCAGCGCCTGGTACCACCCCAGAACTTCGGTTCTGCGTGGACTATCGGGGCCTCAATTCAGTCACGAAGACTGACGCGCACCCCATCCCCAGAGCTGATGAGCTCGTAGATCGATTAGGGGCTGCAAAATACCTCAGCACATTTGATTTGACGTCTGGGTATTGGCAGATTGCCTTGACCGAGGGAGCAAAGGAGAGGTCAGCATTCTCCACACCCGATGGGCACTACCAGTTCCGGGTGATGCCCTTTGGAATGAAGAATGCCCCTGCCACCTTTCAGAGGCTGGTCAACAGGGTGTTGGTTGGGCTGGAATACTTCAGTGCCGCCTACCTGGATGACATTGCGGTGTTTAGCTCCTCTTGGGAGGACCACCTGCGCCACCTCTGGGAGGTATTGATGGCACTGCGGAAGGCAGGCCTCACAATCAAAGCCAGTAAGTGCCAGATTGCGCAGGGTTCTGTAGTGTATTTGGGGCACCAGGTGGGGAGCGGCCAGGTGGCGCCCCTTCAGCCCAAAATTGAAACTATCCTGGCGTGGGAACCCCCCCCAAGACTCAGACGCAGGTGAGAGCCTTCTTAGCACTTACGGGGTACTACAGGAGGTTTGTCAAGGGATATGGCAACATTGTTGCACCCTTGACTGAGCTGACTTCTAAGAAGCAGCCAAAAAAGGTAAACTGGACTGACACCTGTCAGAACGCTTTTGACGCCCTGAAGACTGCCATGTGCACCGCACCCGTGCTTCAGGCGCCCGACTTTTCAAAGGAATTTGTTGTCCAGACAGATGCCTCAGAGCATGGTATAGGGGCTGTTCTGTCACAGATCAATGAGGAGGGACTAGACCAACCGGTAGCCTTCCTAAGCAGGAGGTTACTTCCCCGGGAACAGAGGTGGAGTGCAATTGAGCGTGAGGCATTTGCTGTGGTCTGGGCGCTGAAGAAGCTGAGACCATATCTGTTTGGGACTCACTTCCGGGTTCAGTCAGACCACAGGCCCCTTAGATGGTTGATGCATATGAGGGGTGAGATTCCCAAGTTGTTGAGGTGGTCCATTTCCCTACAGGGTATGGATTTCACGGTGGGACATCGCCCTGGTACAGAACACGCCAATGCTGACGGTCTGTCCAGATTTTTCCGCCTTAGTGATGAGAACTCCCAAGGGGATGGTTAGTTCTCCCCACATTTCAGCTGGAGGGGACGCGTGTTAGACCTGGCATCATTGGCGCGGGTCTCCCTTCCTCTTTCGCTTCCTATCTTTTATGTTGGCTGGATTTAGATGCTCTGGGCGCTGTGCCACTGCCAATCAGTGCCACAGCGCAAATGCTCCCTGTGTAAAGATAACTGTATGAATTGGGATAACCATAATTGGCTCGTTTGGTTTACCTGTCAGTCCCTAGTATAAGTGCACTATGTGTGCCCAGGGCTGGTAGACCAAATACTGCTGGTGGGCCTGCAGCGCTGATTTGCGCTACCCACCGAAGCAGCTTTTAAAGTATGTCTGTGTAGCATGTTCTAATAGCGAGTTACCCTCCATTTCACTGTTTACTATTGTGAGGCTATCCGTTCTCATAGGCAAGAATGGGCAGGCTGAGTATTACATCCCATAATCCTACCTGCCCCCAGGAACCTGACAGGAAATTCGAATTTGATATGTTTAAGCTCAGGACATTGAGATACATCTTTTAGTAAGGATCATTTGCATAGCCCGTGTTCGAAAATGCCTCTTCTAGAAATGAGGTATTTTCTGGCCTAAGCTATCCTGTAGGCTTTGCTAGTGTGTGTATTGGCCGTCTGGTTTTGGAGCAGCAGGGCCAGCTGGGTCAGACCTGGCTGGAGAGAGAGATCGGCATTTAGAGTATGGGGAGGGGTA
This sequence comes from Calotriton arnoldi, assembly GCA_963921515.1. NCBI lineage: Eukaryota > Metazoa > Chordata > Amphibia > Caudata > Salamandridae > Calotriton > Calotriton arnoldi. The sequence continues at coordinate 1,608,306 of CAWUFW010003902.1, forward strand.
CTCTTTGATCTGAGCAGGGCCGTGCCTGGCAAGGTGAATGATGGCTCCACCTCCCACTGGGCGTCTGATAGCAGACCCCTGATTCTCAAAGGGCAGGATGTCGCCTCGTAAACCAAGTGCTTCCCGACCCCACCGAACTGGTTCTGGCTGGATACAGTGATTTGTGACTTTAGAGAACAAAGACTTTTTAGGTATAAAACGCTGCGCTGAAACCTTTTTCAAGTGTGTTCCTTCTGGATGTCAAGACGAAACTCTGTCCGAGTGAACAGAGGAAAGGACTTTGAAACTTTCACCAAGCTTGCTGAAGAAACTACCCGAGGGCCCGAATTGAGAGCGCCTCCTGCTGAAGTCTCAGGGACATTAGACTTCACCCCGTCAGCCGTCTGAATTCCTGTGCGAGGGATTCTACTTGCAGGTGAGGCCTCCGTCGAGTAATCCGGAGCCTCTAGTTCTACTGTCAGGAACGCAGACTGGTAACCCTTGTTAACTCTGTGTGGGCTGCCGCAGCTAAGAGAGAGCTGCCGCCGCTGAGAGCCCGCCTTAATTTGAACCTTCGCTGAATCTGTGTGAGCCGCCGCAGTTAAGAGAGAGCTGTAGCCGCTGAGTGCCCGCCGTTGTGCCAGCCTGGTCGAGATCATCCTTTGCCCTGTGGGCCGCCGCAGTTAAGAGAGAGCTGTAGCCGCTGAGTGCCCGCCGTTGTGCCAGCCTGGTCGAGATCATCCTTCGTTCTGTGGGCCGCCGCAGCTAAGAAGAGCTGCTGCCGCTGAGTGCCCGCACTTGTGTCAGCTGTGCATCATCGTGATTCGTCCTGTGGGCCGCCGCAGCTAAGAGAGAGCTGTTGCCGCTGAGTGCCCGCACCTTTGCCAACTTTGCATCCTCGTGATTTGTCGTGTGGGCCGCCGCAGCTAAGAGAGAGCTGCTGCCGCTGAGTGCCCGCAGCGTTGCCTACTTTGCATCCTCGTGATTTGTCCTGTGGGCCGCCGCAGCTACGAGAGAGCTGCTGCCACTGAGTGCCCGCACCTTGGCCAACTTTGCCTCATCGTAGTTTGTCCTGTGGGCCGCCGCAGCTAAGAGAGAGCTGCTGACGCTGAGTGCCCGCACCTTTGCCAACTTTGCATCATCGTGATTTGTCCTGTGGGCCGCCGCAGCTAAGAGAGAGCTGCTGCCGCTGAGTGCCCGCACCGTTGCCAACTTTGCATCATCGTGATTTGTCCTGTGGGCCGCCTCAGCTAAGAGAGAGCTGCTGCCGCTGAGTGCCCGCACCTTTGCCAACTTTGCATCATCGTGAGTCCTCCTGTGGGCCGCCGCTGCTAAGAGAGAGCTGCTGCCGCTGTGAGCCCACCACGGAGCTGCACGACGAGAGTCATCGCCACCACCAGCCCGGGCCGCCGCAGCCGCGTGCTGCTGCCGCTGAGAGCCCGCCTGTCCCCGAGTGCCCAAATCATTGTGAGTGCACGTTGCGGACCACTGCAGTCAAGAGTTGTGGTCGCTGGGAGTCCACCTGTCACCGTCTCCGCTTCTTCGAGAAGCTGCGTGCTGTGTCCCCGTCCAACGGCAGTTATCTGGTGCGCAACGGGTCGCGTAGACCCAGGCCTTGAACTCAGTCAGTGCCACGTTCTGGTGAATACGTTATTGCCTTTTTAAGTCCCTACTGATTTACGTGCATTGTGGCTGGTTAAAACGCTTTTGAGAGTCTTGTGTTAAACCTTAGATAAAGATACTATTTTTCTATACCTACTTGAGTTGTGTCCTTTTGTGGTGTCGTTACTGCCTTGTTGTGCATGGTCATAAATGCTTCACACACTGCCTCTGAGATAGGCCTAACTGCTCGTGCTACGTTACCACAGGGTTGAGCAGGGGTTATCAAAGGGGGTAGCCCACTTGCCCTGACTTAGGAAGAAGGGTCCCTATTTGGACATTGGCGCCAGCCATTGCCAACTAGAGACCCCCATTTCTAACACTCCCCCTCACCCTTCCAAGGAGGAAGAGAGACTTTACCGCCTGGACCCGAAGAGGGCGGTCAGCTTCTAACTGGACAGGACTAAAGACTTCAGGTTGGACAACCAACTCTTCATTGGATATGTGGGCAAGATGAAGGGAAAGGCTGTCCACAAGATAACACTGTCCAGGTGGATCATCCTCTGCATCAAGATCAGCTACGCCTTGGCTAAGAAGGAGCCTCCTGAAGGTATTCAAGCTCATTCCACCAGAGCTAAGTCTTCTTCTTTGGCTTTGGCTAGAGGTGTCCCTGTTGTAGACATCTGCAAGGTGGGAACTTGGGCCTCCCTCCACACTTTCGCGAAGCATTATTGCTTAGCCTCGGAGGTGAGGAGGGACAGCCACTTTGCACGTTACGTGCTGTAAGATTTTTTGGTATAACATAGGCTGGCACCCTCCTCCGGGAGCGGGACTGCTTGGGTATTCCATACAAAAGGTGAGGAATCCACAGGCAGTTGTATCCATCAGAAGAACAAGTTACTTACCTTTGTTAACACTTTTTCTGGTGGATACAGTATCTTCCTGTGGATTCCTCACTGACCACCTGCCTCCCCGTTGCCTGCCTTTTTTATACCGAAAAATTATTGGCATGTGATTCATATATTTTATTGTTATTTGAAATAATATGATGCTGGTCACTAGGAAATGTCTATATATTAGAATTTCCAATTTCTTTCTTTAAAATGTATACTGTGTATGCTTGTGGAAATGTTGTCGGTTCACCCGTTCGCCTCGAAGGCACAGAAAAAAATGGGTGGAACTGGCTACAGCACGCCGACGAGGTCTTCTTATGGCTCCGATGACGTAGCGCAGGGTCGCGAGTGGAGCCGTTCCATTGTGACATCATCGTTGACGTGGGAGAGCTATGGAGAAACATTTCTGTGCAATGCTGCGCAAGGGGTAATTCAAAAGGTGCGGAATCCACAGGCAGATACTGTATCTTCCAGAAAAAGCATTACCGATGGTAAGTAACTTGTTCATTTTGTACATTGGAGAGAACCCTGGCTAGATCTATTCTCCACTGTAATGTGCAGTGTCAACGTTTTTGCGCGTTGGAGTTTCTGCAACAGCACTCGTTATGGGACTCATTCTGGCTGGAATGGAAAGAGGGATTCCTGTACACCATCCCGCCACCAACTCTCCTGTCCTTTTTCAGAAGATCAAGAATGTTTGGACCCAAATCATCCTAATTGCTCCAGACTGGGACAGGAGAGCATTGTACCTGGAATTCCTGAGCATGAGAAAGGTCCTCCAATCAGGCTGCCACTTAGGAAGGATATTGCATCTCAGCAACAGGGCAAAATCCTTTATGCCAGCCTCCACAACTTACACCTCCATATCTGGAGATTGAGTGGCGACAATTGACTACATTTGAATTACCATCTGAGGCAATAGATGTCACCATCACTGGCAGATGCCCTTCCACAAGATCTACCTGTGCTGCCTCTGGGACAAGTTTGTAACCTGGTTTGGTTCCCAAGACACTGACACCTTACAACCAAAAGTGTCAGACGTTATTCTTTGTTTTGTCCTTCACCCAGCAAGGCCTTTCTGTGGGCACTGTAAAAGGTAATTTATCAGTTCCCTTGGCCTTTTTACGTTTGCTAGACCAGTGTCCTTGTTTAATCATCAGTTGTGGTAGGGTTGATCAACGGTTTGACACATGTTCTATTTCAAACTGTTTGTGATGTCCCAGTGGAATCTTAACCTGATTTCGACTTTTCTTATGTGTGCACCCTTTGATCTTATGCTTAGTTGCTTGCCGCTTCTCCTGATTCAGAAAGCCATCTTCCTCATCACGATCACGTCAACTTGTCCCAAGAGAGAATTGCAGACTTTCAGTACAACTGCCCTACGCCACCTTCCTCCCTGACAGATTGGTGCTGATGACTCAGATGGCCTTTTTACCAAAGGTTCTGACTCCCTTCACATTGGGCAGTCAATCACTTTATCAGTGTTTTTTGCTCCCTCTCACCCCTTGAAAGAGGAGAGGGCTCCATCAGTTGGACCTCAAAAGGACTTTTAATTTTTTTATCGATCGTAACAATGCCCATCAAGTGGACAATCAACTGTTCATGAGGTTTTCTAAAATGAAGAAAGGGAGGCTGTGCAGAAAATGACTTGGTCAAGGAGGGTAGTCCTTTGCATCAAGATTTGCTGCGTTCTGGTTAAAAAGCATAACTGTTAAGAGCCCATTCCACCCGGCTCATGACCACTCCTGCATTGGCGCGAGGAATTCTTGTCCTTGTTATCCGCCAGGCTGTGATGTGGGTATCTGTGCATCCATTCATAAAGCATTACTGCCTTGCAGCCAGGTCTGTCGAGAAGGTCACTTCACTCGGTTGATCCTGCAGGACTTCTTGTCATAAGTCCACTCCGTAGACCATCCACCTTTGGCAAGTACTTTTTCTGTGTCTATTCTAAAGGTATGGAATTTGCAGTTAGAAGTATCCATCATAAGAACAAGTTACTTAACTTCGGTGACACTCTTTTGGGTGGATAGTCTAACCTCACATTCCCCACTGCACTCCCACATTCCCGACCTGTGGAGGGGTGTCTTTCACATCTAAAAAGGTCCCAAGTTAGAAATCAACACACTGATACCAACAGTTGTTCTATGCTGTGTGTCTGGTGGCACAGAAAAGGAAAGAGACAAGAACGCATTAGCATGCAGGGGTGGTGCTGATATCCAACTCTGCTCTGTCACATCTGGGGTGATACAGAGCCACATCCTGTTTGCGCATGACACCTCTGCTGATTACAGTCACTGAATTTTGTAAGTTATGGTTAGAAGCACAATCCATAACTCATGCAACAGCTATGCAAACCATAACACGGACACCATATTCAGTGTTCATGACCTTACGCTTGTTAAAACGGATGCTATCACAAATGTTCTAAATAATCTTACAGAAGAGATTCTATATAACATTCGCCTTACTACTTTGACAGAGACCACTATGAATGTAATATCATTAACTGATTTAATCATGTGTTGATGTTTAAATACCTTTCACTTTTAAGTAGTTTTTGTTTTATGTTATACATAGTGTGGGGTCATAAGCATTGAATTTGGTGTGTGGGTAATAAGGCCTAAGAAAATGCAGTAATTTAATGCGTAACTCTTATTTTTCTCCTCCAAATGTTTTGCCTACAGATTGTGTTGCACCTAACTTCTTCAGTAGCCTGATGTTGACTGAACAAAATAGTGATGGTCCTTCTACGCCTGGTGAACCACAACTTTCTATGTTGCCTCATTTAGCGGACCTTGTAAGCTATAGTATACAGAAAGTTATTGGATTTGCCAAAATGGTTCCTGGATTCAGGTCAGCCTTTTTGTAATGCCTATAAGTGTTTAAATCAGAAGGGAGGCACACTTGTTAATATTTTTATTGCTACCTTTGTAAGTATGTACTATGTTACTTGACTCGTTAAATCTTATTCCCTGGCTCACAACCATCGGATCTTAAACATATGTTTGTGAAATTCAGTAATATTGTGTTATTATTGAAACCCATAAACATTATATTGCATAGGTTTGTGGTGATATGGATTGAAAGTAAGACATACCAGTAAATTAGCAGTATTACATTAGTGATCCACACAGACAAAACATGATCTTATAGTAACTTTTGCTAGTTTAAAAATGCAGAATACAGTCATTTTGCCCAGAATTGAATGTCTAACAATGAGTGTATCCTTGCTAATATTTCAAGCAAAAATAGTGCACTTTCCAATGCCATGCAAACATCATCATTACGATTTATTATGATAAAAGTGCAATTGTGAGAAAATTTAATGTACCTGCAGTCTATAACATGACAGAACTCATACATTGTAAATCAAATAATGTTTTTTTCTGGAATAGTGCCTCTAAATTGTGCAGACTTTTATTTTTGCCTCTTCCTTTGCTGTCCATTTACATCAGTTATACAGGCATCAAATTAAAAAGTGAAGAGAGGGAAGCATGCCCTCTGGAAGAAGAGGGTTTACGGATTAGGAATACAAGAGGATCTGCAGTAGTTATTTAGCTCTTTACGATCTACCTTCATACAAACATTTAAAAGTCTTCAGAATCTCAAATGGTGAGGCAGAAAACCATAGCCCACCTTGGCCTAGCCAAGAAAAATTCTAAACATAACTTTATCAACTTGGGTAACTCTTTTGGAATTCATGTCCAAAGCAAAGTCAATCCAAATAAGCGTGAGGTACCTGTAGGTGGCTGATCATACCTAGTGGACGTTATGTTGTAAGGATACCATCCTGCCTTGACCCAAGCTGGAGGCCTGAAAATACGCTTCTCCGGAGGAAATACTCAAAGGATCCAATACACTAAAATGCAGGAGCTGGTTGATGCAAAATACAAGGGGTGGGGCCACAGTATGTACAAAATCATTCTGAAGACCAAAAATTGATAACATCCAAAAAGAAATTGAGAGCCCCGTTGATGTCTAGATTATAAAGCACTTAGTTCATCCAAGTAAAATTTTGGGAAGAAACTTGGTAATATTGTATCCCTCATTTGTATGGACATTTGAAAGAACATGCAATAAACGTTGAAAAAAACCCTCAGACAGATAGCACAACCTTTAAATTTCAAACAGGCTGGGGGCTCTAAAAAGAGGGTTTGAAGTTGAGAAGCCAATGGAATGTTTCTTAAGAACATAATTTGCCAATTCTTCTAAGCTCAATATTTGCCAATCGAATCCTATTCCTGGCTTGGCCAAATCATTAATGACCCAGAGAATTGGGCATCCTACATCTTGGCCCTAGCCAACAGGATTGCAGCAGGGGCCCAAGTTCCATCTACGTGGAAAGGAGCGGAGGTAATCCCTGTATACAAGAAGGGCGATAGATCTGTACCCTCCAACTACAGGCCCATCAGCCTCATCGATTGTATTCAGAAGGTCTTCGCACGTGCACTCCTTCTTAAAATACAGGCCTGGATTATCGCCCAGAATATTCTGTCTATATATCAAGCTGGGTTCAGACAAAAACCCAGTACCATCGACCAGGCATTTCGATTCCTTTTATTGACCTGGAAAACGGTGACCATTGGACAAGGAAGTCTTTTATTGATTTAAGGTCAGCTTTCGACCTAGTCCCAAGAGAAAAGCTATGGACGATTCTCAAAGAGATGGGCCTTCCTCCCATGATTTTAGCCCTTGTCATCCGCCTTCATGATTCCAACTACGCAAGTGTTCGCTAGGGCAATCAAGGGCAACTTACTGTTCAAATTAAAGTCAAAAGGGGGGTCCGGCAAGGTTGTGTACTGGCACCTACACTCTTTTCACTATTCATAAACGGAGTAGTCCAATACCTTTCTGAGGTCCCCTAGATGCCCCAACTCTAGGTGGTGATAAAGTGGTCACTCTGCTGTTCGCTGACGATACCTTGCTAGTCTCGAAGACCCCAGTGGACTACAATTGCTTTTAGATCAATTTAAGGCCTTCTGTGACTCTCGGGCCTGGAAGTCAACACTTCCAAGACAAAGCTCCTAATGCTGAACCCACACAAGTTATGCAAAGGAAAGTTAACATTGGGTGGGGTCTCGCTGGAGAGAGTGAGTAACATTGATTATCTGGGGATCATTCTGTCTGACGACATGTCCTGGAAGCCCCAGATAGCGAAGCGCACCCTGCAACTCAGACGGATAGCGGGGCCTCTGACTAACGAGCATAGGTCCTCTCATAGCAAACCGGTAGCAGCACCTCTCCACAAATATCACTGCAAGGCAATAAGTTCAGTATTGTATGGAGCGGAACTGTGGGGATTTGAGAAGTTGGATGGTATGGCGACTACAGAGAATACGTTTTTGAGGGCCCTAGTTTCGCTCCCGCAGAGTACCCCTCTTCACCCATTAAGGTTGGATATGGGATGGGCTACTATTGCCCAGAAGGCCAAGCTACGCCCCCTGCTATTCAGGCTCCGCTTAAAATCAACGTCCAAGTTGTCTCCATACGCTGCTGTCCTTTATGAAGTGCAGGCCCTTGATTGTTTTAAGAAGGTCCACTGGCTCCAGGAAGTGAAATCTTTGCTCACCGCAATCGGCTTAGAGGGCTTGTGGGATTCTAGGGATTGTGATCGGCTGCTCACCAAGGAACACCTAAAAAAACACTATTGGCATTGGGTGGCCTAGTCCTCCCTCTCATTGTCATCCTGGGACCGCTTAACCACAGAGTTTATGGAGTTCAAACAGATTGCCTCATACGAATCTTACTTGGATGTTATCACGATCCCCCTGGATAGGAAGCTGTTGATGCAATTTAGATTTGGTTCACTTCCAGTGAACGCTCTCACAGCCTCCTGGCGCTCACCACCCACTGACTCACAATATTGCCCAGGCTGTCCCTGTGCTGTGGAATCGATTGGTCATATTCTGTTTGCCTGCCCTCTGTACCAATGGCCGAGAGCCAAATGGCTATCCCCCGTTTGTAAACGCTTTGGCATCCGGTTCCATTTAGAGGCGCTGCGCATTTTAAAATCTGACGCTAGTCCACTAGTAGTCTGCGCAGTTGCAAAGTTTGTTGGTATTATGTGGGCAATTCGAAGGTCTGTCCTGAAACTGCAACATGCAACATTAATACTCTGGACAACGTAAAAAAAATAAAAAGTTCAATGCATCTTAAATGGACCTTTTAAACTTTTATATATCCATTCGTTGTCTAATTGTGAAAGTCGTGTTTTAATTGATTTATTTTTTAGCACCATGCCTACAACTAATCTCTTAGGGTGGGCTGTGTTATTCACTACTCTCTCGAGATCGGACCCCTTTGCATTTAATGCTTCACTGTCTTGTTACTTGTACTTTTAGGGGAACATTTTAAGTAATTGTGTGTCAATTTTAACTAATCGATGTATTTTTTGCATATATTTAATAATTTTTTAATTATTAATTGTTTGTACTTGCACTTTTATGGGCGCAAACCGAAATAAAGTTTATGCTGATTTTCTCCAGAGTACTTGAATATGTGTTAGCTTTGTTTGCTAGTGCCTGCTAACCCAATCGTTCTTAAATCACTGTCTAAAATTTTGCAGCAATATCCATCAAAGTGTGATTTAGACTGGGTTAGCTTCTGAGCTATGTGACAGCTAAGTTAATTGAATGCAGGGCCAAAGTAGTGGCCATTTCAGTTGAGTGTGTCAGCCCTCTCAACTTTTTCAATAAATGAAAACCTGTGGGAAAATAAAGCCAGAATTGTGCTAGGTCACTTTCAATCCACCATGATAATTATATACTAGTTACATGTACAGCTGTGTAGTAACAGGGTCATGTTGTGTTGCCCTCTCAGTGAGGTAACCAGAAGCATACCTCCAATGCAGATTGTGAGAAGTTGGCCTGGTATATGCTGTCCACTAATTAAAGTGGGCACCTTGCACCAGTCCAAACGACCCTTATGATGTATGAGGTCAAAGATAACCTTTAGAAAGCTATCCTAGTGGTAGCTGTGGAGAGCAGCCTTCGGGCTTAATCTTGAAGGAATGTAAAGCAGCTTGTTTTACCAGAATATCACCTTCTATTTTGACTAAATGAAAGGAGAACCACACAGTAGTTATATAAAAATATGTATTTATTAATATAACACTCTCTACTATCTTCTACACGAGGATAGAACACAAAGCACACAATACGAGATCAATAGAACAGTTGTAAGTAGCACAATACACAGTGGGCTCCAGGGGGAGACCAAACCATATACTAAAATAGTGGTATAACAGTCACGACTGAGATCAAGACAAGGTCTGGAGCATGTAGAATTGCTGGGACCCCAAGGAACCACCCAACGTGAGTAGACAGGGACCCCACGGAGGACGGGTGCAGTGTGTGAACACGACTGCAGGCTCCGTACAATTCTATGGGAAAGTCGCGGTTACACTTTTAAAGTTTAAGGACCCTTCTAGGAGGACTTCGAGCGAACCCTTTGGAACTTAAGAGTTTGAAGAGCCACCCCACCCGTGGATATCGAAGTACCCGAGTTACCTATCCCAGAGGAGCCGGGTGCACAGGTCTGAAGTGGCGTCGGAAACTGCCGCCGTTCTCAATGGAGGGCTGTGAAGAAGTACTGCTGCCGTCAAGGTGAAGAGGGTCCGGTGGAATCCAAGCCTGGATTCGGAAAGGAAGGAACCTGAAAGCAGAGGGGACAGAGTCTGGGTCACTTCAGAGTAACCAGGGGCTCGGTAGACGAATGCCCACCGATGTCGGGTTCTTCAGGTGCGAAGAAGGGATGCTTGACTCTGCAGCCACGAGGACCAGGAGACATCGAGGACAACCAGGAGCCGGAGGTGAGCTGTCCCACGAAGGATGTCGAGTGCTGAGGGGTCGGTGTCCGGCTGGAGCACCAACAAGCCTTGGCAAAAGAAACCCACGAAGGAAGGTCAAGCAGGTTACGGTGTGGACCAGCAAGGTCCAGGGGACTCACCACGCAATGGGGAGTCAGGGCACATCTGGAGCAACCAGGAAAGCCCAACAGAAATCAAGATGACCCTCAGAGGGACCCACAGGCCGAAGGACAAGGAGTCGCGAGGGGACCTCGAGCAATATTGCAAAGTACCAGTCCACGGAGCACTCGGTGCGAGGAGGCCCGAGTTCTTTGGGGCAATTACTGCTCAGGGTCAGGATTACACGGAGTCCAATGCAGAAGCTCGGGAATCGCCAACAAGCATATGTAACTGCAAATGGACGCGGTGCACAGGGGTTCGGGTTATACAGTCCCCACGAGGGATACTGGCCTCAAACTTGCTGAGAGGTCAGATCGACCTCGAGGACCTTCAGAAACCCACCTCCTGTGTTGCTGAAATCTTCGGAGTCCGCAGGAGCTCAGGAGCAGCAGACCAGTCAGTTGCGTTAAGGTGCCTGCTAGGGCAGGGGAGTGACTCCTTCACTCCAAGGAATATTCTTCAGTTGTCCTTAGTGCACCACAGGTCCTGCACGGAGCCTGTATGGAGCAAGGGCACAGACAAAGCTTTGGACGGAGAGGGTGACGAGGTTGGGCCCAGTCGAAGTCCAGCGAAGTCCAGAGTGTCCAGACGGTGGAAGGTCAGTGGTTTCTTCTTGTAGAATCTTGTCCATGTAAGATCTAAAGTCTTACAGCCAGGTAAGCCCTTATGTACCCACGGGAGAGGGTTGGACAGATTTGGGGGACCCTCCTAGGGGAGGGTCAGGACAGAGGGATGGTTACACCCATGTCCTTTGTCCAGTTTTGCGCCAGAGCAGGAGCCAATGGCTCCCAGAACTGGTTTGAGCTGGATTATGCACAGGGACACCAAATGTGCCCCAGGTGCAGACTTTCAGGCACTCTCAGAGTGCACCCACCCAGCCCCAATACACTAAATCCTGTCTGGGAGGTGGTCACGCCTCCCTGTGACAGGATGACTATTGTGCTGCCTTCCTCTGCTCGAGCTTGGCTCAGCAGCAGGAGGGCAGAAATATGTCTCTGGTCGGCAGCATCCATTTTGTGCTGACCGGGTCGAGAAGGCTGGCACAGGATAGACCAGTGACCCCTCGAAGCTCGCTTCAGAAGGGTGGAATCATACCTCCCACACCGGTTACCGGTGTGGTGGTATGATTCCAAGGTTTTTGATACCAAACACGACATGTTTCTATGCAGCCGTTTTCGAGATAGCATTTACTGCGAGGTTATAATGCACCTCTACCTATATGTCCGGCTGAGTCACAGACAACCCGGGAGAATGGTCTCCGAAGGCTGCAGAGAGGCTCTGCTCATGCAGGGGCACCCTCTCACTAAAAACCCAGCACCCTGCTTTCAGGATTGTTAAGGCCTGCTATAGGGGTGACTTATAAGTTTTAAGTGTAGTGACCTATAGATATAGTGAACCTATATCTAAAGTAAGTGGTGCAAGCACCATCTTACACAGGCTGCTGTAGCAGACCTGGAGTTCCATTTTGCATGGCCTCTCATGCGTGGCATAATACATGCTTCAGCCCATGGGAGGCCTCTGGGGTACCTATGCCCTGGGTACATGGGTACCATATACTAGGGACTGATAAGGGTACCCCAGTATCCGATCTGGAGTGCACCAAAGTGCATGTATGACAATTTAAAGGAGAAGGCAGATAGACTGGGTTCCTGATTAGCAGGATCCCAATCAGACTAGTCAAAAACCGTGAAACATCAAGCAAAAAGTGGGGTTAACCATAAGAAGCAGATCCTACTTTCCTACACAGATTGGTCACATACCTTTTCAAAACGTAAAAAAGCTTTATTCTGTGGAGGCGAACTGCTGCCTCTGCAGTAGAGAGTGCAGAGCTACTCATTTATCATGCAACTACACCTTGTGAGGAGCCTGCTGAACATGACTGCTTGCGGGTATTGGGCACCCTTGGCAGAAAACCATCCTTATGCAATCAGACAGAGCTTACCACAGATCCAGAGCTTTCACGCATAAATGTGGGATGCGCATGCCACTTGTTTGACAATCTCCAACAGTGCAGTTATCTGATAAATATATCGGCTAGATATAAACTAGTGATCTCATGCTGTAATTTGACAGGTTTTTAAAAGCCATAGACATTGCCTTTTTGTCTTTCTAAGTTCATTTTGGGTTATTATCTATGAAGCACATGCAGAAATGAATGAGTACATTTAAATTTTCATTAAAAAATGGTGAGAGCCCATGAACGATAATGCTCCGGTAATTGGATCGTTAAGTCTTAGGCACTGGGCTTCTTGTATCCAATAGAAAAGACTTTGTCACAAACTGCAAAAACCCATTCAGAAAACAAATGTTACAATTGTAATATGTCATTTGGAATAAAATCTTTTCATTTGAAGCACTGCATGAAATATATTTATTGCTGTCCTGGCGTTAAAGCGCAGAAAAATGTGAATCGTCCTGAATGAAGCTCCTTGAGACCTCAAAAAACTTGGATAAACAAAGGAATAGTATCACCAATCAGCGACTTATCTAGGAGTTGTTGCAGCCCTGTCCCATTTGAACATTGTCTGCCCCAATCAGAAAATATAAAAAGGGATTTTCTTTTATTTTTTTATTTCAAGAGGTGTGTTTCCCTAAGACGTATAAAAAGCGTAACCCCAGGATTAGAAACACCTACGCCCTGGATGTCTGTGTAGCCCTTTTTTTCAACAGCCTCTATTGTCCTTGAGCCTCCTTTCTATTGGACCCAAATTTGAACACCAAGGGCACCCCTTTAAAGGCCTTTACCCTTGATGGTCAATATAACTAGGCAGAATGATCCAGGGCTTATTCATGGAGGTGGTGTGGGATAGAGACTCAGATCTAAGTGTACCTAGTAATAATTATTAAATCAATGTCCAGCCAATACTTTGACTTCAAAACATAGTACTTAATTTTACTCCCAGCTCCAAGACTACACTTCTAAATTATTTTTAGAATGAACACACGTCTGGAATTCAATACAAAAATAATCACTGGGCTCGGGTATTACTTTGGGTAAACTGATTTTGTTTTACTTGTCTCTCTAACTCATTACTGTGGTGGGGGAGGGGGCTACGGGGGTCCTCTACTTAGTAAATCAAACCCAGTCTCTTTATGAAGTCTAGGTATGGTAATCTGTTTTGGCTGTCAGAGCTTTCCTTTTGTGACCAGCCAGAGGTGTAGTGCTTTTTTTCTAACTTTCGGGACAGACTCAATAAATTGTGGGTGACCCTCACTAGATTTTGTAAAGAAAGTTTAGAAAAACAATTACTTGTGTAGATTGCCTGGCTGTCAGGGCTCAGCGGCACTTAAACTTATACTTTTGCTGCAGTTCTTTTTTGTGTAGTTATGATTCCTCTTTTCTAAACACCATACTCTTGGCCCTCCTCCAGGAACCTAATCTATGAAAGTTCAGGAACACTTTAAAAACTTGACTCTACCTGTTCAGTTGTAGTAAGGACTCGTTGATTTATGTTCATTGCGAATAACGCCAAAAGCGCCACAATGCCTCAAGGTGTTTGATAATTCTTTATAATATACTAAAATAAAACATTTGTCACTGCAGTGCGGACCCTCCTATGTGTTATATTATGTAATAGATTGCTTATAAAGCACAACATTCATTAACATTTCTTTGAATTACGATAACCTAGACTAAGCATGCAGTTATTGAATGGGCCCAATCTGAGAACAGAAAAATGTTAGTAGCTTCCTAAAACGAGTAGGAGAAGATTCTGATCAAATTGATGAAGGAAGCAAATTCTACTTCTTTGCAGCTGCCACTGAGAAAGCACAATCACCAAAAGTGTCAGTTCTTGTTCTGGGAACTGCAAGAAGAAGCAAGTCATTGAACTTTAGATTGCGAGAGACCTTGAGCCAGCTGACTAAAGAGGCAATGAAGTCTGAAAAATTGAGATAAACTGCTCTTACCATTGATTTAAAAACAATTCTCTGGTGAACTGGAAGCCATTGTAGTTGTTTAAAAAAATAAGTAATATATGGGTCACCTTGCAAATGAAAAAGGCAGCTGAATTTTGAATCCCTTCCAGGGGTCAAGAACAAGGTAGGATTGCCAAAATCTACATGGGATTGAATAAGTGCATTCATTCACTTGGGACTGGTTTATTTAAAGTTCCAGTCCATCCTGCACAGCTTCTCTCCTCTCATGTTGATAGGATGTGGATTCCTCTTCTCAGCAGCACTCTCCTACAAGGATTCCTCCAGTGCCCCTTCTCAGTTCAGCAAGCAGATTTGTTCCTTCAAGGAGCTTCCTAGCAGCACTGAAAGGAGGATTTCAGGATTGTTCCCAACCTAGAAATGGAGCTGGCATTCAAGGACAGCAGCCTTGGGGCATATTAAGACACTTGCCTTCAAACTACCATCCAGAGCCCGAGCACTGGTCAGTGCGATATCCCTCTAATATTGACTTGGAGAATCTGGTAGGTATTTTTCCTACTTTAGCAGACAGGGATGTACATCTCAAGATTCATCTCTGTTTTGAGTAAGGTTTAGTTCTAGTTTTACAGGTGTAGTCCTCTTTCTTTTAGACTGCTCAGACACTTCTCTTTTTGTTAGAACTGGATGTTCCCTTTCTGGTAATGAAAAGTAATTGTGCAAATATATAGATGTTTCCTACCTCGCTGCTATTCAAAACTGTCTTCAGCACACGTCTTGGTAAGAATGACCCACGAAAGGGGTGGGGGTTGTCCCTGCATCTCAAAACAGTTTATATCTTCCACTCTCAATTCATATTAGATTGGCTCATTTCAAATGCCATAGGAATGTTCCCTGTTTTCTACCTATCACATCCCGCTCTGGTAGGCTTATCTGCCTGCATCTTGACAGCAATACACATACAGGAGTTCCAAAATGGATTCATAATTGTGCACAGTAAAGCACCATACGGATACTCCATGCCCACTACGCATCCTGGTTGGCACCTCTCCCACTCAAAGCAACAACAAAAAAGGCCTGCTCTTTCTACTATAATCTGTTGCTATCACCACTGTTAGTTCTTCTCAGCCAGGTGAGATTACAGCTGTCACTCTCAGAAAAGGGGAGTCCATTTGGTATGTCCCTTCAGACCATAGAGCCTCATTTTATGGAAGGCACTCAGTGCACATGGTTGATTGTCATGCCGACTGAGGCTGTTAGAAAGTGTTTTTTTCACCAAACAGGAGCCGACATTGACTGTGTTATGTGTAATAACAAGATACACTTTGAGAACCACAAATCGAGTCAGGAGTGCCACTTTATTCAAACAAGTAAGTAACAAGAGTCAAAGACACGTCCTTAATCAAGAATAAAAACATGCAATCTAGCAAATATTAAATCACAGCAATTCAATGAGAGAGAGAGATTGAATATCAAAATGCAATGAGACAGTATAACCTTATCTAATAATCAATCAATAAATCAATCACCTAGCTGGGAGCACCTTGTCGTGTTTTAATAAGGAACTGGTGTCTGCAGAATTAAAACATTAGCTGGTGATTGACAGCAGAACATAACAAAAGCTGGACATTTTATCGGAAACAATTTGTGTCACCTCTTGGAAAATTACGAAAGCAGAAGTTACAGAAAGGTACAAAGTTGCCATGTCACTTGTTCGTCACTGGGCTTCCATATCTGGGAACAGTACATGAAAGTTGTGTATACAACCACCAAATACATATTAAGCATTGATCTCTTAGAGATTTTACACCCATTTTCTGCACTGCCAAAAGAGCTGTTAGCTACTTTTGTCTGCATACACATTTCGATGTCCCAGAACTATCTAAAACGTTTCCTGGCGACATCTACTACATCTCTCTCTACTCATAATTGGTTTGCAGCCATCTCATGATCAGTGATTTTGCCCACATATATTTGCAGTGCTGTATGCTTGGGAATTTTTGCTTGTTAGTAAACTTTATAGAAAGTTACAAATGAAAAGAAATCTGGCGAAAGAAGTGCAACATCAAGTTCATCTAATCGGAAAGACAAATTATATTATACCAGAACTGTATCTTTGCTCTAATGTCTAGGCACTAGTAGGTAGTGGGTATAATTGAAACTTGCTCCTCCAAAGGTTAGACGTTCCGCCATGAAGGCTATTTAAAAGACGCTTCTCAAGAACATGGAGGTTCAACCATATTACATCTGGTCTAATCTCAGTCCACTGGTTCTACATGTTGCGCTATTGAAATGCCTGCATAACCTGCACAGCAGTCCATTAAAAAATACTCTGATTCCTAGCAAGCAAACACGTTTTCTCAAGAAAATTGCATGCACTCTCATTAATTTCCTGAAAGTACCGTACCACCCTGTCAACGGAGTCCTGTATGGCTCCTTCTCTCCCCTTGCTTTGAAAGATAATAAACTGTTCACTTAAACAAAATCCATATAAACAGATAATGCAGTGGTCCATCTTACAGCTTTTCCTTCCCTCATGTTCCTTGTTGCCCTGAAACTGCCAAAAAGTGGCTATACCCACTTAGGACTCCTCTCTGGTCCTCGTTGATTCCAGCCTCTGGGTTCTACTGGCCACACAACATTCTACCTCATGGTCAGGATTACCTCTTACTTACCCATACCCACTGCTTTCTGGTGTTTTTCCACAACCTTAGTATGTGTTATAGTGAGCACCTTAGGGAGATATCTCTTTGGGCTCATATGGGTTCTTGTGTTTTGAATCACCCCTATTGTATATGTTCCAATTAAGTGATATTACATATTACAACCTTCCTTGTAGCTCTTCAATATGCCATTTTCCCATCTTTCTTTGTATTTCACCCTCCCCAGATATCTGTGTGCACCCATCCTATGATAGCTCATCACAGCTCTGATGCCTATTGAGTCCTGGTCCGAGCTGTATAAAACAGGAAAATAAATTCTCTGAATTAGCCGAAAAGTAACATTCAAACCTAGCTGTCAAGAATTTCTTGTCTCAAATTAAGCAAGAGTCATGCCTACACCAACTAGCAGTGTACTGTGCTGAATTATGCCGTTTGGTTTATCACCTTTAGAGTATATCACTGTTGACAATGCTTTATAATGCTTGTGATGTAATAAAGCAAAAGAAAGTTTCAGATCCTGAACTCTTAAATAAATCTTTGCTCGCATTTCGTGAACATTGAGACCTGCTTTCTTTTTTCATCATATAGTTATGCATTAACAGCAAATATTTTACATACCCTCATCTGCCATACTGTTGTTGGCCCCATGACTTCCTTTTATGAGCTTTTGCCCTAAGCCTAATTTGTGATAGCAGCAGCCATAATCTAAGTCCCCATCCTCCCTTTAAACCCTTGCTCCTCAACCTGCTAAAGGAATTCACTTCCTTGGGTTAGATACAACAGGCATGTGAATGGTTCCTTTCAACAATCCATACAGAAGTCAAACACTCAATCCTGTCTTCATCTACTAGGCACTTGATTTCTAATATCAGTGTCGGAAAATGTATTCTTGTAAATGTCTATGTCATAGACTGGCAAAATCTTCACAGTATCTTTGCTAAAGGTGAGTGGGTCCCACTGAGTTACTTGGTACTGGTTCTTCATGGCTGTGAAATAGATTTTAGTGGGCATTTTTAATGCACAGGTCTTATATCTCTGCTGGCCTTGTAAGGGGTGCCAAACCAGTGTCCCAAGGGTGGAGGGGGGCTATGTAACTGAGAATTGTCTTCAGAGTGGGTGAAATGTGTACAAAGTAGCAAGATGGTAATCTGCATACATCTGCATAGATGGGGTGCATTGATGGGGGCTCTTTTTGCATCACTGTCCAAACTGTACTTCCCAGCGAGGTCCATGCTTGACATCTGAGGTACCCTCACATATGGGAACTCCTTCGACTTCATACTTGACTGCTTGCATGTTGTTATGGGCATTATCTTGGGTGAATCAAACCCACAATTTCAAGGCATATTTATATTCCCTGCTGAATCAATGATTTTTAAATTGCCCTTGTGATATTACCCATCCATTCCACATCAAATGGCAAGTCATCATGTTTGCCTAGCTCATTTTGCATGAAAATTCTCTGTGGAAGATGAACGAGGCTTTTTTAATGGCTACGAATTTCTAAGCAACCTAAAATTTGATGCATGATTTGATGTGATAAGTTAAAGGACATGTACTACAAAACTCAGCGAGAAACTTCAAGCGAGAAGCCAATTTTCAGTTAGCCTGAAAGAGAATCCTACAATAGTGGTTGCAATTCTTCCTCCCTGCCATATGGTCTGACCTGGTTCGACCAGACTCATTGAAGCTTCTGTGCAAATCCTTCCCCTATGCCCAAATAATACTTTGTTGTGTAACCATTTGTTCAGACATCAGCACTTCCATGCATGCAATTAGTGGACTCTGAACATTCCAGAATTACTTATGAGTGAACTGAAAACCTCCACAAGGTTCCCACTTTGTCCCTGTTGTATATTGAAATCCAGACTTCCCTGAAGTAGTCTGCTTTCTCTGTGCTTGTGGTTAGCACCCTCCTCTCAGTTTAGGGAAACAAACATGATATCTTCTAAACAATTACATTTTAATGCCCATTGGTTTCCATGTGTCTGAAAGTGATAGCTCCTTCAGGTGTATCATACAAAATCGGTAGTTTGCTCCACAGATTTGGAACATTTTCTGTGTTTACACCCATCCAATATTGTTGAAATTGCTGCTATTTAAGATGTATCTCTTCTAACAAAATCAATGATATTTTGATTGACATCAGCCATCAAGTAAGGTTTTCTTCTGTCACCACTGACGTAGATCACCACAGATGAAAAGTATATCTGACGACCTTAATCTTTCCATCTCACTGATAACAGATGACAACCGATATGTTTTTTTTTTTGTAGCCCAGTCTTAGCATTTTACATTGCATCTGCCAGCAGTTTCTGACCTGTCCAGGCCCGGTGGTGCCATTATTTACCCTAAAGTCATCCTTATCAAAGCAGGTGCCCTTTAGTCTGTATATGCAGTTAGCCTTTACATTGAAAATGGTTTCTTGTTATCCAGCATTGCTTCTCAAGTTAATCCAGCCAGAGCCTTTCCTTGCTCTGAAACAAGAGCATTGTTTCTTGTCCAGTGTAGTAGTTTGACATGTGTGACATTTACTGAATCAGACTGGCTGTAGTACTCTTTCTTATTCCTTAATTAAAAAATCTGTCAAATTGTCAAACAATATACAAGATGAGTTGGTGTATATACGAAATAAATATCTTGCATTTCATACGGAGCAATCAGTCGGTATATCTGACAATAGGGTATGAAAAAATCCTAAAGTAATACTGAAAACGTAACTGTTACAACAATAATGTGAATAATATGTGAGACCAGCAAAAACAGCAAATAAAAAAGACCAAACGGCAAGACTCCATCAGAGTATGTGCCACAATAAATTGTCTGCCTCCCACCTGAAATCAAATCCATGATTGGTCTTGCTACAGATGACACTACTGCCCAGAACATTTGTGGAATTAGTTGTTTATTACCCTTTTTTTAGGTCGAGCTTCGATCGACCTGTTATATCATCTGTGGGGTTTGGCAAACCCACCGATTGCCATTGGTTAATATCTGTGGCATTCAGAAATGCTGGCTTCTTATTGGTGCATTTCTATAAAAGTCCCTCCTTTGTGTGTTTAGCTCTCCTTCCGGCGATTTCACTCAGAGAGCATTTTGGTTGGCCATCACACTGTACAGCGTGTGATGGCCTCTCTTCCCTCCTCCCATCTGGCTATTGCAGGTCAGGTTTTTTTTTTTTTTTTTTTAGTTTTATGTCACGCGAACCAGACCCGAAGGTCACCAGTTACGTTACACAAGGACACATTCATTATTTGGTAGGCACGGGGAGATTAAGTGATTTAACTAGACTCAACGGACGATCACTTGTTTTATGGTGCTCGGTCCGACCGCAGCTCTGCAGTGCAGTGCTGGTCGCACCCACGGCTCGTTTCTCATGTTCGTGCCGTGCTAAAAGCATTCCTGTATAACGGATCAGCCCCGGATATTGCTTTTAATTGTTGCTGTTAGCACAGCTGTTTGAAGTCGTATTCATGTTTGCCCTCTTCAGTAATGGGTGCACTGTACAGCTTAGCACAGCCCACCAGAGCTTTCGTAAAGCCAATTTGACTTGTGTTCTGGCCGGAGACAGTCCTGCGGAGTAGATATCTCCCAGGACCCTGTCACTGGCAGCACTCTTTATAGCACACAAACCTGCTTTGACACTGGAACAGGCGGCTTTTGAGAAAGGGTCCAAGGAGGCTGCACGAGCCACGCACACTGAGGGAACAGTCGAGCCCCGCCTGCCCTATCCCCGACCTGCGGGGCACTGGGATTGTAGAAATGAACAATGCGCAATAAAATATAACAACATGCAAATATTCGAGGCTGTTGTGGAATCCAGGAGCGGTCTTTGGGGACTGTTCTTCTGGCTGCAACCAGGAAAGGCTGAACTGTCGTTGAAACAACTGACGAACGCAGAAGCGGCAGTCTGAGCACGGAGCTGGTTGCAGTTCTCCACATACCAGAATAATCCTGTGTAGAGGGATGCGAGCTCGACGCGATTTCATCACATGCAACCTGCTGCTGGCTTTCTTGATCGTCAGCAATTCAAATGTAAGTTCTCAACGTTTTTTTTTTACTTACAGTAGATTTTAGTTCTTTAGCAGTGTCCGATGACACAAATTCACAGACGTGGGAAGAAAAGAAAGGAACTTTGTGGATATTTCTGTCACCCTCCTGCAGCTGGAAGAAAATGATGAGGCAGTGACGGCACGTACAGATGTGGGAGGAAATAAAATGAACTATGTTGATTTTTCTGTCACTCGGTGTAACTCAAACAAAAAGATAAAAGCCTTTTGTTCATAAACCGTAAGAGTGAAGCCAAAAAGAAGTTACACGAAAATTCGCTGCAAAATGGTTCTCTCTTCCAACTACAAATTGTTCACCGGCAATCTAGAGTTACTTTAATTTAGAGGTCCTTCAGTCGCGGTTGCTGCCTAGAAGCAGCAGTGGGGAGGGGGGTTAAATTGGGTAAAAAAAAAATCACTTGCCTCCGGCTGGCCGGCCACCGCCGCCTCTCCTGTTTCCTGTCCCGTCCTCTTCCTGGCTTCTTGTGAGGAAGCACCAGGGCTCCCACGCTCCCGCAGCCAATCACAATGATGAATTGCAGTGTTGTGATTGGTCTGAGTGCCGTGACATTGCGCTCAGCCAGGGGCTGGAGGGGTGGGCATGTTTTCCATCCAGGCTGTAATGCAGCCTGCATGGAGAACAGGGAAGGGCGCATGACTGTTTTGGGCAGCCCGAGAGGGCCGACCAAACAGTCATTGTGCACAGGAGTGTTCTACCACTCCTCCCCAGCCCCGCCCGCCCCCTCATGCACACTGCCGCAGCAGGAGGACAAAATAAAATGATAAGAACATTATCATCATTGGATTTTTTCCTTTCTTTTGCTGCTTCCTGGCAGTGGGGTGATGCTCCTCCGCACTGAGGTTGTTGCCTTTTAACTAGGGGAGAGGAGTTGGCCTAACGGCTAGGGTGGTCGACCTCGATTCTGGGGAACTGGGTTCGAGTCTCGGCAACGACGCTGAACAACCTGTGATTCTGGGCAAATCACTTATCTCCCCGTGCCTAACAAAAATGAATGTGTCCTCATGTAATGCAACTGGTGCTATGTAAAGCGCTCTGATACCCGATTCGGGTCAAGTTCGCGCTATATAAAACTCTGTAGAATAAAAAAAATTAAAAAACTACATGCCCGCTTTCATTTTCACCATCACGGGTTTCATTATTTTAATTTGGAAGCCGCCGCCTTTTAACTACATGCCCGCTTTCATTTTCAAAATTGCGGGTCTCATTATTTTAAATTGGAGGCCGTGCGCCTTTTAACTACACACCTGCGTACTGCAGCTCGTTGTCACTCTTCCCTTCCCTCCCGTCCCTTGCATGAAGGCTCTGGCAACATCACCATCTCACCACCATTAGATTTGAAGAGTAGAGGAAGCCGTTTCGAATCAATGCTGTCTGTAGTCATGCAACAGGCACTTCATTTTTGTTTATTCACGTTAATACTCAAATCATCACCATAGACAACTTAGTACATGAAATATGGGGACATCAGAAAACCAGTCTGAATTTAGCAAATGCCAAAGGAGGAACGGCAATCTGACCCGATAAATATTTACCCTGCAAGATACCCCGCCGAGGACATGTTGGAAGAAGCATGGCCAAGCTGTGTATAAAAGCACACTTTCCAAACGGGCTAAAAGGCCACTAGTTTTATAGGTATTCACAAGGGTTTTTCTGATATTTTTGTCTGCTACACTATTATGGCACTGGATTTCTACACAGCAGCTATTAATATCATGAGCTCAAAACATAAATCTGAATGAGGAGCAGCACCATATTCCTACACACCGGTAGCTCTCCATTAGAAACATTCTTTCTTGGTCCAGCGAAAAAAGTACATCTGCCCAGCGACACTGCTCAGGCACCAACAAATAATTACAATCAGGGCTGGCTTTTTTCATGGGCAAGCTGGGCATGGGCCCAGGGCGCCAACCTTTAGAGTGGTCCAGTGATCGGTCAGCACATAGGGTGTGAATGCAGCAGTCTTCTTCTGACTGGGCTCCGGTTAATCTTCATTAAATGCTTTTCTCTTTTTTTTCGTTTTAATATGCTACAGGCACCATGTTTAGCACCTATTAACTCCTGCAATAACCTGTACAGTCGGCCACCCAGTCAACCCATACATCCCTCCGTTACCTCTGATGCAGCTGAAGCGGTGGGAAAATCATAAAATATCCTTTCCCAACCTTTACAATACCTAAGGAAGCGTAATTACGATAATGCCGGGCCCATAATTCATTTTCATTTCTATTACAAATAGCAATATCAAAGGCCCTCCAATGGATCTTTGGTAGAGCTAAAAGGGACTAAGTAGAGAAATCAGAGAACTATTCCTTCATGAGGACCTGTAATGAAGAAACCGCTATATCCTAAAAATACATTACAAATACATCAATAATATGGTAAATTATATCCTAAAAATAAATCATGACTCGGAAAATAACGACAGACACTATTCATCTAGGTACCTTTTTGGAGAGAGAGAGAACAAGGAATCATCAAAGGAAATTACAGTTCAATTACCTCTCAGTAAATTAAAGAAAAACTAATGCACAGCGTGCATTTAGTCAGAAAACTATCTCCACGGCCGTAGGAGAATAGTGTAGGCAGCATCACCAGCCGATGATGTGCAAAGTCTCTAGGGAAAGAGTTTCTGCAGTCAGGATTGCCAGCCAGATCAGGAATCAGCACAGCACAGCATACAGCATACCACGGATGCAGGACAGGTCACCAGAATGTGAACGAGCCAATGATCATTTTCCCACCAGCATCTTTATACTAATTTTGCAACTTTGTTACACTAGGTTAGAAACTCTCCTAAATCCTACATGCCACTCTCATTGGTCAGAACTAGGCGAGGAAAACATCTCCTGACGATGACTTTACTAATTTCACTAAGCAGTCTTTGTCTAAAATTGTATAACTGCCTAGAAAGGAAGCAGAAAACTACAATTACATATTTTGTATCTACATAGCAACAGTTTCATTGTAAATCCTCGCCTAGACAGGAAAGAGTCATACTATTCTCCGCTCTCTAAGGATGTAAATGTTGTTCTTTACAAGGACATCAGGAAACCGAGTGCGATGAGACAAAAGAGCACGGAAGCACATCCCCTAACTAATACATTTGCTGAAGCCTGCATGTTTTTTAGCAAGGAAAGACAGAGAGAAGAGAAAATCATTTCTACATTTCTAGGCCTACTCTACTTTCACGAAGAATAAAAGAGCTTTTTCGTGTTTGTGCTTGAATATTCCTGCAGTTCAAGAAACATAAGAACATCAATATTAGACACACAAATTAATAATTTCTTCTCATTCTATTATTAGGAATCTTTATGCTACATGTGTTATTCTGACTCTAACAAGACTCGTGCAGCTTTGCACATTTTTGGTCGTACACTTTAATCTTCACGTTTTTAGTAATTTAAATTTTTCACACACATTAGTAATTTATTAAAACACACGCATGGGTGGATTTTCCCAAGCAGATTTTATTTACAAAAATCATGCTCCATCAATCCCCCATTTGATGGTATCCCAAATCATCACAACAACCCATATCAGATTACTATCTGATAGTGAACAATCAGAATGCAGTCGTTCTCATTTGTTTCAGCCTAACACCCTCTATGTCTTTCCATACATCATAATAAATCCCCTTTCGATCTTCCATTTCTATTTCTTCTCTTTTCCTTTTCCTTGCTCGTCGTTTTCCCTCAGTAGGCTTACTCCTGCAACACTTATAAAGCAACATTATCATTAGTATGCTTGTAGCAATAGCAATTATTGGTGTTAGTATTCTGCCTAACAAGCTATTAGAACACCAGTTCCTTATGGAAGAAATACTCTTACCAATTTTCTCCCATGCACCATCCGCCTTCAGTTTTGACAAATCATCATGCAAATGAGTAATATTACTAATATATCCCTCCAAATCCTTACTTTTATCAGGGATAGAAGTGCAACATTGTTGAATCTTTAACATACTACAGACTCATCCTTCTTTTGCCAATAATACATCTAAGGCAAGTCTATTTTGTAAAACCATGGTCCTTCATAGCAGCCATTTCAGTATCAACCATCAAGAACCCTCCAGCGGTATCCGTTGATAAACGATCAACCACTGTAGACAATGTTCGAGTTTTCTGTGAATTTAGAATAACTTCAACTGAAGGTATCAATGCACCAAATATATCCCCAATTATTTCAGCAGCACTCAAACAACTCTTACTCCTGGTTAGTTGCTTTTCATTGGTTCCTTGTTTATCATTCACATGATAAATCTTAAGAAAGACAATTCCCATATAACAACATCCATACCATTGTGGTGGCAACCTATAATAGGCATTTTTACCACAAATGAAATACACCCCAGGGTAAACAGGATCTGTACCACCCTTTAATCCCCAACCACCTGTAATTAAGAAAGTGTGTTCACATTCACTGGAACCAATGAAATGATTATTATAATCTGTTTTCTGCCTTAGTATGCAAAGCTTTCCCCTATGGGGCCAATCCAGAGCCATTGCAGCATAAGTCTGTCTTCTAATATTTTCCTTCTTTATGTGCCTATGGAGGCTCTTTACTCTTCTGTTCAGCAGCCCTGCGTTTAAACTCTCTATGTCTATCTTCTACAGAATTAATGAAATCAATCTCTACACTGTGTAATCTACAAGTCAAATTATGCCTATGTGCATAAACGGTATCTATCATTTTAATAGTGTGAAAAAATTCTCCCATATATTCTGCATCCTTAGCACTATATACTATATTCATATTCTTTCTAATAGGAATCTCTGAAAACACTAAATCATAATTTGAATAGAAATATTGAAAAACCCCTTTAGCATAGAATAAGCTGGTTAGTACACTACATGATATACCATATGTTAAGGGTACGTGGTGATAGGTCACACCCTCAGACACAGATGTAGGTAATTGCATGCACACATAAGTCTCTCACATCCATAGTATCCACATATTCATAAAGCATTTTGTAAATACATTTAACGAATAGTCACTAATAGATTTATCCAAATGTAGGACACTACTGGTTATTTCTTTCATATTAATCTCTGAATCTTCTTTCAGATCATTTTTAGTAACCACAGTCACATGCTCATTATTATTATTATTAGTAGTATTTACTATATTAATAATCATGAAGCGGGGTAACACAAATGGTAAAACCAACCATACGGACATTGTTAATAGAACACAGAAAACACAAACATTAAAGCATCTTCGCCTACACATTCCCTGATTCTGTTTTCCAGTCTCAGTTCTAATCATCTTCAAAACAATTATGGAAAAAGGAAAAATAGGCAAATATTCTAACTAAAAAATTTCACTTCAAATAATTAGTAATTTCACTAGGCTAGTTTAGTTTGTGCACTCCACAGCAAGAACCTAAGCCCTGAGCTCTTCTTCAAAATCCACAGCTTCGAAAACTTTTCTGGAAATGTATCACATAAATCTCCTCTCTCTTTTTGAACACCCGCTTCAAAAGAACAGTTCACTCAGGGCGGTTTAAAAGAGTTGTCCTTCTTCACGCAGAACTTTAAAATTATTTCTCCCAATCATTATTTGAAACACTTTCATTTGCACCTACAACCACATAAGTCCATTCCGGTTGCTGAGTATTTCTTGCTCGGTACTTTCACTCTTTTAGTTCTTCGTACTTGATTCTCTTCTTCTGCTTCACTTTGCTCTGATTGACTCGATATTTCAAGTATTGTTTCAGGAATTTTACTATTGACAGTGTATTTCAGCTTCTTCACTCCTTTTGGCCACTTATCTCCCGTCTTTGCTCTTTTCCATTTTCATTCGTTTCTGAACTTTCTTCAGATGAGTTCCTCTTTCTTTTGTCTTTAACAATTGCAGAGGCTGAAGGAATCACTGTGTTCTCACCATCAATAACAACAGTGTTCTCTTCACTAGTCCCAGTAACTTGTGCCCACTCTACTCCAGCTTCAACCTGCTCTGGAACATTTCTCTGTTCGTGTCTTTCTTCTCCAGCAGTTTCTTCGTTTTCAAGCGGACTTGGGACTTTTCTCGTGTGACTTGTGTGAATCCAATTCGGCAAACCACCACTGGAACTGTTGGCTGTCTCATAGCCCTGCCCATGATTATTTCATGTGGGGACAATCCAGTTTTCTTGTCTGGGATACTTCTCAAGCTCATTAACACCAATGGCAGTGCATCAGGCCATTTCAGTGTTGTGGAAGCACAAACTTTAGCCAGCCTTGATTTTATTGTGCCGTTAACTTGCTCAACTACACCTGAAGCCTCAGGTCTATAAGCACAATGCAGTTTTGGCTCAATTTGTAACGCTGCACAAAGCATCCGAATTATTTCATTATTAAAGTGTGTCCCTCTATCTGATTCCAACGAGACTGGAAAACCAAATCTAGGAATAATCTCTCTAAGAAGCAGTTTAGCAACCGTTAGACTGTCATTACGTCTTGTTGGATCTGCCTCAACCCAACAAGAAAACAGACAGACAACCACAAGGACATACTTTAATCCATTGCAATAAAGTCTAACTGCATTTTGGTAAATGGACCAGCTGCTTTCCCAATTCGTCCCATGCTAACCACAGTCTTTCTTCCTGGGTTGTGCTGCTGACAAATGGAGCATCGCTGACAAAGACTTTCTGCAACCACTCTGAATTTAGGATTAAACCATGTCTGTTGAAATAATCTAATCATTGCATCTCTTCCAATATGTGTCAGTCCATGATGGACTCTAGCCATCTGTGAAAGAAGGCTGTCTGGCATGACTATTCTCCCATCAGTGTACACCCAAATCTCATCATCTGACCTGCGGGTACATCCTAATTTAATCCACCCTTCTTTTTCAGAGTCACTTGCCTCTTCTTGTAAGTCTCTCACTTCATCCCAAGTCTCAACAGATGTGAACAATAATTTGCATTCTGTTTGTTCATTTTGCTCATTTACTGATGGTTCTACATTAATTGAATATGTATTCAAAGCACAAAATTTAGCAATTTCGTCTGCATATCTATTACCCAGTGTGATGTATTCACACCCAGATCTATGTGCGCTGCACTTCACCACCCCAATTTGTGCCGGCAACTGTAATGCCATCGGTAGATCCTTTACACACTCTCCGTTTCTGATTGGTGAACCCAAAGAGGTCAAAAATCCACGTTGGGACCACAGCTGCCCAAAGTCATGTACAACACCAAAGCCGTATTGACTATCCGTAAAGATTGTAACCCTCATTTGTCTTGACAAGATACAAGCTCGGGTGAGCGCTTTTAACTCAGCCACTTGTGCAGAACTCACTCCTTTCAACCATGATGCTTCAATCACATTAGGTACTGTGCAAATCGCATAGGCAGCTCTCAAACAACCTTCTGAATCTCTCAAACATGAGCCATCCACAAGCAAAACCACATCTGATTCAGGTAGTTGTGTACCTTTGATGTCGGGCCTTGGTTTTGTGCATATTTCTGTCACATCCAGGCAATCATGATCCACTTCATCAAGAACTTCCTCACAGTCTGGAGTTGGCAATAACGTGGCCGGATTTAAACTAGTACACCTCGTTATTGTCACATTTTCAGCACCCAGAATCACTTGTTCATATTTTGTCAAACAGCTACTCGTCAAGTGTTGCGTTCGAGTGCGTGTTAACAAAATCTCGACTGAATGTGGAACAAACACTCTCAATGGGTGTCCTATGACAATTGACTCGCTTTGTTCAAGACTCACACAAGTAGCAGCAACTGCTTTGAAACATCCTGGTAATGCTGCAGCGACGGGATCCAAAGTAGCAGAAAAATATGCCACCGGTCTATGTGCTATTCCGTCTTTTTGCGTTAGAACTGAGAGTGCGCAACCCTCACGCTAATTGCAAAACAACGCAAATTCTTTCTCGAAATCTGGCATACCTAATGCTGGTGCTCGACATAAACTGTCTCGCAACTCTAGGAACATCTTCATGCATTCCTCATCAAGATGTATTGGATCTCTCACATCTTTGTGTGTCAGTCTCTGAAGTGGTTTTGCAATCAGTGAAAAATTCATAATCCACTGTCTGCTGTAACCAACCATTCCCAAAAACATTCGAACCTCTTTCTGTGTTTTTGGTGGATTCATTCGCATGATGGCATTTATTCGATCTTGAGAAACTTTTCGAATTTCCTTTTCAATGATGTGTCCAAGATAAAGCACCTCAGTCTTACAAAATTGTAATTTTGTCGGGGATACTTATGACCACCCACTGCCAAATGATTCAGTAAAGCGATTGTATCTGTCACACAATCTTCTCTAGTCCTTGATGCCACTAGTAAGTCATCGATATACTGGACCAGAACTGAATTTCTGGACATCACCAAAGACTCCAAACACTTCAGTATTTGATTGAAAATCGAGGGGCTCTCTGTATACCCTTGAGGAACTCGGCACCATGCCAAGACACAGTTTCCGAACCGGAATGCAAATAAATATTGGCTATCCGGATGCAAAGGTATCGAGAAAAATGCTTGACACAGATCGATCACTGTGAACCATTCTGCGTCACATGGAATTTGATACAGGATCACTGCTGGATTCGGTACTATAGGACAACAAGTTATAACAATTTGGTTAACCTTTCTCAGGTCCTGTACAATCCTGTACTTTCCATTAGGCTTACGAATTCCCATTATAGGTGAATTGCATGGACTCCCTAGTATCTCTTTCAGAATTCCTTGTTCAATCACCATATCTATCACAGGTGTCACTCCTGCAATGATATCAGGACTCATTTTGTATTGTGGGGTTTTCGGAAACTCTGCATTAGGCTTGACTGTAATCTGAATCGGAGCAACTGCTTTCATCAGACCAATATCCTTCCCAGAAAAATCCTACACATCAGACAACACAGTTTATCTCAACTCAACAGGCAAATCATTCTCCGTAAGCAAAGGGTACAATCATTCACTTCTGTTCCTTGATTCAACATTTTGAAGACAACATCTTAGTCTTTTGTGTGAAATGCTATTCCATCTGGTGTACAGTAAATGGAACAGTTCATTTTACACAGCAGATCCCTACCTAGTAAATTAACAGGACTTGAATCACACACAACAAATTTGTGTAATTCCTTAAAATTTCCAATTTGAACTTTCATTGGCTTAGTTATTGGTGTTCTAATGAGTTTGTTTGATACTCCGACAACTTGGATATTTTCTCCCGAGAGGGGTAGGTTTGGAATTTTCACAGTTCTCACAGTGGAACGGGCAGCACCAGTATCTACGAGGAAAGTAATTGCATTACCATCAACCTCGCCATCCACATATATGATCTACCACTAGAGATGCGCCAAGAACGCACTCCTCCTCCCCCCTCAGGCACCGTCATTGTGATGAGTCCGAATCACTCCCATCTGTCTGCAAAACATACTGTGAAACAACCTGCACATTTGAACCTGTTTGAGCATTTGTACGTAAACCAGTATTTACATTTTGTCTTTGCATTTGACCATTTGCATTATTATTAGGCATTGGAGCTTGTGGAATTTGCAGATTTTGTCCCCTGTTTGTCATCTGCACCTGTTGATTTTGATTCTGCGCCCGATTCATCTGCACCTGATAATTCTGAGTCTGACTCTGCATCTGCTCTTGTCCCTGATCAAACGAACCTGAATTTCCATTATTCAACACCACCTTACACTCGCGACGCCAATGTCCAAACTTGCCACAATTAAAACAAGGACTATGTTCGCAAAATTACCTCTACCTCTTCCTTGACCCATCGGAACCAATTGTGTCACTGTATTGCCATTTGAAACTAAACCTTTCATACCAGTTGTAGTCTGACCATCATCAGTAGCATCTCCGCTCAGATATCCTCCTTTCTTAACTGCTTTCATTTGTGCTAACATCAATTTCTCTTTTAGTTTCTTATGTCTCATCTCTGTCATCTCCACAATATTTCGCATAACGAAGAATCTCATCAACTGATGTACTCTGCCAACATATTAAATGTTGTTGAATCATAGCACTTATTTCCGGTCTTAACCATAGACAAAACGATACACAAAATGTCCCATGTCTTTCTCAGTGATATTTTCTATACCACTAAACTGTTTGAACACTTGAAGAAGCCTTTCGTAAAATGCATGCACTGATTCTTTTAATTCTTGAGTCGTTCTGTCAATCTTTACCCAATCTGTTTCTTTTGGAGAAATCTTCCCTTTCAGGTATGTAATAACCTGATTGTATTTTTCATAACCTCATCAGAAGTTGCTCCAGTTTTAGGATCTCTTGGATATTCTTTATTCGGCCAATCTACAGCAATTTTACACTCAATCCACAAATCAGCTGGAACCACTATATCAAAAAGACCTTCTAAATCAACCCACAAAACTTTCGATACCTTTACAAATCTTTCAACCTGCCTGTTCCATTCAACAGGCTTTTCGCGGAAAATCATTCGTAAATGATAAGATGCCCTGTCTTGACCATGGAACGTGGACATAACCACCTCCAGGTACTTCTTTCATTGGGAAAGCCCCAACAGCATAATCTGATTCTGTCTTTTTCTCTGGCTCTCTCAAAGGGTATGACGAAAAACTACATTCGCCTTGGTATTTTCATCTTTTTTCTTTTTAGCCCATTTTCCTTTCCACTTGTCCAATTCACCCCAACGTTTTAGTGTACTAATTAACTCTTTAATTTGTAGGCGTTTCCCTGAAACATTAAAATTCTCCAAATCTCTGTCTATAAAATCTAATCTATACGTCTTTTGTAATGCTTTTGACTTCTCAATGTCCACTCCATACTCTTGGGCTGTCTCAACAAATGCCTCATGTAAATTTCTCAGCTCTTCGAGCAATAGTCTTACATAGAAACAACAACTCATCATCCTGAAATTTACTCAATCTCTCTGGACTAATTGTACCTATAATCCTTTCTTCTAGTATTCCTTTTAATTAGTCACATCGACACAGTCATCCTTACTCTGACTACTACAACCAGGAGCTATATCTCTAATCCACTGATCTAATTCTTCTGCTGATGGACCTATTAATCTTTGTTCATTTTTACCCGACTCACTTCTAGGTTTAGCAGGTGTTTGTGTATTCAATATCTCTTCAGATTGTATTAATCTCCTAGGTTCTTGATACACTACCCTTTTTCAATCATGCTCCATCACCTCCCTCCCAGCATGAAGTACTCAATCCGCTTGTTTGGAGTATTAAGAGTAACGAGCTGTAAAGCACAGCACAGAGGGCACACCACTTTTATACCTCGAGGAACTTTTTTTGCAATTTTTATTCAGCGCAAACTAGCTTAGGTACATTACGTGACTTGCCCAGAATCACAAGGCTTTGAGCTGAAGCCGGGACTTGTTTTTAAACGTCGTGTTAACTAACACTGGTCCTCCTTACCTCCCATCCTGTTTTCACTGCCTGTGATTACTTGTAACATCCTATGTAGAGGTCTGTGATGCACCCATTGATTTACCACAAACTTTGATGTATTTAATGGCTAATGTAATGGATAATGTGCTGCATGGCTGAACACTTATAAGGTCCCAAAAGCGAGACCTATTTGCTATGCCAATGCTTGTTTTCTTTCATCATGTTTACTCTCAGTATCTGGAATGACCTAATGGTAATCATTCACATTGCGTACTGCAAAGTACTGAAACCTGGAATTTTGGTGCAGTGAAAACACACAAATAAATATGGCATTCTCTTCTGCCAATTGTTCACAGGTACAGGTCTGTCTAGTTTTTATATAATTTTATTTAATTAAGACTTGTAAATGGAGGGGACGATGTTAACTTTATCCCACCCGGTTTACAGATCTGTGTTTTAGGGTTTTGCAATTTAACAATGTTGATCGATCTATGAGTCCACAGTAATCTTGCATCACATGGTTTGCAGCTGTTGCTTCCCACATATCAAAGTACCTTCAGGCTGGTTTGGTGACCGAGTTCTAGCACACAAGAGGAGTAGTAGGTGTGCAATGTCTCTCTCATTCCTTTGTACAGTGATGCATGAGGATCTGAGAAGGTAGGGACTCCTCTTCAAGTTGTGTCCCCTACAGGCTTCCAGCTCTTCAGTTTTCCTGAACCACAGAGCTTCTAGACCCTCGGGCCACTTAGTACTTGGGGCTGCAACTGACATGGCACCAGCAACAGAAAATGTACTCAATTACCAATGGGTTTATATTGAGAAGATGTGTTTCTTAGCTTTTGGTGGACAGGTTTAGTCCAAAAGAAAACACAGATTAGAGAACAGATCTTCGTATCTCCTTAGTGCAGGTAGGCCAGGCTTAATTGCTACACACTTTAGTGATCCACCTTTGCCTTATTTGTGCAGTTTAATGGACCAGTCCTAGCCTTATACTGGGGTAACCTATAACCTATGTTTCTATCGTTTGACATATTCAATTCATGAGACATTTGGTATTTGACAGACAAAAAATCATTCAAAGCTTCTCCCAGTATGTAACATGGCAAAGGCCTCCGTTTTCTGGTAAGGACCCATGAGCAGGTGAGATTCCTCCTTGTACAGAGTGCAGCCAGCATTCGTCTTTGGAATCTGTGATAATATTAATTCTATCACTTGGGTCGCTTGTTTAATTAATGAGCCCTTTTTAAGTAACTGTTTCATATTTCTGGCTTCGATATAAATGAGTTGCAAAATATTTCCAAACTAATTTCAAATTCAGAGGCTCTTAAAACCTATGAATGGTTGTGCAGCTAACAGCTGCCCGCTGAGTCAAATGAGCACTTCATAAAGATACCAGCCTCCCAAGTCCTAGAACGACATAGTAAAATAGCAAAACAAGGCACTTGTGAAAAGTAACATTTAACAATAATCTTTCTTCAAAGTAAAACAGTGTCCTGCAGAGGCTTCGGGCAATAGCACAGAATCAATTTTTGTGACACACTTTTACAGAAAATGGCATACCTGTGTGCATAGCAAAATACCTGATCTGTTAATTCTCACACATTTCTAGGTGTGTCTAGAAGGGGGTTTGTATTGTCAAAGGATTTGTCCACTTAGCAGAATTATGAGGGCTGAGGTACAAATTCAAGATTTTTATCCACCGGTGAAGTAAAAACAAAGGTGGATGGGAGCATGTTCTCTAGTGAGTTGCTCTTGAGCTCACCGAGGGCATTAGCAAGGTGCATGAGATATTTTGAAGGACATCCATCTGAGCTTTGTTCATTAAGGAATAGGAGTGATGCCAGTGTCATGCTTGGGGTTGTCTCTGTGGGTCGCAATCATTTTGTTTAATATTCAGTTCTTGGCCTTGTATTGTCAATTGAGTGAGGTGTTTTTGGACCTGGAAATGCATTCATTTCGTGTTTGTTTGTAAGCTTTAAAGATAGTGGCTCTTTTATTACAGGCTTTTGTAGAGTTTGTTTCATAATATGAGGATTTAGCTGTGGTGAGATTTTTGTGGTTAATGGGTTGGTTATCCATTTTGTGAGGCCAATTTGGAATTTGTTTTTTATTAACCCTTTTTTTCCATTGCAGGTAGATTGTTAGCTGTCATTGAGTCTTCGTGTATATTGGGATGTGTAGGGTTGTATTTTAATGGACTGTAGTATAAAATGCTTTTAGAGTGCAGTTGAATATGTGAAATCTCTCTTTATTTCTTTGTTTCGGTCCATAAACCATAAAAGAACATTCACAAATATAAATAGTGCATAAAAACAGGTTAAAAAGCTAAAACCCAGATAAACCAGGATATGATTATACAAAACAGTTAAAAATCAGTCAACATTAGATTCATTACTGGTTCCTAGAAAGACCTTTCGTGCCCACCACATAGAGCTTAAAAAACGGGACACAGCATAGACCATTGGCATTTGAGTATTGTATTTTAGAAGCCTAAATGCTTCTTCACAGTGCCGTGTACCTAGATTCCTGCACAATTGAAGCAGCCATCTACGTCTATTTTGTTGATACCCATGACAGAAAAAGAAAACATGGAGTTCGGTCTCCTCTCCCCTGTTGCAGGCTGGACAGCCCAAAGCAGAGCTGCAGGACCATTTATTGGTAAATGCACGCAGGGGGAGGGAGCCCTACCTAAATTGTATGTACAGTTTCCTGGCTAGAGCCGTTTGTAGTTCATCTAGGCATGGCTCTAGATTATACAAATCCTTGATTACCAAACGTTAACTGTGAGGGAACCAATGGCAGAATTTCCATAGAGTTGGGCGAGTTTTCCCCCCCTGTAGCTGCTAACTAATTGATTGCGCGAAATTGCCGCACAAGCCGACTCTGGGTTGTTCCATAGGTTATCTCTACCTATGATACGGATACCTTCCTTAATATGTGCGAACCTAGCCAGTTTACCAATGCCGTGAGGACCTAGTAGTTCTTGAAGCTCGGACCTGTATTCGGCCAGTTCAGGGGTCACCCATAAGCGCCGCCAGAATAGTAGGGGTCTACATCCAATTTCCTCTGCAATGGGTCTCACCCCTAAATCCAGTCGAAGTGGAACTAGTGGGGAGCTTACCGGTAAACCAAACACCTGTCTGAGGAAACTGTTATCGGTTTTGGTAATGGTCTTGAGATGACGATGACCTGAGAGTTTGGCCCCATGCAGGGCAGCACTCCATAATTGAGTTTTATAGATCTCTATGACCGGGCCCACAGGCTTCTGAAAAGAGTTTCTGTAAAGCTTGGCCAGACCGCCAGCAGTCTGAGCCAGCTTGAGGCTTGACTTGTCTATTTGAGGCCACTAGTCCATTGTTTCTGTTAAGGTAAGACCTAAGTAGTCAAAAACAGATACCCGCTCCAGTTGAATACCATTCATGTGCGGATTGTGGCTGGTAGAGCTAGCGGGGTTGAAGACCATGTATTTTGTCTTTTGAATGTTGATCTCTAACCCCCTAAGTCTACGAAACTCACAGAACCCATCAACGATTCTCTGAATACCCATCGGAGATTTAGAAAGCAGAAGGGTGTCATCTGCAAACATCATTGCTGGAATTAACTTGTGTGCTAGCTTGGGGGCATCTATGTCTTTCAGTCCACTCAGCACATCTACCAGCCCGTTGATGTAAATACAGAACAAGGTAGGGGCGAGCACACAACCCTGTCTGACTCCCCTGTTGATTGGAATAGGTGGAGTGAGTTCCCCAAGCCTCCCATACCTGATTTGGGCGTAGTTGCCATCATGCAGTCTTCTCAACATGTCCAAAAGATAGTGGGGGATTCCAAGGTCTCTCATTACCACCCAGAGTGCGTCTCTAGGGACCAGGTCAAAGGCACTTTTAAGATCCACAAAGACCAGATAGAGACTACCACCTTCCAAGAGCACTGATTTCCAGAAGAGAAGTTGGAGTCTGAAAATGTGGTCAATAGTGGATGTTTTTTCCCTGAAGCCAGCTTGTAGTGGGCTCATAACCTTGTGTTCCTCCAGCCATGTCTGCAAGCGATCAAGTAGGATCCTAGCAAAAACTTTTTGCGATACGTCGATCATGTGAGAAGTTGGCCTGGCATATGCTGTCCACTAGTTATAGTGGGCACCTTGCACCAGTCCAAACGACCTTTATTGATAGGTTTAAAGACAACCTTTATTGAAAGCTATCCTAGTGGTAGCTATGGAGAGCAGCCTTCAGGCTAAGTCTTGTAGGAGTGTTAAGCTGTTTGTTTTACCAGTCTATAATCTCATGAATGACCAAATGAAAGGAGAACCACACCAGGTATATATATAAAATATATGTATTTATTACTAAACACTACCCACTAGTCTCTTTATGAGGCTAGAGGTCGAAAATACACAAGTTACAAGTCAAATAGCACAGTAAATTAGCACAATATACGATTAGCCCTAGGGCGTACCAAACCATATATTAAGAAAGTGGTATAAGAACCACGACTTGACTAGACACAGGGCCTAGAGCCTGTAGAATCACTGGGACCCCAAGGAACCACCCAAGGTAGTGACACAGGGGACCCACGGGGACGTGTGCAGTGTGTGAACACAGCCACGAGCTCCGTTAGCGTCTATGGGGAAAGTCGCGGTTATAGTTTTAAAGTTTAGGGACACTTCGGAGTGGACTAGGAACAAACCCTTTTGGACTTAGAGGGTTCTAGGGCCAACACCCACAGGAGCACCGAAGTACTCGTGTTACCTCACCCAGGGAAGCCGGGTGCACAGGTGTCAAATGGTGTTGGGCCGCGCCGTCGTTTTCAATGGCCGCTGGCTGGAAAGTGCTGCTGCCGGGAAGTTGCGAAGTGTCCGAAGAGATCCAAGCCTGGATCGAGGATGAGAAGAATCTGAAAGCAGAGGGGACAGAGTCTAGGTCACTAGCCAGTGACTAGGGGCACGATAGTCGAATGCCCACCGATGTCGGGTGCTTCAAGTTCGAAGAGGTGAAGATTGTCTCTGCAGCCACGAGGACCAGGAGGCGTCGACAACGACCAGGAGCTGGAATCGAGCTGTCCCACGAAGGTAGGAGCTGACTGCGGTGTCGGTGCCCGGATTGGACCCAACAAGCCTTGGTAACAGCAACCCACGCAGAAAGAGAACAATGGCTTCGGTGCGGACCAGCGAGGTCCGAGGGACTCCCCAAGCGAGGGAGAGTCAGGGCAGGCCTGGAGCAACCAGGGAGGCCCGTTGAAATCAGAGATGTCCTTCTGAGGGACCCACAAGTCGACGGACAAGGGATCGCGAAGGGACCTCGAGCGGAATCACAAAATGGCAAGCCACGGGTCACTCGGAGTGGCCAGGCCAGCAATCTTCTGTGGATTCACTGCTCGGGGTCGGGGCTACAAGTAACCCAAAGCACAGCCTCTAGGATCGACCAGAAGCTTATGCACTTGCAAATGTGCACGGTGTCCAGGCGTTTCGGTTCCACAGTACCCACGAGGGCTACGGGTCTCAGCTTTGCTGGGGACTCGGGTCAGCCTAGGGACTTATAAGGGCACCCCAGAATCCAATCTGAAGTGTACCTAAGGTACATGGAATCCATTTTAGAGAGGAAGCAGCTAGGCTGGGGTCCTGGATAGCAGGGCCCCAGCCAGATTAAAGTCGAAAAACAGTGAAACATCAGCAAAAAGTGGGGGTAACCATAAGAAGCAGATCCTACTCTACTACAGATCAAACTGAACGGCCTGTAGTTGGTCGGTAGTAAGGGGGACCCCTTTTTAAATACTGGAAGAATCTCCGCTCCAGCCCAGGTTGCTGGGAGTGCCATCCCTTGTAAAATGGCATTGAAAAGCACCCATAGATAGGGACCCCAGATATTAGGCTCGGCACGGTAGAGATCACTAGGTATCTTTTCCAGACCTGGGGCCTTGCCAGGAGAGATTCTGTTTATGGCTCTGAAAACTTCTGCCAGGGTTATCTCCGGAGTCTCTAGATTGGAGTTCAATAGGGGCTGGGTTACTGGGGTCTGACTACTGTCCTCAGCCTCCAATGGAGCATAGAGAGCCTGGAAATACTCTTTCCAGTTGAATATGAATACGAATATGTCCATGAGACGGGTTCACATTTGCTGTGGATCCATTCAGCAATATTTTTTGAGAGGTGATGCTGACAGTCATTCGGGGAGGTGTTGGTTGAAACAGATTTAGTTAAGAGAATGACTTAATAGGAATTTCAGAATTGCCTCTGAAATTTTTATTTGTAGCAAGGACTTGTTAAAAATTGGTCCCCAGGTCAGATGTGTAATTTTTTTTAAAGATATAAAGTAAGACACTTACTGGCCCATGCATCAAGCAAAATACTCCTTGCTAAATTAGCGAATCGTTAAAATAGGCCGTTAGCGAGCGCAAAACAACATATTCCAATGCATCAACCCCAATAGCGAAAAAACTACACAATCGCTAAAAATCCCCCCGGTAATTTACCGAATCG
The DNA here is from genome assembly GCA_963921515.1 of Calotriton arnoldi. Taxonomy (NCBI): domain Eukaryota; kingdom Metazoa; phylum Chordata; class Amphibia; order Caudata; family Salamandridae; genus Calotriton; species Calotriton arnoldi. Next base: position 1,647,174 of record CAWUFW010003902.1, read on the forward strand.
CAAAGTAGCGATTCGAAAATAGCGAAATCATCAATTGTGCGTGCTAATAGTGATTAGCCATTAAAGAATCGCAAAGGAATGCATCAAAAGTCGCAAATAACGAATATCATCTAAATCGCTATTTAGCATGAGCAGAATAAGGGAATCTAAACCAGGAGGTAAAGTTGATAAAACACACAAAAAAAAAAAAATTAAAAAAATCTCACAGGTGTAAACTATCTGAAACCCTTGAAAAATGGCACTGGAGACCCCGTAAGTTTTCCAAAATGGCAGCCCTCTACGTGCTTGCAAGGAGGATGAGAATAAATGCAGCAGCACAGCGCATGAGGAGGATCCAGGAGAGGGTATTCAGAGTGCGCATCACATTGCTGGGCCAAAATGACGAGGAAGTATATGACAAGTACCGTCTGAATCGTGCCATGATAATGCGCCTAATTGCTGATCTGGAACCACTACTGCAGCACCAGACCCATAGGACAAATGCCATTTCTTCGCACGTCCAGGTCCTATGCAGCCTGCACCTACTGGCGTCCGGAAGTTTCCAGGGGGTCGTAGCGGTAGCCAGAGGCGTCTCACAAAGCGCACTTTCACGCTTCTTCCGTAAATTCATTGATGCCATGCTGACAATGATACATACCCACATCACCTTCCCCACAACCCCACAGCAGTTGAACCAGACCAAACTGGAGTTCTACCAGGTGGCACAATTCCCCCATGTCATAGGATGCATTGACTGCACGCATGTCCCCATCTGTCCCCCCTCTGCCAACGAGTACATCTTCCGTAAGAGGAAGTCCTATCACTCGATCAATGTCCAGGTCGTGTGCAATGCCAAGCACATAATTACGGACATAGTGGCACAATTTCCAGGGAGCACACACGACTCATATATATTCTGGCACAGTGGCATCCACAGGCGTCTGCTCAACGGTGAATTTGGAGAGGGACACCCACTTGGTACCTACATATACCCATTTGTTACATCATTATCCCATATGTAATTGCATTACTGCGGCTAACCCTTTGCTTCCCACCCTGTAGGTGACAGCGCATATGCCTTGCGGGTATATATCCTGACACCCTACCTCAACCCAGCAACACCACAGGAACAGCGCTACAACGCGGCACATATTAGCACAAGAAATGTGGTCGAGAGAACATTCGGGATCCTGAAAAGTCGCTTCCGGATCCTACATAAGACTGGTGGTGCATCGCAATACAACCCCGAGACCTGCTGCAGGATTGTAGCAGTATGTGCCATGCTGCACAACATTGCAACCAGAAGGGAGATCCCCATTGAGATGGACGGAAATGACAACGATCGGGATGAACAACCACCCGCACAACACCGACAGTCACACGTGCCAAACGCAGCTGAAGGTCAGAGGAGGCGGACATACATCACACAACTTCACTTCTGAGCCTGGTAAGATTGAGCCATCACAAAATATCTTTGAATGCTAATGTTTTATTCACATGAGCACAGGTCAAAGTAAATATTCATGTTTAGGAACCATGACGGTGATTGCATTGGTTGATGAAATGAAATCTAATCGTTAACAGCACGGGAGTGCAATCACAATATTAAAGTGGAACATGGTTACACCACCATGGACAAAGAGGCAGAAATGCATGTCTAGCGCCTCTTGCCACGTACCCCCAGCCTCCTGTCGCATGGCTCCTCGACATCACCCTGATGTGTGCCTGTGGCTGTTGAGCTGCGTGAACTGCGCCTCCTGCTAGTGGTCTCCGGCACGGACACGCTACTCATGCTCGATGCCTCCTCACTACCCTCCTCCCCTTCCAAGTTGCTGGCACTCACTGTCCCAGACTGTAGATGTTCTACAGCAGTGGTCACTTGGCCTAAGGCCTTAGCAACATCCCCGCAGAAATGTCCTAGGTCAATCTGCAGTGACACGGAGCGGCGTGACGAGACAGCAGTGCTGTTGCAGAGCTTGGTGATGGCCCTAGTATTCGCAGAAAGACGAAGCAAGCCCTGCCGATGCCTCCTGCGCTTAGTGCGTTGTCCTGCTATAATGGCACGGGTGAGCTCCTGTAGGCTCTTGTTTATTTCCTGATTCCCCTCTGCAACAACTGTCGTTAGGTGACGCACACAGTCTGACATCGTGCTCATGTTTTTGGCCAGCTTGGAGATCTGCAGGTTGATTGTGCCCATATGTCTCCCCTGCAGGCGCTGAACACGGAGCATCTGCGACTCAACCCCAGCATAGACATTCGGAGCCTGTCCTGATTCTGTCGCAATACTGCTCCTGGACCTGCGCCGTTGTCTGACTCGGCCACGTGCTGGTGTTGGAGCTGCTGAAAGGAAACGTGTCTGGCTGGGGACTGTTGTGGGTGCTGGGGTCGGCTCAGTTTCCATTTCCTGCAGTGCGGGTACATGTGCCCTGCGTTTTGGTGGTGGTGGTGGTGCTGGTGGTGGTGTGGATTGAGGGTCCAGCGGAGTCTCTCCATCCGTCTCTGCCGGTGTCTCCGAAATAATGAGGCGCTCACTGTCATCTGAGTCCACCGGAGATGCATCTGTGTGTGAAACAGTGCATTGTTATTTTAGTTTGTTCCTCTATCTGTTTATTATTTAGCCTATTTTACACATAATAAATCACAGATTTAAACACACTGTCGGACATGTACTGCTGGTGTCTTTTCTTGCGCATTGGTGATTATCCATGCACACTTGGCTAACATGACTACAACTCCCATGATGCTATTCGTATGTGAGGGTATATGTGTAATGGACTTCTTCCGGCACACTATGATTTGGCTGGGGGATGTGCATGGGTATACAATTCGCAGCGTATTAGCATGCAGGCATGCTTCTTACCTTGTTGTGTGGTTGCTGTGCCGGAAGTGTCCATTTGGGTGACTCCCACGACTGCCTCAGGCTCAATCGTCCCCTCAACGAGGTCCTCCAGAGGCTGTGTTGGCGTGTACTTTGGATGCTCCCCCTCCTGTGCCAGCTGCTTCCTTCACCCTTTCTGCTATGCGCTCCTTGGCACGTTTCCTGAGGTCGTACCACCTTTTCTTCAGGTCGTCAATGCTGCGGTGTGTGACTCCCACAGCATTTACCTTCTCCTTAATGCGCAGCCATATTTTGCGCTTCTCAGCTTCTGGCACCTTCAGGGACAACTTGCCAAACAGTTTGTCATGGCTGCTGCTCACCCCTCTATCAGGTGTTCCAGTTCCCTCTCTGAGAACTTTCTCTTCCTCTTCCTGGGCGTGGCAGTTGTCTTTGCAGCATTGTTGTCCATCCTGGCTAGGTGTAGTGTAGCTGGATTGTGAGGGTGAAGTCTCTCAGCTCAGCTTCAGTCCTCTGCCTCCTCCTCTGAGCTCCTCAGGGCACTGAATGAAGCATGGCCTGGATGACTTCCTGGGTGTGATGTCATCAGCCTGCTTCTAGCGCGACCCGTTTCTTGCGAATTAGCTAATACCGAATTCGCTATTACCGATTTCGCTAATACCGAATTCGGTATTAGCTAATTTCTCTTTTTGCGAATCGCAGTCGTGTATTAGGTCTTTTTTAGCGATTTGTAGCGAATCGCTAAATATTACCGAATTTGTACATGCATCCCGAAAAGAGATTTCTTATTTGCGAATCCTTATTTTTCGCTAATAAGGAAACGCTTTACCGAATTTTGATGCATATGCCCCTTAGTCTTCGTCAAGATACAATTCATTGCACTAATTTGAAACCGGTCAGAATATAGATTGCTGGGAGTAGTTTTGGATCTGGACAAACTCATCTTTGTTATTAAATGTCTCATAATGTGAAGCGTGTAATTCCTCTTAACTCTCTGAAAACCAAATGGCAAGGTGACCCAAGGACATCAGGGAGGGACATGCAATTTATGTAATTTGGGTTCCCAAGATTTATTTCATATATTACATCTTTGTCCTGTTTTAAGTTGTTAGACCTGGCATCTTTTGGCATGGTTTCCTCTGACTTTTTGCCTTCTGACCTCCTGTTTTTGACTGTGTGCTGAACCTCGTTTTTGTTGGCTTTAGGACTGCTGACCAGGGCTTAAGTCATGAGCTCTGTGTGCAAAATGTAATTTCATTTGGTTTTGCCATGATTGGCATATTTGATTTACTTATAAGCCCTGAGAACAGCGCACTACATATGCCCAGGGTCTGTAAATCAAATGCTAAGTGGGCCTACAGCACTGACTGTACCACCCCACATGAGTAGGTTTTCAAACTTGTCTCAGGCCTGCCACTGCACAGCCTGTGTGTGCAGTTTTAAACTGCCATTTCGACCTGACAAGTTAATCTGCTTGTCAGGCCTAAACCTTTGTTTTTATTACACCTAGGCCACTTTTAGAGTAGGCCCTGGACAGCCCATGGGCAGGGTGCAGTGTACGTAAAAGGTAGGACATGTACTTTTTAAGTTTTACATGTCCTAGTAGTGAAGTATTCGAAAATGTCTTTTTCACCACTGGAAGGCCTATCTCTCCCATAAGTTAACATTGGAGCTGCCTTGTTACATTTTACAAGTGTAACTTTCAATTGGAAAAAGATGGGAAAAGTAAGTTTGGTGTCTTGGACTCACAATTTAAAAACACATCTTTTAGTGAAGCCGGTTTTCAAATTGCCGGTCTGAAAATGCCACTTTTACAAAGTTGTTTCAAGGAACACTGGTCCCTAACAAAAAAGTTATTAGTTTGCAACATATATAAATAGCAATACAATGAATGCTATTTCTTAGGTCCCAATGGGCATGGTATTTAAATGTACGGCTAAACAATAAAAAAAATATATACAAGTGGGAGCAAAATCACAATAAGGATTTCAGGCAACCGAGTTGTGGCCAAACAAATTCAACATTTAAGCCACTACGGAATAAATTTGCGCATCCTAGCATATATTGATAAAAGTATTCAGTTATGTCAAGGAGCGAGGAGTTGACGACGTTTCGATCCCTCTAAAAGAATACTGGGATCATCTTCAGGACAAAGAGATAGGTGCCTGAGGCATTTGCCTATGGGGGGAAAAAGTGGAAGAAGGAAGGGAGGAGTAGAAAAAAGAGGGAAAGAGGAGAAAAATAAGGGACACATTTGAGAATTGTAAGGGATGTGTCTTCGGTCTAACACCTATCACAAGAATAGCAGAACATGCGGAGTGCAACCATGCTGCCAGTGGGTGATGGGAACCAGTGATGGCCTGAGTCGTTGAGCATGCAGGTTAAAATTAAATTAAATAAGGTCGTGAGGCGCGGGGAGTGATGTGGTAATAGCTGAGTGATGCCGGATAACAAGTTACCTTGAGAAACTCTCCTAAACTAGGAATCATGGAATCAAGGTGCCGGCGTGAAGGATCGTTGCTAATGGGCTGTAGGCAGAGCTGTAGAGGCCATTGTAGGGTATATGGGCCTGTAACAAAGAAGGGCCGAGTTATTGCGGCAAGGACGGGTGACGTCTTGCTATAGACGAGAAGTTAGAATGAAGATACCTACCTTGAGAGGTAATTGTATGAATACAACCAACGGACGGTAGTTGGTAAGTCCTCGATGGGACAAGGTTGGTGCACGGACCTAGAATCCAGATGGATGTCTCTGCGGAGGAAGGGTGAGAGTATAGATAATCAATTAAATGAGACCCGGCTGCGTGCAGTCAAGACCGGCATCCCTACCCCCTTAGGGGATCTTACCTGTAGGATGCGTGCCTAAGTGCAAACAGAATCAGTTCCATGGCCGGCGTTCGAGGAGAATGCAGCACCGGGGAGGCAGTGCCATGGAGTGATGAGGCCGAGCGAGAGTGTGACTATGACGCGAGGCAAGAGTGTAACCACGTGGTGTGGGTGAAGTTAGGGAGGGTTAGGTCAGCAAGGTAGCGGCCATCTTAGAATGGAGTAAGGTAAGGTGGAGACAGATCCAAAGGAGTCAACTGTGAGTACATTGGGCTCCAATATTTGAGAATGAAATTTAAGTTAAGAGGAATTTAGAATACAATATTATTAACACATAATAGCAGAGGATGCAATCGACCTGTAATTTACAAAGGTGATGGAAGACAAGTCAATTGTTATTTACACAAAATTACACTGGAACATAACATAAGAATAAATAAAGTGGGAACAGTAATGAGAGTATACGGCTGCAGATATAGCTTCTTGGATCTGAGAGACTACTGTGAAGGGCACATTGTGTACGGTCATACAAGTACGTTCAATTTCATGTGAAGCAGACATTAAAATTGAAAATGGTAATAATCATAGTGCGGTTCAAAAGGTGACATATTACACAGCTCAGTCGAGCACATAATCGTAGTATGAACTACATCGAATGCAGGTCAGGCACGTAATGCCGCTTAAGTTGGCAAGAATATAGCCACATAAAACAATACAATGGTCATAGGTGCACAACCAAATCAAATTATACTAGCTGCCTAGTGACATTGATGTTCTGATCACCTTTAGGAATGGTTGCACATAGTCTATGGGGCAAACGGTGCATTAACAATTCTATACAGGGGACGATCTGAGAGGGAACAAGGCACAAGATGCACATGAATTATAGGTCAGACAAGGGTAGTCCATTCCTCATTGCGTTTGAGATCAGTATATAGACTCTTAGTCCGAAGAATCCATTGAAGTTCTTCTTTATAGAGGATTTTCTTGATGTCGGCTCCTCTTGGTGGTGGTTTAATCACATTTAGGACTTGCCAACGGATATCATCTACTGTGTGTCCTTTTGTAGTAAAGTGATCCACCAGCGGAGCACCTGGGACCTTACAACGGATTCTGCTATGGTGCTGGCAGATCTGAATCCTTACTTTCTGGGTAGTTTGGCCAATTTATATCATATTACATGGACAGATGATGGCATAGATTACATTGCAAGTATTACAATTGGTGAATTGATCAAGAGAAACTTTGATAGCATTAAATAAAAATGCCTTGCTTTCAATAGTGTATTTACATACCGAGCAATTGCCACATTTCGAGTGGCCTCCCAAGGGCTGGAGGCCCCAGATGTCATTAAGTGTCTGTGTGGGTTTTTTGGGGGGGAGGCTAGCTCTGACTAAATGGTCCTTAATGTTTTTATTTTTACGGAATGCAAAGAGAGGCCGTTCTAAATTAAATTCACCGGCATTGAGTACTGGCCAGTGTTTAAGAACACTTTGCTTGACCCTGTTTGAAATGGGGGAAAAAGTGGCACGCAAACTAACCGGTTGTGTGTGTCCTTGGTTTTGGGTGTGAGCTGACCTTCTCTTGGACAGTACCACGCTCTCTTAATAGATTTGCATACTAGTTTACGTGGATATCCTCTGGACAGTAATTTCTCTGCTAAACTGTTGGCTTCCTAGAAGTAGTCAGCCTTCAATGTGCAGTTCCTTCAAATCCTAAGGAGTTGTGAGATGGGAAGTGAGTCACGTAAGGCTCGAGGATGGTGACTGCCATATAATAGTAGTGTGTTGCTTGCAGTGGGTTTACTGTATAAGGCAGTGAAAAGTTCACCCTCTGTATGTCTGATCATAAGATCTAAAAAGGGGATCTCTGTATTGCTGCATGTTAGTGTAAACCTCAAGCTCTTATTTTTGTTGTTGAGCCACTCAAGAAAACTGAGTAGTGCGATCTGATCGCCACGCCATATTACAAAAATATCATCGATATATCGCTTCCAGGTTAGTATGTTACTCTGGTGCGGGTTTGTCGTGGTAAGTATTTTAGTAGTCTCCAAATCGTCCATTTTAAGAATAGCAAAATTGGGGGCAAAAATTGGCCCCATAGATGTACCCTTAATCTGTTGGTAGAATTGGTCATCAAATAGAAAAAAGTTCCTTGTGAGACATATAGTTAATAGTTGTAAAATGAACAATGTCGGAACTGCATGTGGGCGTGCTCTACTGTTAAGTCTACTCTCAATGACCATCCGCCTGGGGGAGGTTGGTGTAGAGCGATTCTACATCCAAGGTGCATAGGATATCTGTATCAACAGTTTTCTGAACTTGATCACAGAGTTTTACTCTGTGATCAAGTTCAGAAAACTGTTGATGAATTCCATAGGATTGAACAAAACAAAAAGTCAGTGAAAGTTAAGAGATATCCGATCTTACACAACAGAAAAAACATACCCATATTTGAACAGCGACTTTTACACAAACAGAAAATATACTGTCTCTGCAATACACGTCTGGGATTGGTGACAGCTGGGCTTTGTGCATTCCCTCTAGATAGTCGCACACAAAGGGAAATGAGGTGTGCCACTCACATCCTGATGGCGCATCACCAGGCTGATGGGTCTTCCTGAGCTAGAGTTAGAGGGAGGAGCTGACACTTGCACCTGGATAGGGCTGTGCCTGTCCCCACACAAAGCGTGTCATACCCCTCTGTAGTGAGTCTGGAACCAGGGCATGAAGGGCTGGCTCTTGTGCACTACAAATACCTTTCTTTGAAGTCTCTCTACTTCAAAAGCTAAATGGGGTATAAGTAGTGGACCTCTGACACCATATAGGAGGGATTGCTTCTGGAAGTGAGGACATTCTGGCAGGAAGAAGAACTGTTGTGCTGCCAGGAGAGACTGCCACTTCACTGCTTGCTCTGCTGTGTTGGCCTGCTGCTTCTTGCCTGGGAGTGAGAGGACTGGACTAGACTCCCTACATCCTGCATCTCCAAAGGTTCTCCACGGGCTTGCTGGGCTTGCCTCCTGTTTCTGAAGTCTCAGGAATATCAAAGACTTCACCTGCATCTTGCTACCAGCATCGGGGCTCCTCTGCTGTGAGTCCTGTTCTGCCAAGTGGTTCCAAATCCGGTCCTGGGCCCTGGGAAGTGAGTGAGTGAGTGAGTGAGTGGTGCTGCAACCCAATAAACTAACCCATCGACACCAATGCGTCGATCGGAACTAGCGCATTTCCCTTTGATATCGCCTCTGCCTACACCGAAGCCTTCGCCAACGCTCACTGATGCACCGTCCCCGACCCCGATGCATTCCAAGCCCTGCGTGACTTTGCGCTAATGCATCACCTACAGCGCAGCGGTTCAACATTAACTCATCGGCCCGGCGCAGAGTGCTCTTGACATCACAACAACGATGTTGCTCGACTTTGGAAATGACGCATCGCCTCCTTTGCTCAGCGAATCGTCCCCAAACTTTGACGTATTCAAGGTACTGTCAGCAGGTCTGCATGACTCCTGTATCCTGCCCTTACTCCATCGCGGTTGGACTGCACTTTTGGATTTGCCCCAGTCAAGTGCGACCAGATGGACCCAGTGGAGCTATTGATTTCTAAGCACTGCATTTTGACTTAATCATGCACAATTTATAACTTGACTTGTGTAAAGTCCAGAGAGATAGGGAAGTATCTCACCTTTCACTGCAGAGCGGTTTTCCACAAAAGCTATCCAGTCATCAAGAGAAGGTGTACATTAAAGAGTACATGCATCAGTTCTGTCAGATAGCAAAAGTGAAATAGGTAACGTTTGAGAAGACTTCAAGGCATGCTTCAGGATACTGAAGGGCGATCTTCTCTTGGTGTCAGAGTTGATCATTTAGATAGAACAGGAGATGACCATTCATGTTTAGAGCACCAGATGTGGAACTTTGAGATCAGAATATAGACTTGCAGATAAAGCTTCAAGAACTTGAAATCCAGCACTGAAGGAGTAATATTCGGTTTAGGGGCCTTATAAGAGAAACAGAGGGAAGCAACATTCAGAACTGTGTGCAGGAACTATTCTGCTCTTTTGGAGCAAGGCAAAAAGTCTGCTTAGACAGCATTGACCAAACTGCGAGGAGATGGCCATAGAGATGACACACTCCCTGACATCCTCACATGAGTGCATTTCTTCGATGTGAAGGAAAAATTGATGGGACTAGCTTAAGTGGAGGGTGAACTCCTTTTACACAGTCATAAGATCCTGGTATATCAAGAAGTGGTGCCTTCAACCTTTGCTCATCACAGAGACCTTTGGCAAATTACACTACAATTAAATCACTGAAAATACCATATCGTTGGGTACATGTGTTTTGTCTCATCTTCCTCTGGCAAGGGGGAAAGAAAATTTGTTGAAGGGACTGGTCTTCAGGTATGATAAGACGCTGGTGCCCAAGGATAAGAAGTGCTCTAACACTTTTTTACACCACCATCCATTGTAGCAAAGACCATGGACCTGTCAGCAGAGATGAAAGCAACCTCCAGTGGCCTCCATGACAGTGAAAATGGATCTGTAATGCCAGAAAGCTGTGAGACAAATGATGGTAGTTCACAAAACTCAGAGGAGCTGGCCTTGAACTCTCAGGCAAGGGAGAAAGACACTTGGTTGTAGCATAATGAGCATCATGAGGACTTCAGCTGCCCCGAGGTATTAGCTGGGAGAGAAAGGTGCTGGTACCATAAGAAGATGGAGGGAAATCAGTTAAACAATAAGACCCAAAATTCATTTAGGGGTGAATGGTGTTTAAATTCATGATTAGCTTTGCCTTGGCTTTGATAGATTAGGTGTCTAGATGTGCCTAGGTTGTGGTTCTGCTTCAAGGCAATATACTTAGAGTGGTCTCAGTGCTCCCCTTTAACTGCCCTCTTAGGTCCAGCTTCATAGATGGGTGAATCCTAATCCTGAAATGCCTCACTTTTAAAAGGAATGCGATTAACGCCCCGGCCTAGCGAGTGGTGGTTCTCAATATGCTTAATAAGACAAATTATGAGTTATGTTTACGCAAGAAGCACATCTTTTAAAAAAAGGACAAGGCTTGTCTCAAATCTAGATGGTTCCCAAGGCAGTTCTTCTCCCTTGCTGCTACCAAAAGGACTAGGGTTAGAATTACTATTCCCACTGAAAACCCCAAATGAGATATTGAACACCTATTTAGAGGACATAGGGTGGCTGCTACTTGTGAAGGTTAGACAGGGCAATGCAGTGTATATTGTCACGACCCCTTCATGCGCCCTCTGTGTAGAGCTCCTAGCGCACAGGGCTCATGTTGCTTTACCCCTATTGTGCTTTATGCCACGCTGTGATATCATGACCGATATCCCCAACACCATCATGACTGATGTTCCCCCAGCACCCTTATAACCAGGACCACTGGAATTATGCGCAGTGGATGGCCAAATATGTGGCAGGGTTAAGTAAATTATGCAGCAAGGAAAGGCAAATTATGCTGCATTATGCAGCATATTTTGTGATACTCTTACTTCATTATTTTGTCAATTTTAAACTTTTTAACACTGTCTGGGCATTAGTTGTGCCTCTTTAGTACCAGTTTAACACCCAAATATAAGCAATAGGCAACAGAAAGGTGACCATTCCACCTTTGCAAAGGGCCTTCCACTGTGTGGCAACACGTGTTGCTGTGTTTTTACTAACTTTTGAATCGTTTGAGCTAGAAACAAAATTTCTTTTTCCTAAAATCTGCAGATTATGCAGCAGATAATGGATTATGTAGAAAATGCATCAAATCTATAACTATGCGAAAATCGCTGCACAATCGCATGATTCCAGTGACCCTGCTTATAACTGATGTCCCCCCTAACAGCCTCTTGTCTGATGTTTCCCCTGCACCCTCATGACCAATTCTTTCATAGCACCTCAAATTTCCATTACAATCGAATCTCTGCAAGCTTCCCCATAGTTCCGTGAGCCAATAGCAAGGCTTGCTCTCGCTGTTACTGAGTCCTTGGTGGGGTTTTCAATGATGCACGTTCGAGCACAAATGATACATTTGTTTCCTGTAATTTGATTCCGATCAACAGCTGGCATCTGCCCATTCTGTAAGGACAAAGAGGGTGTATGAACACGTGTTTCCCTAAGGTTCGAGAACCTTCCAGACGGCCATGTGCCCCACATGATCCAGCTACATCCATTGAACCTTCGAGAGTGTATATAAACCGCGCCCAAACCTCAATAGTTAGCCTCGCTTTCTGTGGAACAAGCTTCACCCATCCCACTCACCTGAAGAATCTTGCCAAAACCAAGAAATGATCCAGTCTCCTTAAAGTCCATCCAAACTGGTGGTTCCCATGGCACCCACTCCCTTGACGTCTTCTTCCTCGCTCCCTCATGTCCACTCCAGACTCTCATGACTCCTTGAGTCAAGGCTTCGAGATCTTCAAACTTTAGTCAAGTGGAAGAACTAGGCTAAGGACTTGATATCAGTCAGTCATATTAGCTTTATTCAACAAAGTTAGTCATCAAAGCAGATGTACAAAACTTAAAAAGACACATGACCGTTAATTAATAACACATTAAAATAGATTGTACTAAAAGATATAAAATCAGTTCAAACATTTAAAAAGTAAAAACTGTGGGCATCTAACACTTTGAACACATCTTGATGATAGTTAAATACATTATAACTTTTTGCTACTTATTGTACAAGAACAAAATTCATTAATATCAACCATTGCCATGCCACGATATTCTTATAAGCCACTGTTATCTAAATCAGATGGACTATGAAAATCAAAAATGTCAATCAAGAATTTAGAGGCATTTGGGAATCAGTACATATACACATAACATACCCGCTACCCAACTGAAATTATTTGAGATCTAATAGACCATGCCCAGCCTAAAAACTTTGCCAAAGTGATGACAATAGATGTCGTTGTTTCTGCGCGAAGTAGTCTAAGCGCCACTTCATTGCTTCCAGTTCCCAGTGATCTACAAATCGGGGTCAGCCACATACGGCGCGGAGCCGTATATGCTGGGCAAGCGAACAGTAAATGGGCCAGAGACTCTGGATGAACAAAGCATACTGGACAGGAGACACTGGTTTGCACATCCCATTTTGCCGAAAATGACCTTATTGGCAAGGTACCAACTCTGAATTGGAAGTATAACTTCCTATCATGTGGTTTTGTTATTATGTCCCAGTATGGTTCCTGCTTTTGTATAGGCTTCACTTTCAGAAAGTATCCTGTTAGTGTTAGGGGATCACTATTTCTGACGATATTATCCGTCACCCAGCTCCAGTATCTTTCCTTTATCAAAGCTTTGGCTGGAAACTGGGTACTTTCTGGTTTTTCCCACAGTGTAACCATGCCAATATTGGTTAGCATAATTCTGATTTCCTGCAACCATCTGACTTTTTTATAACAATCTACTCTAATTAAGTCCTTCAGGCCAACTGCATAAGCTCTTAGTTCTGGTGTTGACCAGATTCTCCTCCAATGTAGGAGGGGTCGCAATCTAGCTAGACATCCAATCCAAGATGGCCCTCCCGCAAACTATGGTCCAAGATCCTAAATGGGGCGCTCTATTCGAAGTACATTTTAATAATCCAGGGGAAGTCACAAAAAACAATGCCTCTTGGCACACCTTCTCGCCAATCTCTCAACAAATTATTGACAACACTCTTCAAGCAATCAACCCCTCCAATCATTTCTCTGACCCCTGCCTCCTGCCCTGTTCAAAATTTTAAAAACATCTATCCTACCATTATGGGCTAAAATTGTAAACGCCTCCCTGAGTCAAGGTGTCATTCCGGACTGCCTTAAAATAGGGCAGGTCACACCTATACTAAAGAAAGCTGACGCCTCTCCATCTGATCTAAACAACTACCGTCCTATAACCAACATCCCCACTTTGGCGAAACTATTGGAGAAATGTGTACAAATTCAATTATGCAACCACATTGAGAATTACAACCTCTTAGACAGTCACCAATCGGGCTTCCGCCGAGGATCACAGCACAGAATCTGCACTCACACACATTATGGATGATATACTAAAAATGCTTGACCGCAATGAATCATGCCTATTGATACTTCTTGATCTGTCCTCCGCCTTCGATACGGTCAAGCATGACAACCTTCTGTCCCTATTGGAACGTAGGATGGGCCTCTCGGGCACAGTGTTGCAATGGTTCTCCTCCTTCCTGAATAACAGAACTCAAAGAATCAAGATGAAGAATTCACTCTCGCAACCTTCTATGGTCACACTTGGTGTTCCGCAGGGATCTGCCCTATCACCCATTCTTTTCAACCTCCTAATGGAGCCTTTGGCGAACGCACTGAAATCAGCGAACATTCTATATCACCTGTACGCGGATGACACCCAGTTGTATCTGAAAATCACCTCGCCAGATGACTTCATTGCCCTCAACACTATTCTTCTGAACACGCAAAGCTGGCTCACTAACAACCACCTCATGTTGAATACCAAAAAACGGAATTCATTCTCATCTCGCCACCAAGCCACACACCAAAGCTAGACCTATGGTTAAAACACCTAACCTCCTTTGACTGTGTCCCCCTCATCATTGACTCAGCAAAATCCCTGGGAATCTCCATAGACAAACATCTGAATATGCAGTCGCACATCTCTATTGCCACCAAGGGAGCTAATCACAAGATGAGTATATTAAGGAAACTCAAACCCTTCCTCCCTCAGGCAGATCTAAAAACGGCAGTACAAGCCCTAGTGCTACCAAGATTAGACTACGGAAGCACCACCCTCTGTGGTCTCCCCAAATACAAGTTGGCTCCGCTGAGAGCAGCACTGAATGCTGCGGCTAGACTGGTATCAGGAACCAAAAGAAATAGTCACATCTCACCAACCCTGAAAGCACTGAATTGGTTGCCTTACGAGGCAAGAATACACCTTAAAGTGGCCTGCATGACGCACAAAGCAATTCACAACAATACACCCAGTTACTTGGCTCTAAAGCTGGAAAGGTCTGGAGGCTGCAGACAACTACGAAGTGCAAGCACTTTCCTTCTGAAACCTCAATCCTTCCATAAGAGGAGAACTGGTTGTAGAGCTTTCTCAGGGATTGCACCAAAGATTTGGAACTCTTTACCTCCACCAGTGCGTGGAATCACTTCCTTTACCGCATTCAAAAGGAAGTAAAAAGACTACTAATGAACAAATTCATGTCCTAAGTTTTAATTATAGGATGTCACCGAGTCATCCTTAAGATCCGAATACCATTGCCTATCTCAGATGGATTGGACGAGTCTACTGTATGTAAGACTTATATCACAGCCCTTTTTGCTCAATAATTGTATGTAGTGTAAAGCTTAGCTGGCTGTGGGTCCCCTTGGTCATCTATACATTTTATATCCACTGTGAATCAATAGGGGTTATAATATTTATGTTTGCTAGCACAATCACCTAATGTTCATTAACTGTCTATTGTACAACGTCCTGCAGAATCACGGTCCTCTATGTTTGTTATTCATATATTTTATATTTCTTTTGTACAAATTGACACATTTGAATGCGTGTATACCACCTCAACCATTTATGTTCTTATACTGTAAAGCGCTCTGATACCCTCGTGGGTCACGTTCGCGCTATATAAAACTTTATAAATAAAAAAAATAAAATAAAAAATCTAGCTATATCAGCCAGTGACTTCCTACTCAAGTCATGGAGCAGCGGGCGTATTGGTGTGCTTTGTGGGAGTTTAGTAATATTCCGCAAGAACGTGTTTTCCGCTAGTGTTAGTTTGGAAAGATTATTAAAACCCCACAACTCTGCCCCATATAACACGGAAGCAATAACTTTTGTGTTGTATATTTGCAGGACTGGACTAACTGGTTTAGTTAGTGAAGTATTAAACTCTTTTTGCAGAATTCCCATAAGTTGGCGATGCTTCAGTGTAGCCATTTCCAGTTGCTTATTCCACTTCATATCTCCCTGCATTGTGACCCCTAGGTATGTAAAGTCTTTTACCTGCTCTAGAGGTCGGTTATTCAATACCACTCCTCCTCTAAATGATCTATGTGGATTAAAGGTCATAAATTTCGTTTTTGACACGTTGATTACCAGGCCCCGCAGATGACAAAACTCTTCAAAGAGCAGCAGGGCTCGTTGCAGACCGCTTGGTGTTTTAGCGATAATCAACGTGTCATCTGCGAACATTAGGATAGGTATTCTCACACCAGCTAGAACAGGAGCATCAGTAGGGATAGCTTCCATAAATTTTGCGATCCCGTTAATAAACAGGGAGAAAAGTGTTGGTGCCATTACGCAACCTTGTCGCACTCCTCTTTCTACGGGGAAGGTGTTAGTAGTCTGTCCTTGTGTGCCCCATCTGATTCTTGCGTAATTTCCCTCATGAAGTCTAACTATCAGTGATAATAACTCATGGGGTATGCCTAGCTCTTGTAATACGGCCCACAATTTAGCACGGGAGACGAGGTCAAAAGCTCCACAAAGGCAGCATATAAGCTGCCCTTGTCAATGACCACCATCTTCCAGTATAACATTGTGAAGCAAATATCTGATCAACAGTGCTTATACGTGCCCGAAACCCCGCCTGAAGAGGTGATACTATACCCTGCTCATCCACCCAATCTTGCACCTTGTTCAGTACAAGACGGCCCATGATTTTTTGGAAGGAATCAATTAAACTAATCGGTCTATAGTTTTCAGGCTAGCATCTGTCCCCTTTTTTAAAAACAGAGATTACCTCGGCCCCTTTCCACGAGGCCGGGACTGGTGCACCCTTTGCAATTTCATTAGCTAAAATCACAATGTATTTACTCCACTTAGCTTGATCAAAGAGATATATGTCAGCTGGGATTCCATCGGGCCCTGGTGCTTTGCCTCCCGATAGGGTTCTCAATGCGAGGCTAACATCGGCCTCATTAAAAGCCGGGCCGCAGAAATAGGAATATGAGAACTCAGGCATTTCACTGTCCTCTGGGTTACAGGCATATTGGGGTTTGAAGTAGTTAACCCATTGGTCCTGGCTTACATGATTTATTGGTTCTGTCGGTCGACCACCACTGCCCCATTTTACAACATCCCAAAACTCTTTGCAATTTTTACTCTCGCAGGCACGTTTGAGGTCCAACCATCTATTCTCGTCCCAAATTTTCTTGGCTATATGTTGCACTTTCTTATAGATTTGCCTAGCCGTACGAACTTTGACAGGATCCCCTTCTCTTATTGCACTCCCTAGAGACTTTCGTGCCACCTTGCATTCAGCGATTACTTCCTTTGTTGATAGGTTAAAAACTGCACGCAAAGGGTTATGATCGCTCTCAAGCCTCTCTGAGACCACCATATCACTTAGCACATTCCATAATTGGAAGTTAATCAGTAGATAATCGATGCAGCTAGTACTTAGGCCATTATTGAATGTACAAGCCCCGTGTCTGACGGATGGGGTTCTGCCATTTGTCGCCCTTAGACCTTTCTCTAGGCAGATAGAATATAATTGAATCACCACATCCGTCCACTTTTTTATAGGAGGTAGATCTAGTTTAGGGATTCCCCACTGGTCATCATCTTCAGTAAGATTGTTTCTCATTTGTAAGGGGCTCAAATGTCACATTAAAATCACCCGCTATTAATACATTCCTGCCCCCAGAATGCTGGTCTAGTAAGCCATCGAGAGTCGCTAAAACGTCCGATTTTTTACCATTAGTCCCTCTTGCATAGACGTTATAGATGTCGATAGTATCTTTTTGGCCCCATTTCATCCTGATTGCTAAGATGTCCTTATTATTCGACTCTAGTGTCTGTACGACAAAACCCATTTCTTGGCGAACCCAGATTAATAAACCACCCGAGGCGCGTCCTTTTCCCCCCCTAATAGCTGGTATGTTATAATTTAGGTAGCCTACTTGGAAGCAGGGATCCACCATCCAGGTTTCCTGTAGGAGGCAAATGTCATATTGGTCCATAAAGATGTGCCAATCAGGGGATGTAATCTTAGAACCTAACCCAGCTATGTTCCAGGAAAGCACCGACAGTCCTGCAGAGCGACCACAGGCTGGGCCCTTGCCACTGGGGCCAGTCAGTGGGCCCCCCTCAAGAATGCCCGGCTTCAGCAGCGGCAATGGTGTTACCAGTGTGTTATCTGGCGCTATGCCGCTAATGGGGCATGATGGCATGTAATTACAGGGAGTACAGAACGGGGTTTCTCTGTTTGCTAAAAGAACTCCCTGGGTTTCCTGTTCTTCATAGGTCATGTTCAAGAGTCAATCATTAACTTCCAAGGTGGAAGACCCTACTTGAAGGGGGTATTGTTGCCAAGGGAAGCATCCATAGCTATCAGTGAGTGGAAAACGTCTGAATTGGATTGAAGAGTAATCTGGGGACGTTGTACGGAATTCCAATGCTAGCATATTTTCTGCAAGATCTTGTCCTTTGAGCTTTAGCTCGATGCAATCGAATGGGTCAGTTTGTGAGGTGAGTCTTCTTGCACTAATAATATCTTCGCGGATAACCGAGCGGCACCCCCTCACATGATGGATCCAGTGTATTGCTTTGTTGGTAAGGGAATCTGCACTTTCTGTGGCATTGTTGTTAGCATGTTTGGGTACATTTACCATAAAGATTGTAGAGGCCTGTGGTGAGTTGGAACTGGGCACTATAAATCTACGCTCTTGAGTGTTGTGTACGGAATTTCCTGTTCTTAATAGAGAGGGTCGATTATTAACTGTTTGTGCCGGAACTGATTTTAAACTGGTCATGTTCAGGCGACCTAGCCTAGCCATAGGGTTCATTTCTGTTCCTGCCGTAGAGCAGCGATGGGACTGGGCGGATACCTTACTAGCTAAGTCAATACTTTCAGAGCCAGACTTATATTTATTATAATTTACCTCTCTAAGCTGGTCATCCTGACTTAAATTGTTTTTTGTGGCTTCTGTATAGGTAGGTACCCTTTGTACTAGGAGTTTAACCATAGATGTTAAATCTACGATCATTAGACGCATGGATGATATTTCCGACCTCAATTCATTAATAAGAGAGTGTGTTCCCTGGGGATCTAAGGATAAGTTGGTACTAGAGCATGGAACAAGCTCGGGAGAGGGAATGACCAGACGGAGGAGGGGGAAGTACATAACAGAGTGTCCGAACCATCTCCAACCAGAGAGTCAGTCAGGGGGGAGAACCTGTTAGCACAGGCGACTTCAACTCCCAATAGCTGGAAATTATCGCTTACATTCTTAGCGGAAGCTTGTCTACTCTCCCCTGTATCTATAGTCTCGCTCTTTTTAGTTGCTGGGCTTCCACCTCCAGTCGTTTTGTGGAACATTGCAGGGATAGTTAACTGTCGGCCAGGGCTGTGATTAGTTGTACATACGGAGCCTTGAGATAATTCGGTGGTTAAGGCCTGAACGGATATATCATCCTCAAGGATACCCTCACACTCGCTAATGAGTGTATCTATTCTATCCAGGACGCAATTACTTCCTGGATGGGTCAGTTTCAGTGTTTGTTGTCTCAGTGTTTGTTTTTGGATCTTTCTAACCTTTTTTCCCATATTATCCCTGCCGGCAGTACCCCTGCCCCCCCCCCCCACCTCCTTCACTCCCCTCCATTGATTTCCTTTTCCCCATACTCGAAAAGTTTGATAATTGGGAGAAACAACCAGTCAACTTCCCATTGCGTTAAGGACTAACTAATAACAGTCAATATAGATCTTTTAGTCTCTAGATAGGCAGGGACTGCGAGCGCGTAGTTTGAAAGCAATCAAGGATTTCCACAGTAGTCAGTACAGTTAGTCAAACCTGAGATGTAATAGCTGTAAACAGTTCAGGCCATAAGCTGTCCACTGGATTCAAGGGGGGTGGCCCTGTCCTGTCTCTTCCTGTCAATGACGGGCAAGGACGGGCCCGCCCTTGGCCCGGGCTTCGCCCGGGCGCGTCCCGCGCCGCGGTGGGAGAGGCTGCTCTTTGTAGAGCGATGCAAACTCCTCCCCTCACCTGCGACACCTGTGGCAGCGGGAGTGGGGCTGATATTCCTTGCGTTGCACCCTGGGACTTGTAGTCCCACCAGGGTGGACGACGTCCCCAGTAGCTGCTGTGGGGTGAGTTTTTGGGAGGGAAGATGTAGCGCCCTGGGCTTATGCTCCCGCCAGGGTCAGTTGTGCAAAAATACAGAGAACAGCAAGCCCCCTTCGCTTCCAGCGCGTCCCCCACAGAGTCAGAATCAACCGTTTATCAGCCCTTGTCAGCTGTACCTCTCCTGTCTCTGAAATTACAGGAAATTAAGCTGGCTCACCTCCGCAGTGAAACAAAGTTTACTGGAAACTGCAGGAGTAAGGGTTACCATACAGCTGCTAGTCCGTAGCCTCCTTCCGCTCCTTATCTCTCCTTGTCTCTCCAGCTCATTAGTCCACCCGGCTCCAAACAGGCTCCTACAGCCACGACCTCGAGCGGCAGGCTGCAGTCAAAAGCATCGGCAGAGATGAGCCCCAGCGAATCGGTAGAAAGCTATTATTGCTGAATCCACCGCGGATGCCAAGACCGGCCTCCCGATATTCCAAGGCCGGTCGCGTCCATTCACCCGTGATTATATCTGCCACCAAATCACCGCCGTATTTAAAAGCGGCAAGAAAACATGCAAATTTCAGCCGCGATTCTCCTCTGGTCCGGTCCGCGCGCCACGCTCAGCTCGGCAGCCCAAACTCCATTACAGGGGGGAGGGGCCAATGAGACTCTCAGTTTCTCCGCGCCCAAACCTCAATAGTTAGCCTCGCTTTCTGTGGAACAAGCTTCGCCCATCCCACTCACCTGAAGAATCTTGCCAAAACCAAGAAATGATCCAGTCTCCTTAAAGTCCATCCAAACTGGTGGTTCCCATGGCACCCACTCCCTTGACGTCTTCTTCCTCGCTCCCTCCTTCACGTCCACTCCAGACTCTCCATGACTCCTTGAGTCAAGGCTTCGAGATCTTCAAACTTTAGTCAAGTGGAAGAACTAGGCTAAGGACTTGATATCAGTTTAGTGGCATTAAACCTACTATGGTAGTAAACAGGACCGAGTACCCGGGTCTTCAAAGACTATAGACTTTTCCTCAATTTCCTCTCTGTGGTTTACTCCAGCGCTTCTTGTGTGTTTATCCTCCAGACCCTTCCTACAACCTTGATGCTAGAACTGTCACCATGCAGGATTAAAAACCTTAGTCCTGTGTTTCTCTGATGAACAGTAGTGCAAAGAAAAAGCACTCCAATCTTTAATATATGCATCAACATTGTACCCCACCCTGTTTTTTTATTGTATCCCTAGGATTGCAAGTAACTCCAACCTTCGCTACAAGTGTATCCCTCAGAGTGCAAGTAACTTTAACCTTTGCTCCGAGTTTATCCCTGAAGTTAATGCATGTTCATTGTATGTAAAGACTTTAGTGTTACTGATGGTAACTGCCTCTTGTTATTTCCAGTGCACCTCAAAATCGCAAAGCCAGAGGTTCTGGTCCAGTACACATCTACCTCGCAAATGTGGATGGTCTCCTAAGTGACAAATCCCGTTAAGCAGTGTCGCACAGCCGCTGAGCAGATCCAGTATCGCAAGTCTCTTTTCTTATTTTATCCCAACCTCCCTTC
Organism: Calotriton arnoldi; assembly: GCA_963921515.1. Lineage (NCBI taxonomy): Eukaryota > Metazoa > Chordata > Amphibia > Caudata > Salamandridae > Calotriton > Calotriton arnoldi. The sequence goes on from CAWUFW010003902.1 coordinate 1,668,418, forward strand.
CCCCCAGGGTACAGTGTGGGATCAATGGTTTTGGTTCCTTGGCCTGCATTGTCTTCGGGAGGGATAAGAGGTCCAGCATATGCTCCAGTGTCGTCTCCGTGGTTGGAACCAGGCGAGTGCATGACTTCTATGCTATGTATTGTACTCTCCCTCAAACTCGAATCAAGAAGGATTCCTTTATTCTGTGTTGGTGACGAATGTGGGCAAGGCAAATGAGATCAAACACCAAAAAGTTAATAGTAAGAATGCCAGTAATATTTGTGACCACTGCCAATCGAAAGATTGGGTAGCATTCCAATCCATCATTCTTTTGCCCACCATGCCACCTCAGTTTAAACCCAGCCATATGAAAATTAGTCTTGAACTAGGCAACAGGAAAAGTCCAGCCTGAACTGCCAGGCCAGGTCCTCCCTGAACCAGAACACAAGCAAACCAAGACTGGTTTTGCCCTGATTGAGGCTTGTCAGTTGGGTGTAACTTGGGCCACATGAGCTTTGAGACCTTTTGCAACTGCTGTCCCAGGGCCTGTCTTACAGTGACTTTGGAAATTGGACCAAGTACAACCCTTTCCGCTCTAGACATTGATTCCTTTGACACCCTGGCTTAGCGAGTCTCTGTCGGATGGACCCTAAGCCAGAGTCAGTTACGTCACTGTCTTCCATGATGAACTCCTCCTGCAGGGTTGTGGTTTCCTTCCCTTGGTCACAGATGTGTAATGAGGACATCTTGCGTGTAAAGATAGAGAAAGAACTGAAGAACTGATTGCTTATGGAAGGGTTTTGGGGTTTAAAGTTAACCTGCAGAAATCCCAGGTAATAAATCGGTCTTTCCCCTGACATTAGATCCCAAAGACAAAAGCTTATTTTGTCTTCCAGTGGGCAGAAAATAACCTTACTTAACTAGGTATAGAAATCACACCCAAGGTTACACAGATGTTCCAGCCTAACTATATACCATGCTGGCCAAGATCAAGATCTGAACAGAGCAACAGGCATCACATGTGGATGGGCTGTCATGGTTAATTCGAATTTTGGCCATTAAGATAACAATACTTCCCTAGATACTTTAACTGTTCCCAATCTGCCCCTGATTATCCCACCATATCTGGATCTAAACCGCTAAAGGACCATTAATAACTATAAAGCATATGTAAAATTATATTGTCTCTTCTGAAGAAAGAGTGTTAGTTTGCTCACCCAACATCATCCGCTATTTGCAAGTCTCTCAAATACATGGTTTGGTAGAATAGGGAAATCCAAGAACGACAAGCACTGGTTTCTCATAGACCAAATCATTGCAGATTGTTCGATATAGACAATACCATGGTTGCATAACGTGTAACATCACTTGTGTCTCTATTTCTCCCGGGTTAGACGTATACATCTCTGAATGCAAAGTGCTGCCTAAACCATGGAGGAGCGCTGATATTGTTCCCCTCCCCATTCACCCTGCTAATGGGCAACTCAGAGTTTTCTCCAGCCATTAAACAACACCTTTTCATTGAGTTGAGAAACTGAGGATGTGCTAGGCTAGGACAACCTTTTGAAGAGGAATGGTTGAACTGATTCAAGATTATAAAAAGAGTTTGGCCTCCCAGAGACGGAGATGTTCAGGTATTGCCAAATAATGTATTGGGCTATGCACCCGTCCATCCAACCACACGCTTCCAGACAGGTCACATGTTTTAGGAAGTGGCTCCTTACTAAGGACAGTGATAAGAGATTTCTCTCAGGGGCCTGTACCAAGTATTAATGTAAATCAGACCAGTGACTAAGACTCCAGGGCAGAAGAGGAGCTAGGCCACTCACTTACATAAAGGGAGTGGAAAAATATCTTCATTAGAACACACACAACTGCTCGAAAATCTCAAGGCAAAAGAAGCAGTAACAAAATTGATGCTATACTTGTTATCACATACCTACTAAACTCCTCAAGGGTGGCTCAAATCTCACTGACAAGTGCTTGAAGGATTGTGGGGGTAGAGATACTCTTGTACATATAATGTTGGACTGTCCTAAATTGCGTAAATACTGGTTGGCTGTATTAAATATCACAAATTTGATTTTCAGTACTAGCTTTCCGAGATTCTTTGCCTACACACAACTGTGGCTCCCAAATACACAAACATTCCGCTATACTGAATGAGAGGTAAGCAGATGTTGCATTTAATGTACGCCGCGAAACAAATTATCACCCACCCCCACTAGGGAAAAACCTATGTGCCAGATAAAGGAGACTGGTCTCCTAGGGTATGGTTGCTACTGTGCATGGAGAAGTTAACTAGGGCCCTGGAATGCAATGGGATATGGTTCGTCATACTGGGTGCCATTTCTGTCGTATCTCTTGAGGGACTTTTGTGACTTCATCTAACGTAAATATCTTGGGGTTCTCTGTATAATACAAGCTGGCGTTTTCCAAATGTCTTAAACAATGCATGCACAAGGCGGGAAGGTGGAAGACACAGGGGCTGGATGGCAGATAGGGAATAGACTGGCATCCAGTTTCTGTTTGATTGAGGCACTTCTGGATGTCGGGGAAGGGCAGGGGTGAAATGGGAGTTAATGTTTGATTTTATAAATTTGAATTGCCCTTCCCTGAAACATACCTACTAGCCTTCTTCGCCTGCCAGTGGTTGTAGCTGAAGTATATCAACAACAAACATTCTAATAAGAAAAACACTTGATCCTAAAAACAGAATTTCTATTCTTTCCAGCATCTTATATCTAACAAAGCAGCCTTCTCTACTACACTCTGTCTCATTCTGTTTTCCTTGCTCCTTTTCCCTCTATCGAAAATCTTAGTGTATTATTTGACACAAAGATGCACATGCAGTCCTTCATCTGTGCCATAACAACTATAGCGATAAACCAACGACTTAGTATTCCTCCCGTTTCATGCTGCTATGCTCCTCATTAGCACCCTGCTTATTGGCAAACTTGAGTACATGTATAATCTACTCCTGGGCCTCCACGCACCATGCATTCTGTCCTTCACTTTCTAACCAATTATCTTCTCTTGTTCTTCCCACTTGCAGTTACAAATTCGTAACTACTGAATCCCTTCCTCATTGTCCTCATACACAATACCCACACCACTAATACTCATCTTATTACTCCCTCTCATTATCATCTCCCTCAAGCTCTCACAACCTCCTAGCCTCATCTGTCTATACTTGAAGTCAATTGATTTTCTCTTGCATACAAGTCTTTGTTCCCTTATGTTAATAATGACCTCTTCCTAACCATACCCCTAATCATTTACATACTAATAATAACATTGATACTAACACATCTTCTCCCTCCCACCTACCTTTTATTCTAATCCCTCCTCCACAACTGCATTAATCCTTTCATTTTGCCTCCCTTAACCTTTTACCCTTCTTCCTTACATTGCATCATTACTGACTGTTATGACCCTTCACTTGGCACCTTTCCAAAACCCTGTAAAATGTTTTGAGCATGCTCAAGACAGAAGAGGATCTGTCTGACTTTCCACTCTGCTATCAAAACTTTCAACAATATCCACTGGTGAACGTCTAAATCCACTATTTTCTCTCCTGTATATTTCTGAGCTCAAGATCAATAAACCAGAACCATTTGTACCTCAATGAATTTATATCAGACTCTATTCCTGGCCTACTGTTCATTACAGAAACCAAGAAACCGTACCTGCAGGTTGTAAAATGCTTCAAGGAAATTATCCATCTAAGAAGACTGATTGAGATCTAGCCATTATCTACTAAACCTTCCTTTGAAAAGATCCCATCCAAGACGATAAAACCAATGAATGCGAATTTCTACTTGTACCATGTTCCCTTTTGCTGATCCTCCACCATACAACTCCGTAGTCGCTGAAGCCCTCATGAAGTTTGTTGTGCAGACCACCTCAAAACATCACAACCTCTGATTACCTGGAGACCAGAATAACTGGTTTGATGTGCCTAACCTATGTCAATCTAGATGGCTCTTCTCTAACCTCGACTTGATTAATTTTCGTAATATGGTTGTTGGGCCTACTCATACACCCAGACATACTCTTGATGAGAGATTTGACTCTCCTGAATCATTTCCTTGGCTAAGAGGTATCCTTTCACCTAGACTGACCAACGGGCTCCATCCATTCATTGTGAGGGAAGCCTTCAAACTGTATATTAAGTGTTAGACCGTTGACACAACATGCTGTACCATTCTTTACATCTGCTTCCTTGCTTACTAAGCAGATAACAGCAGTTTAGCGTTTCTGCATGGGACCAACACCTACTGTTGACATCCTTAATCCATTGAAGTCCATCTCAACTTCTAAGCCGTTCAGGAAAGCTGTCCAGTTGACACCTGAAGTTAAATCCCCCAAAACAAATTAAAGGATCCTGAAAAGACTCTGGAAGAAATATTTCAACAGTAATACAATACTTAAAATACAACACTGTTCCCCAGCCTAAAAAGGCAGTATCAAAAAGGCTCACAGACTACACTACTTGCGCTGTCTTGCTGGAGCCACTTGGCATCACGGAATTGCACAAAATTGTTACTGAATTCCATAACTCTTAATAAATTGATTCCAAGATAATTTCCTCCCTGTATCGATTTAATTCTCTGACAGGCCATATAATTACAAAAGCCAAAGAACTGGAAATATACCCGCAAAAACGCAAAACAAAGACAATGAGGATAATCCAATTAACCCTGTCTTTGTTTCCACAGGCCAGTGACTGAGGTTACTTTTTTCAATTGTTAGATACATGAAGACTTCACAAAATCTCAAAAGCTTATCTCAGCAGCATCACCAGCAGCCCCATGTCGTGCTTATATATAATATTCAAGGACATTTCCTTTAAAGGCTCTGCCACCATCCTGGCCTGTGATGTCACTGACAACTGCTTGGCTACTGCAATGATTCCAAGAGAATCTAAACCCCCTACATAAAAGGGATTCAATAAAGACATGGCTTTGATCCTACCAATCCATATAACTATCCACCTATTTACATTAACCCAAAATCCTCAATTTATCTACCTTAAGTCATATATCAGAATTCCCAGAACAAAGTAGCCTTTTATATTGTTACCCTTAAATCCATCCTGACTGGAGCACGGGAGTATCATTGATTGTCACAAGGGGTGATATTAAAACTATTGTTAATTCAAATAGAATAGCGGCACTCCTCCTACTGGGCTGTTCACCTACTTTTGGGATGGTTAATCACTCTCTGTTGCTACAGAGAATTGACAACGTAGGATTTCAAGGAACCACCCTGAACTGGATTGCTTCTAACCTCAAAAACAGATTACAATTCATCCCACTTCCTCCTTGCTTCAGGCACCATTCAACCCCATTGCTGGTTTACGTCCAGGCGTGACAATTAATGGACACCAGTATCTCCCTTACACCCCATTTAAATCCTCTTTCCCAGCAAAGTTCAGACTTGGTGAGTTGCTTGCACTTAATCTTTCGATTCTTTGGCTTCCCCTCATCAGCCAGGATAGCTTGACTCCAGTGGCATGGAGAGCACGGGACCCACGTCTGGGCATACCCGTCCCACTCGGGGTGACAAATGCAAAAACAACTATTGATGGACAGAATGCAGAACAATGTCATACATTCACCCCAGTACGGAGGTCTGGGCCTAAATCCATCGTTTTTTTGCTCGCCATGCCAGTTTGAACCCAGCCATATGCAAATCAGTCTTGACCCTGTGCCCAATGGGAACAGTCCAGCCCGAACTGCCAGGCCGGTCCTCCCTGGACTGGAAATGAGCATCCTAGGACCGGTTGCGGGGTTTCACCCCTCATCAGCCAGGATAGCTTGACTCCAGTGGCATGGAGAGCACGGGACCCACGTCTGGGCATACCCGTGACTTTTGCTTTCTCGGCCCTAAGTGCGCCGGGTTTGCCCAGACGTGGGTCCTGGGCTCACTGTGCCACTGGATTCAAACTATCCTGGCTGATGAGGGGTGAAACCCCGAAACCGGTCCTAGGATGCTTATTTCCGGTCCAGGGAGGACCTGGCTTGGCAGTTCGGGCTGGACTGTTCCCATGAGGCACGGGGTCAAGACTGATTTGCATATGGCCAGGTCTAAACTGGGGTGGCATGGTGAGCAAAAGAATGATGGATTTAACCCAGATCTCTTGACTGGGGGTGAATGTTTTGATTTGTTCTGCATTCCGTCCATCAATTGTGTGTCTTTTGCTTCACATCAATATAGGCGTGTTTAGCCTATTTATAATCTAGAATGCTACAGTGTTAATAAGACTTAAGCCAGCATGTGACCACGCTAAAACAGACTGTAGACTGTCCCTGTCGGCCGTACTCTGCGACTTCATTCTCGAGAAATGGCTCCTGCTTTCATTGCCCCAAATTTCCACTCGTCAGTTGAGCCAATAGAGTAGCTTCAGTGGTGCATCCTCTTTCTTCATGGCGTCCAATCACCAAATTATACATTTTCAAATGTAGCCTTGGCCACCTAGCTAAACACTGAGGTTTTTTTTTCAGTCATTGCATTGACTCATTTTCAAGATTGCAACTTTTCAGTCACTGTTCTAGTTAGTGTGGATGTAATCTGCCATCCTCTGATAGCTGCCGCTATCCAGACGTTTTATTATGGTTTAGACGCCCACTTGTAATTTGTCATTTTCCTACAAATTTTGCAATCTAAGCTCTTAAATGGTTCACTGTCCTCCACAAATCTGTATTTATGCAGCACCCTTGTGCTAGTGGAGTATAACCACGAACTAGTAGACTACCGTAGCTGTCAAAGCCACAACCTTACTATGTCTCACCACACGTTTCCTCAGCCGCACCTGTAGGTCTATGTAGGTGCTCATTCTCTATAGTATAGTTTGTGTGCTCATCTGCTCCTTTAATTAATTCGTCCCTCTGCTTTGTAGCATGCACCTCACCTGCCTTAAGGGCTAGCATTTGTCTCAACTGAAGGCAGAGCCGTTGTTGGGTAATACTTTTTTAGAGGAAACAGTTAGGGAGGAAGTTGTATTGCTCAGCGTTTCATCCTCACACTTAACGAAAATAGGGTGCACATCAGATTGCCCTTTGATGCCCCCAGTCTCTTTCAGTCAGGCTGGGTTTTTCCTACATTGGACTGGTAGCAGTGGCTTGAAGGGTGGAGAATCAAGCTCCACAGGAAGAAGCTAACCCAAGAACTTGACTAGTTCTGCCTCTCAATTTCGTTAATTTTTGCATATGTTTTAGGGAAAACGTGTGTATAGTTGCACTTTAAATGCATTGTTCAAAACCAAAGTTTTGCTGATGTTTTTGAGGCCCCTTTGCAATATGTACTTTTCCAAAGGACACTAGTAACTTACAATGTTCACAATTTGTTTGCTTTCTGCACCTAGGGACCTAACTGCCGAAGATCAGATTGCTCTATTGAAGTCCAGTGTTATTGAAGTCATCATGCTTCGTTCAAACCAGTCATTTTCAATGGAAGACATGTCTTGGACTTGTGGCAGCAATGACTTCAAGTACAAGGTCAATGATGTGACTCAAGGTAATCAACTAAAAACATTTTGCTTACCTTCTGTGCAGGGAAGGTGCATACTGTAACTTTCTTCACTTGGAAATTACATTGTCAATCAATGAAAAAAGTTTAATGAATATTTTTTTTTCATCTTCATTGTCCCTCTTTTGATTAGATGAATAGGAAGACAGCATACTGTTAAATGATCAAGAGATCCATCACTTTACAATATCGTAATAAAGCTGACAAACAGGTTACATTTTGTTAATGGAGAGTGCAACTGCTTGCTAAAGGTGCTGTAGAAATGACTGAGTTGGATTGAAATTTGTGGCATGATCTTTTGATGGCTGACGTTAAATTAAAAAGTGTGTTTAGCGAACCTGAGGAAACGTAGGAAGCTGGAGTTTGATTGCTTTGAACTTTTTTCACACAATACAGCACTTAGGAGCGTATAAGTAATTAAGAATCACAATAATTCATATTGGTGAGAAAACACCTTATATTTAAAAACGAACACAATATCTAACCAGGAAAATCCATTTGGAGAGTCGAGCTACAAGACCTTCTTAGAATACGAATAAGCAGAGAGAGGCAAGGATGACAAGGGAAGAACTTGTATGTCATAAAGCGTGATAACTTAAGGGATAGCTTAAGGATTTATCCATTAATTATTCCTGTGTTAACCATTTGTTAGTTTCAGAGATCGTTTGGTATCAGCAATCCACTATCACTCTTTGAAGGAAAGATCAAATGTGGACATTAGTAGTTCAGATGGCTATAGAGATAAAATGTATAGTTTATCAGGCAGCACAAAGAGATCTTCCTCCCTTGCGGGTTTTGACCAAGTTGGGCACTGCTGTCAGATCTGAATCGGCGGCCTGAGGGACTGCAATAGGGAATAATTTGAAACTTTTGGAAATATGAAAGAGAATGCAAACACAGGGTAAGACTTGAAACCGTCGTGGATGTGTTTCCTTTTTTTACACTTGCTAAATAAAACGCTTCCACATTCCAGTCTTTGTATTATCTTATGTTCCAAAAATACGTGAATCAGACTCACACCAGTAAACTATGCGTTGATACTTGGTACATTTGAATATGGATTCTTAAATTGTCAAACGATGATTCCATCTCTCGACAAATCCATCACCTTACTTGCTCCTGTACACAATTGGACCTTCATACTTAAACATGCATCTAGAATGACAACACATAAATCTGTTCTCATTTTTGTTAACTCCATATATTTTGAGGCTAAATACTTCTTCTCCACCAACATAACTTCTAGTCACTCTGAATCATGATGTAGTAACATAAATCACACCAAAATATGTACAGCAATATTTTAAATGCTCCTGGGGCTTTAAATGCAATTATTCTGCCAAGCAGCATCCGCCATAGGTGTCAGTGAACCCATTGCAGTTTTCATAATCTAAAGAAAACACAAGCCCAGAAACCCCCCCACACACTCCTCTCTCTTTCTCACTCCCCCCCCTTCCTCTCTCTCTCCCCCACTTTCCCACCAAACATGTTCCCTCTACTAGAGTCTACAGCATGGTAGTTTCGAGCAGTCCGGAATGTTATTAATGTGGATTCTGCCCAAGTTCTGGCTTTCATTCATGACAAGTGCAGCAGCTTTATCATTCCTTATTAACGAATCCCATCATTCCCTAGTTCTTCTGAAACCTTTCCTGTAATGTCTTAAAATTAGACCACTGGAATGCACATAACACTTTACCTGCATAAAATCCTTATTCTCCACCTAAGCGTTTTGCACGCATTCACCTCTTTCTCACTACTTAATCATATGCAAATAGTACTAACTTCCTATCACAGGTCTGATGGTAATCTTAACAATCTGCCATAATATTTCTTTCAGTGGCAACATAGGGCTTGAAATGTTCTGTGGCCCAAACATGTGCACACATTACTTTTCTCAATTGGAAAAGTTTTGCTCAGAACTTTTTAAAGTTGGACAGGCAAGGCAATATTCTCATCTTCACTTGGGACAGTTTCATCATCAGATTCTCAGGCTTCTCATCTTTGTTTTCTAAAATCACCAGAGAAACACAGTTGTTATCCAATAGCCCCTTTTGAGCACAGTTATCCCTCTCCACTGTTCATTACCCGCCTCGGTGCAAATGCTACTATTTTCTTGACTATAACTTCTTATCAGCGTTCCCATCAAAGTCTTTCGAAAACATGTGCAATCTGCATTTCTCCTCTTTATCTTCTGAGGATTTTTCTTGAATGCATAAGGGACCAGATTCCTCTACATTGTTCACTAATCTTTACCCCCTAAAACAGCTATTCCTTTTTCAGCTTCATAAATCTGAATTGTTGCATTTGTTTGTTTAATGAATCATAGCTTCAAATTAATCCATCAAATGACCCTTGTGTCCTTCGAATGCTCCAGGACAGATTTTGGCAGATGTCAGGTTCTGACAACTTCAGTCCACTTTGAAACATTTGCTGAAACAGATCTTCATGGCTATGGCCCTTAATGCTCCTAAATCCTCCCTTATCTGCACCTCCCCTAAATACCTGTGGTATGAAGTGGTCTGGTCTCCTTTTAAACTAAAATATAGTTTCCTTGTTCCCCGGACTTTGCTCCTATTCCTCAACGTTTTCTTCTTTCTTGTGTAATGCTGCCACCTTTTACTTCTCTGTTTTCCCTTTACCTTGTTTCCTGTTCCACAGTTTTGCAAAATGCACCTTCTGCTTCACACACAGTACGTCTTTCTCACTGGGCTGAAATAATTTAAAAACTGGTATGTGTGCACTTCTCTCATATATGAAACTTGTAAAACCCTTTCCTATTTGAATTTCACATCTACTATCACACAAATGTTCAGATTAGCAGCCTGATGAGACCATTCATAGCACTAACCTTGGCCTCCTTCCTGCAATCTGGTTACCCACACCTCTTAACAACACCAAACGCTCTATGGTGGCTTAAGAATTAGTCATGATCGAGGCCCGATGCGCAGTCAAGATGGCCGCACTCATCTTGCTCGTTCAGATCCTGATTACCTCCTGCGGCGGCATTGGGGCACATAAATGGTGGCTTGAGTGCATCCCCGCACACCAGTGAACCTGCCCTGGACCTCCTGGGACCCCTGCCCTCATGTGGACCTCAGAGGCCGAGCCACAACAGGGGCGGCTGGTGATCCTGAGGCTGCTGTGCCTGCCAGCAACCAAGCTGGCAGGCCACAGGGGCGCTGTGGGGGTAACTCTCTACTCTGTGGACGGCCGTGACCGCTCACTGGCTTGCTTTCCCCAGGGGCTATGACACTGTGACAGGCGTGGAGCGGCCTGGAGCCAAACTTGGCATACTGGTGGAGGAGAGCGATTGGACATGGCTCCCACCGTCATTACTTAGCCCCACATCGCGTGGTTGAGGCCCGCTGCTACTGTTTTGACTGGGCCCCGGATTTGAAATGGGACTCGCCCTGGTGGTGCTGCGCATTGGGCCTCCTGAGGGCTGATAATTGGCATGTACCCCTTGGCCTGCAATGCAAATGCTCTTACATTGCGCAGTGTTGGCTGGACAGACCTGTTGACAGGCACCTGTATCTATCCTTCCAAGTACATTGCCCTGGGAGCACTCATATCCCCCATCGGCTATATATTGTGGGGACTGCCTGACAACTATTACGGCCATGGGCTAGGCATATCAGAAATGGCAGAGCAGTCCTCACTTTCAAGAGCTGTAACCCTGGTGACCATTCAGTATCTGATGGTGAACATGCTACAGTAGCTAGCAAGGGAGTGCTCAAGGCCTGGGGCATCTACTGAGTCCCTAATATTGAACTGGAAGTCAAGTCTGGCCTCAATTTATACCAAAATCAATGATATGAACAGCGGTTTGGATCGCCTCATGGAGCGCATGGACATGTAAAACCTACGCCTGGACGGAGCAGAAAAGAGGATCTTTAACATCGAGGATGACTCCGTTGCCCTGACTTAGAGGGTGTCCCAGCTGGAAAAACATATGCTATTATTTGTGGCATAAAACAAAGACTTGGAAGCCTGCTCTCGCCGCATCAATATCCGTATCACTGGAATACTTCGTGGAGACACTGCTGCTTGATACCCTTGACAAAGACTTGTTTTGTGCAGCCTTTTTGGTGGAAAGAGCACACTGCTTCCTGGGATTGAAGCGCCCTCTGGGGGCACCCCCCCCCCCAGACCCTTAAATGCATGCCTCTTAAATTACAGAAATCGTGACACTGTGCTCCACCTGGCCAAGGAGAAAGGTCCTCTATGTTATCAGGAATCCGAGATTTTCATCTACCCAGATTTTACACCTGCTATTCAGGCAGCCAGGGGCAGGTTTATGGGCATTAAATGAGCACTCCGCTCTTGCGATGTGAAATATGGTATGTTGTATCCTGCCCACTTACATGTTGACATCGACAGCAAGACCTAGATCTTCTCATCAGCCACAGAGGCTAAGCAGGCTTGTAAGAGGTTACTCGGCATCTGCGGATTCCCGCAAGGCGTGGAATCGCGCTCCTCAAGACACCAGACAAACTTCTGCACCAGTCCCAAAAAGTGCTGTCAAATTAACTCATCAAGGATTCCTGTCCTGTGTGCTAAGGAACATTTAGACTCTTGGCTCACTGCTGTTCATGCTCCCTTGCAGTCCCAAATCGCCTACTTTTAAGACAGTCCCTTCTGACCCTTGCCATTATTTGCAATGACGTGCAATGCCCTTGCCTGTCCGGTTTGGGCACCGTACATAATCCTTACCCAAGCGATATGGTTGCCGTATGTCACTCTCTAGGTGTGTCTCACCATATGTTTACCTATCAGGGATGTGTGCGTTTGACTTTATGGGGTATCTGCCACTGGCAGTTGGGTGTTTTAGTGTGTGGGGGGGAAGGGTAATGGGTTTGATGATGATACTTTATCCAAATCGGCAGTGCAATAGTTGTGTATTATTCACCGGCATTTGATGTAATATATAGCTTCAATACTGTACTTTCTCCTAACATGTGACACAAGATTACCAGATTTTGAAATTAAGGTACTCGATTGTCAGAAGTCAACTACAGGAGACAAGTCTTAGAATACTTAGAGCATGATCATATTGACATTGCTATTCTCCAAGAAACCCATTTCTCATCAAAGCTTACTGCCTCCCTTTCTAGGAGATTGGGCCCGTATCAATATTTTTCCTCTTATAGCTCCTATTCCAGCAGGGTATGCATTCTAATTTGCCATCATGTTGATTTCAAGCTTAAGACAGGGAGGTAAGGTACATCCTCTTATTAGTGACATTGCATGATCTGAGCCTCATAATCCTTAATACCTAAGCCCCAAATATAAACTGCCCAGATTTCTTCAGGGACACCTGATCACCTCTTTGCCATCCTGCCACCACCACGATTATGTGGGGCACAGATTTTAATTTGGTCTTTCAACCTACATTGAACTATTCAAGTGGCCTGAGTCATCGACACCCACGTACCGTGGAGTGCTCCTTGATATTCAGTAGACATGCTCCCTCATACATATCTGGAAACACAGAAACAGTTTAGACCTGGCCATATGCAAATCAGTCTTGACCCCGTGCCTCATGGGAACAGTCCTGCCCGAACTGCCAAGCCAGGTCCTCCCTGGACCGGAAACAAGCATCCTAGGACCGGTTTCGGGGTTTCACCCCTCATCAGCCAGGATAGCTTGTTTCCAGTGGCTTGTTTCCCGCAGGGCCCCCCAAGCCCCGGGGACCACCACCCCCCGGGGCTTTATGGATAATGGTGCGGGAGGGCTCTGAGCCCTCCCGCAGCCCCGGAGACCACCACCTCCCGGGGCTTCTTTTTATATTTGAAAAACCTGTGTGGGGGCTCCAGCCCCACACGCCCGAGACCACCACCTCCCGGGGCACTAAGAAAAATGAAAATGGGGGTCCGTTTGGACCCCCAAGCCCGAGGACCACCACCTCCCCGGGGCTTTCTCGATTAGGGAGGGGGCCGCGCGGCCCCCTCCTGGAGCCTGTGGTGGCCCTGGGGACCGCCACCCCCCAGAGCCGGCTCCTGCAGTGTCCCGGGTGCCTACCCCGGGACACTGCTGTTTGCAATGACAGGACGGGAGCCTCGCGGCTCCCGTCCTGTCATTGCAAACTTGCTTTGGATATTGGAGCGAGGCAGGAAGCCTGCTCTCGCTCATATCCAAAGACAACTAACTTTCCACATGGGGAGCAGCATGTTAGCTGCTCCCCATGTGTAAAGCAATGCCGGCTCCCGTAGGACACGGGGAGCCGGCGGGACTGTGGGGGCTTGGGGACCCCCACAGTCCCCAACAAGAGGCCAGGCCCCGGGGATGGGGTCCCGGGGCCTTAAATGCCTGAGGAGGGGGCCACGCAGCCCCCTCCAAATAAAAACAAAAGAGGCCATGCCCCGGGGGATGGGGTCCCGGGGCCAATACAGGCCCAGGGAAGGGGGCCACGCGGCACCCTTCCCGTTTTTTTTTAATTTTAATTATACAAAAGGGGTAAGGCCCTGGGAGATGGGGTCCCCAGGGCCTAAAAATAGGAAAAAGGAAGGGGGGCACACGGCTCCCTTCAGGGGAAAAAAACAACAACAAAAAAAAACGATCGGGCCCGCAGGCCCCGCCCCTTCCTTCACCACTCTGCAAACGCGCCCCCTGGCGCGTTTGCAGAGGAAAGCAATCCCCTTGAATACTGGGGGTCCCTGGGGGCCAACTAGCCCACCAGGAACCTCCAGTATGCGCCAGGGGCTGCCTTGCAGAGAGGTGTACAGAGGCCACGCCCCTTTTTACACCTCTCTGCAACGCAGCCCCCTGGCGCATACTGGAGGTTCCTGGTGGGCTAGTTGGCCCGTAGGGACCCTCATGATTCAAGGGGACTTAATCCCCCAACTTAAAACGCGCCACGGGGCGCGTTTGCACAGATGTCACCTCAGGCCCGCCCCCTCCCTTCACCATTGTGCAAATATTCCTCTAAAATCAGCCGAAATACGAATTCCGATTTACTCACCTGTTATCAGGAGAGACCTCAGTGCTGCATCTTTCAGCCCAGTACTGGTCCTGAAAAGTAATTTTAACCGTACTTACCAGTAACTTGAATTTCCTTCCATAGGCTAACATTGACTGGTTTCACTTGGAAATTCTTCTAAGTGTGGAGTTTTGGAACTTTAAAATATTCCTCTAAAATCAGCCGAAATACGAATTCCGATTTACTCACCTGTTATCAGGAGAGACCTCAGTGCTGCATCTTTCAGCCCAGTACTGATCCTCAAAAGTAATTTTAACCGTACTTACCAGTAACTTGAATTTCCTTCCATAGGAATCCATTGTCTGGTTTTCAGCAGAAAAGTTTCAAAGTGTCGATTTTCACAAACTACAAATATTCCTAAAAAATCGCCTGTATGACTTAAACGCATTCTTTCAACTGTTTACAGGAGATGCACCAGTGCTGGATCCAGGATCCAACACTGAGTAAGAAAAAGTAACGATAACAGTTTTTAACTTCTAAGTGAATTTCCTTCCATAGGATAACATTGGTGATTCTATGAGAAAAAGTTTCTAAGTGTAGTAAATTAAATTTACTTATTACCTCATTTCTGAATTTCTATGCTTAATAAATCATAATTTCTTGTCAATGCAAAGCGAGGAGTCCGTGGTGCTCAAATGAAGGAGGAGAAGACCAATAACTCGAGTTAAAGGGAGCGCTTCCAGCACCAAGCGGGCACAGGAGCAATCTCTCAAGTCCCTCTCTTTAAGTGGGGGAGTCTTTATTTTCAACAGCAGAATATTTATACAGTCTTGGTCACGAGGCAAAATAGAGGAACAAACAGGTCGTGGCAGATAGAGGAACAAAGATTCAGCAAGAGGAGCAGAGTGTGAAGAAATGGGGCGTGTCTTGAGGCTTCGTGAGGGGACTTGCGATGTGAAATAGTCTGACAGTTGGAAGGGGAAGGCTTCCTCATTTGGGGGTTTGTGCTCGTGCTTCATGTCAGAAACATGAACCATCTCTGCGGGGAGCAGGAACTCATGTACTGGTTTCCCGGACTTGGCAGAAACCACAGAGACAGATGGTGAAAATGAGGAAAACCAGGTGCAGGGGTGTCGTGCTCGTGCTCGGGGTCTTGGGACACCAAAGGGTGAATTAAAAACAAAATGGTGCCGGCTTTTAATGTGGGCAATTATTAATCGCGCAAAGGGGATCGCGCAAAGGGGCATAATTAGATCGCGCAGAGGGCAGCGAAGGGGCATAATTATAGATTTTATTTCCACAAAGTGTGAACTTTTAAAGTACAATAATATTCCTTAAAAATCACGACTGTAACCAAAACGCTTTTACTCAACTGTTTACAGGAGATGTCCCAGGACTGAATCTAGGATCCAGTAATGTGGTTAGAAAAGTAATCCATAAAGTAACTAATTGCATTTAACTAGAAATTCACATTGAGCTGAATGTTGCATTGTGTTTGAAAATGTGTTGCCCATTGCAACAACTGTAACTACTGTACTTAAAAGTCTATTGCCTATGTGCAAAGTAATTAAACTAAAGTAATTCATTCTGAGAAAGTATTTTTGTAATGTAATGTATAATGTAATTACAATGTAATTTAAAAAATAAAATATGTAAAAAAATAGTTTCTAAAAAATTTGGAAATCAGTATGAATTTTTTTATATAACAATTAATACATTTAAAAATTGTCATTTACAAAACCTTTGAAATTCACTGAAAAAACTGTAGGTTTCAGACATGTTATAGTTACAAATTAGCATTTAAAAACCTTTGAAATTCACTGAAAAAACCATAGGTTTCAGGGACGTTATAGTTACAAATTAGCATTTAAAAAACCTTTGAAATTCACTGAAAAAACCATAGGTTTTAGGGACAGTTATAGTTAGTTGGACATTGCACTCGTACAAAACCCGTGAAATTCCCCCGTTATAGTTAGTCCAGCTAACTATAACTCGCGCCCCACAATGCACTGCTGATGACGTCACATATTACATCACTCATGACATGGTCAGTGACATCACTGATGACATCACTGATGACATCTCAAATGACATCACTGATGACATCATCCACGTGATAATCTGATGCACCTCCTCACACTCTAATATAACCTTTGATACACCCACTCTAAATTACAGACTGCCATTCGCAAAACCATAGACACTCCAACACCAATAACTACATACCCACTCACTGATTCTTAGGTCTACGCACACATCCACTCACTCACCCGTACAGTCACTCATACTTACGGTCACTCAGTACAGGACTATCATATGCACTCATACTCCTATATAGACACTCAAACACCGCCACTCATCCATAGAGGTACTCACACACCTAGTCAGTCATGCAAATAATTAAACACACTACCATTTACTCACCTATACAGTTATACACACACCAGCTCACTTACTCATACAAATACTAGCACATTCTTACGCTCTTATACAATCACTGATACAAGCACACACTCATCCATACAGCCACTATCACAATCACTCACTCTCGCTTATAGCTATTTATATACTCCAACACACATATATACTGCCTTTCACATATGTAGTTACTCACACATGTACCACTGGGACATACATTCACTCACTAACACACTCTTACACACACTTACCCACCCATACAGTCTATCACAGTTGCACTCTTGAAACCATCCACCCAGTGAATCACCCACTCACACATCTATGCACAGAGTTGCACACACCCTCCCACACAAACACTCAGGCACCCATACAGATACTCAGACAAGCATTCAATAACTCATATAGACACTCATGTAGCTATTCACAAACACATGCAGCCACTTACACAGCAACAGACAGACGGATACAGACATTCACCCAGTTTAGTCACTAACCCATGCATTCAGTAAGATACGTTAAATCACTCACTTATAGAGTCAGTCACGCACCTACTAAATCATCCATACAGACACTTACACACCCACTCATTCTTCAATACGTCTTTTCCTATATATATTAAAAATATTTAAACTTTACAGAAACACACAGTCACTGGATGATGTCATCAGTGATGTCATCAGTGATGTCATTTGAGATGTCATCAGTGATGTCATCAGTGATGTCCCTGACCATGTCATGAGTGATGTAATATGTGACGTCATCAGCAGTGCATTGCGGGCGCGAGTTATAGTTAGCTGGACTAACTATAACGAGGGAATTTCACGGGTTTTGTACGAGTGCAATGTCCAACTAACTATAACTGTCCCTAAAACCTATGGTTTTTTCAGTGAATATATATATATATATATATATATATACATATATATATATATATATATCC